>CM028130.1:798760000-799290000 GCA_016271365.2 Neoceratodus forsteri | reverse complement strand
AGAAATGGTTTTGTGAAGCAGTTTCATTTAGAATGCAAGCTTTAGTGAGTGAGTGATGACATTAGCAGAGTAAGGATAAATGGAATTTATCTCACTCTGCTGATGTCATCAGCATTTATCTCACTGTAGTGAAATTATTTCCTTTTATTAAACTGGAATAGCTCTCAACCCCATTGTATAAATATATATATATATATATATATTGTATGTGTATATATATATATATATATATATATATATATACATACTAATATTTTGGGGCACTGGGAGGAGCTCCCCAGTGTCCCACACTGGCAGGGTGATGCTAGTGTTGACATGGGGATTGGGCACCCCATGTCAGCAGAAACATTTTTTGAAATTAAAACATGCCTCGGCCCACTTGGAGGCAGAAAAAGATAATATATTCTTTTATTAGGTAAACACCAACAGGTGGTAATGAGGCAATAAAGCAAAAGTTGGCTGTGTATGTCACATTAGTGTTTTGGGGTTGGTTGAGAGCAGGTGTTCCTGAACAGCAATGAAATCACTGTTTTGTTGCTGTTACGTGGTTATACATGTTTATGCTCAATGCAAGGTTGCAGAAGCATTGCCACTTCTCTTGACTGGCTTTTTCATGCAGGCAGCTGTCCATAGATGTTCAAAACGTATACATAATGAACAAAGTAACTGTACAGAGAAAATAAGTAGTTTATCCACGAAAATGCATACCAGCTAGACATTTATTTGCAGGGAGCCAGTGAATGACACAAATATACATGAAATTAAACTCATTCCAAAATTAATGAAATGCAAGTGATTGATACAGGGGCATGTCTTGTTTACCTTATGAGAGGTAAATACTGCTGTGTTCATTCATAGGTTTGCATACATTTAGCCTGAAATGGGTTGAATTTTGGGTGTCATGGTTTTGTAGCTGGGTCTGCAGAAGTACTGTTGTAATTTGAGAGTAGTAAATTTATGAAAAGAAAATAAATTCATTGCAAAAAAAAACGTGTTAATGCACCAGTTAGGGTTCAACTTAATGCCAGAAAAATAGGAAAATGTGGTGTTATGATTCCCAGTTCTAACTCCCTTCACCCAAGCAGCAGAATTACAACACAACCCAAGCAACCACAGACAGCCATCATCAGGCAAGACGAACAACATACAGTTGTCTCCAGATGACACAAATGACATTCATCATCAGGGACCAGTGCTACTTCAGGCATGGATACATATGCACACTTCAACACATACACACCCACTTGTGCAGCTGCAGATACAAATCCACTTTATCTAAATTGCAGTATGATAGTACTTCTGTCTGTAAGCAGGGTTGTTTACAGATGACATAAATGTAGTAGCACTGATATGCTACCTTTGAACAAATGCATGCAGCGTGCTATACCTTTAAGGAAACAGTACTGTATAAAAATGTAACAGTGTGGCTATGTATGTTTTTCAGTGTGTATGTATACCTGCAGGGGTCTATGCTTCTGCAGACAGAAGTGGTGTTGTAATCTGGGTACCACTGATTTATATCTGCAGCCAGAAGTGAACATGTATGTCTTACTGTATATACGTGTATCTGTGGTTGCAGAAGCACTGGACCAACAGGGGCCTACGCTTATGCAGATCCTGAAGTAGTAGTGTTCTAATTTGGATAGTGTGGATTTGTATCTGCATCCATAAATGGGTGGGTATGTCTTACAGTGTGCATGTGTACAGTATCTGCAGATGCGGAAGCACTGGCCTTGCAGTGGTCTGCACTTCTACAGATAGAAGTATTCTTTTAATTTGGGTATCATGGATTTGTATCTTTAGCTGCAGAGGTACTTGTCCTGCAGGCAGATGTAGTGCAGTGATTTGAGTATGGGGGATTTCAATCTGCATCCAGAAGTGTGGGTGTATGTGTTAAAGTTTGCATGTGTATCCATGTCTACAGAAACACTGAACCCTGATGATAGAAATCTTTTGTGTTACCTGGAAACAGTTGTATATTGTTTGTCTTACCTGATGATGACTGTTCATGGTTGATTGTGTGGTCTTGTCTTCTTGTTGTTGGGGGGTGGAGAGTAGGTTGAACCCTAAGTAGTGAATTAATACAGCATTTTACAATGAATACACATGCATATAGATATAGGAAACAGTTGTATGTTGTTTGTCTTACCTGATGATGAATGTTCACAGTTGGTTGTGTAGTCTTGTCATTCTGCTGCTGGGGGGTGGGGAGTAAGTTGAACCCTAAGTGGTGAATTAAGACAGCTTTTTACAATGAACACACACACACACAAACACACACATACACACACATATATATATGTATACATGGATGGGAATATTTCACCATAGAAAATGCCATCATTTGTTTCCCTGTATACCTGTGACTAATCTATGAATTAAAAGTATATAGTCCTTTCTTGGACCTGCAGCCTTTGGTATTCCAGCCAGCAACACAGAAGCTCATTAGAAGAGCAGTGTCTTTACTACATGAAGAATCTCTGTCCACTCCAGTGGTCCTCTGGCCACATCCAATATTTACAGCAAAGCTTGAAGGAAGGAGTAGGATACACTTGGAAATGATCCACTGTTCTATAAGAATTCAATAGTGGCTAGCCAGCTGCTCATTCATCTACTGCTGCCACTGCATACCACAAACTTACCAAATCAGCAAATTAACCACCATATATGTACATTTTCCAATAATAAATCCTTTAGATGTTCTAGTCACCACTTCAGGCTGGTATGCCTTCATAAGGCATTCCAATGCCTGGCACCCACAAACTCCCCAAACGAACCTGTTTACCACCATATCTATACTTTTGCCATGAATTAATCCTTTAGATGCTGTGGTCACCACTTCAGGCTGGTATGCCTGCACAGTGCATTCCCAGGCCCAGAATGCCACAAAGTCCCAAACTTAGCCAATTTGCCACCATATGTATTCTTCCGCTGAGTAAAGGTTATCAGTATCAAATTTTTCCAAAAATGTTATGTCGTCCTTCATTGCATTGCACAATCTCCCATACAATTTGTGTCAGATACAACTTGCCTGATCTCTCTTTGTGAATGTTCAAAAGCATTAAAGGAGAACTGCACTGAACTTGTAAGTTCTTTTTCCCAGTAGATACTTTTTCATATATTTGATCCCTTTCTGCTATTGTTCCATCCTTACTGGCCTTTTAGTAAACACAGTGGGTATTTCTGATTAACACACTGCTGGCAAGTGCCATTTTAGAACTGTATGATGTAGTTTATGTCCCCTTTGGGTCACAGAGTTCCAGAGTAGAACATGAATGTGTTGTGAAAGCAATGAAAGTTCTTTAACCAGGACATAAGGCACATCATACAGTTCTCAAATGGTACTGCCCACCACAGTGAAAGCAGAAACAACCAATGAATTTACTAAAAGGCCAGCACAGATGGAATAAGAACAGAATATGAACCAGTATTAGAAATACAGCATCTACAGAAAACACAGACTGCCGATTCAAGGCAGTTCTCCTTTAAGTGATTGTACCCCTTCTCAGTCATGGTGCTTTGTAAGTAAGATTTAATCCTCTGTTGTGTTGAAAATGATCTCTCTCCAGTTGCTGTACTCATTGGGATGAGGAGGTCAATTTGAATGAGCTTCACTACTTTTGAATACAGTGTCTGTTGCTGGCAGTCTTTTCCCACTAAGGCATCTATAATGGCGTTGACTGATGTTACTGCCTTCACCTCTGGCAAAACCTGCTGCACAAGTCCTAGGAGCAAGTTGAGTTGTGTATTTAGATTGTCAATGTCTAAGTCTTTATCTCCATATAACTCTATGACCTGAGGAGGAACTAAACATGACTTTGCATTCGCTGCTTGTAGCAACAAATTCTCCATGGATGACAGCAAAACAAGCAACAGTGGCTTCATAATACAGTTGGTGATATCAGTCCTTATCAGATTCATGATGGTGATGAGATGCACTGCAATGTTGAAGCTTTGCTGGGACAAAGCACTGTCTGGGGAGTTTTGGCTCTTTTACAATTACCAGTAGTTGTGCTCCATCTTTGATTCCTTCATATATCTAGTCAAAGTCATTGTGCTGTCTTTGTAAATTTTGCTTCAGGCAGTTTACACTCATCATTGTACTTTCTGCTGGCAATGTTTTTGTTTGCAAGCTAGAAGCCACTTGTTCCGATACACTGAATATATTGTATGATACAAGTCCAAAATAGGTCAGAAACTTTTCCCCCACTGACAACAGGCCCTTGAATTTACACTGTATGTCAGTAGATCTGTCTACTTTCAGCTCTTGCAAGGTTTCATAAAGTGTTCGATAGTTTGTGAAAATCGACTCCATGCTTTGTTCTTGCAGTCCATCTTGTTTGACAACATAAGTGCAGCCCGTCTATTATTGTGTAAGGGTTCTTGCTGTTGTCTGTTGCAATATTTTCATAAAGAGCTCATCTCTGTGGTGAAGCATGAATCAACACACTTACATCCTGGACAAAGCTGAGGGCATCTTCAATGGCAATGCTTATTTTGGCACAGCTTTGCAACACCAGCTCTAAGGAATGATTTGCACAATGGACATTCAATGCTAGTGGATTTTCTCTTCTAATTCTGGCTGCAGTTCCAGAAATACATCCATTCAAATTTGTTGCTTCATCATATGCCTGTCCCCTCATGTTTTTCACTGGTAAATTACATCTTAATAAAATATCCTTAATGGAACTGGTGATGGATTCTGCATCTGTCTTGGCCATTTCATACATCCCAATAAAATCTTTGTGCATAACAAAATGGGGCAGGGAAACCCATTGTTTTCATACAGTCATCTGTTCATGTTGGCTGATATCCCAAGATTCTTCTGCTATAATTGCATACAGCTTTGACTCACTGTGAATCTCTTCCAGCAGATTCTTTAGCAGCTGATGGGCCATGAGTTCCATGATTCCATTTACAATGTCTACACTCTGATATTTCCCCTTCCTGGGTCCATTTCAGTAGTTCTGGTATGTCATCTGTCCTACTTAGCAGTAGCGGCATGGGGTCATAATGTCACAAGACATTATGCCACATAGCAAAATCGCACTGCCAATATAGCACGATTTATGCCATGAGGCATGTCTTTTTTTGTTGGGGGCTCCCCCACCCCCATTATGAGGGTCTGTGCCCCCTGGACCCCCCCACTAAAGATTCTCAATTCTAGGGGGGTCCAACTCAGTGAGCACACAAGTCTGAAAAAAATAAAGTGTTTCTGGGACCAGGAATCAACCCGGTCCCAGATACAGTGCCTGGGTTCCTACTACTGTGGCTCAGTCCTGTGAGCCATGGTAGCTGCTCATCAGAACCTGCTCCCAGCAGAGGTCTTATCCTCTGCCTGGGAAAGCACTACTGGTGCAATACCATGTATAGCACTATACACAGTATTGCACCAGTAATGGTAGCATACTGCGCTGTAATGCCGTACGTTATTAAGCAGACAACATTATGACCTGGTAGGGCAGTAGCTGCCTCAAGTTGCTTTCCTGTTCTTCTTTCCCAGGAATTGCTAGTCCTTGCTGAACTAGAAACTGTATTGCCCCAAGCTGTTTCAGGAACATTTCTCAGTTTCTCACTTGTCCTGTGTATGATGCTGGCTGAGCTGTGCACCAACATTCATCCTTGTGTTGTTCAATGCAATATACTTCTCAACAACTTCATGGTGGAATAATGCTGCCTGATGTTTCTTAAATCTTTCATTTGCTTTTTTCCAATCATGGAATCCTGCTGAAGTGATGGTTGGTTAAGCAAAACAACTGTCTGTGATGAGTTTTCTTTCCACTGCTGCCCAACAGTAGTAGCAGAATACACATCCTTTTGAAACACAATATGTTAGCCACCTGAAAGATGAAAACCACTGTTTGACAAGTTCTTGTTGCAGTTCTTCCATTGGTTCTCAAAATGGCTTGTTTGATGGATATGTCTGTAACACTGCTTGGCCAAAAAACACTGTTAATATTGCTTCAACAAACAGCAGAGAAGGAGGGGAGAGACAAATAGACAGTAGATTCAGACACTGGGTCAACTGCAGTGACCCAGGTATTCTCAGAGCAGGAGGGGAGAGACAAAGAGACAGCAGTTTAAGACACTTGGTCAACTGCAGTGACCAAGGTATTTGCAGAGACATGTGTGATGTTGCCATCACTATTGCTGTTCATGGGGAACAGCTCAGCAGCTGTTTTCTTAATCAGAGCAGGCCTTACCATCCAGGGACAATGGAATAGCAGCTGCAGGAAAATCCACATCAGCCAAGGAACGTGTCAGTTCTGGCAGTGATGCAACATTTGGAACAAGCATGGCTGCATCTGACTTTATAAAAGCCACTGGCAGTGAAGTTGCATGCACAGTTACATTGTAACTTACTGTATTGGTGCAACTGACAGTTGCAGTGCTTGTGGCAGTGTAAGTAATATTGTTCTCTGCAGTGATGTCACATGCAGGCTCTAAAGCTGTTGGTATCTGGGCTCTCCCAAATCAGCAATTTAGTTTTCTTAGCATCTTGGCAGCAATAGATTAGAGAGTGCCTGACCCTGGATAGCTTCAAGATGGCATTAACAACTTATTTATTTAACCTTGCTTTTGGTGATTAGCATTTTATGACTCACTGTTGAATTTTATTGTTTTATCTATATTTTCATTCTGTACAGTGCTTTGATACACATTGAATTGTGCTTTCATTATTATTATTATTATAATATCAACCAGTTCTTTCTCCATCTGTTTTTTATATTTTTTTTCATCTCTTGGACCTTGGCATTTTTGAATGTCACAGAGAGTGCAGGCTGTGAGAATGAACTTTGTGTATGAAAGCTAGTGAAACCATATCTGCTTACCATCTTCCAACAAGGCACTGCTGCATGAACATTGTTAAGCAAGCCAGCAATTAAGAATGATGGCAAAAATAAACATTTTTTTTTAAATCTTTCAGTTTCTTTTTTTTTGCCCATGTCTTTGTCAGTATTTAATAGTTAATATTTATACTCAAGTACTGGAGCCACTTTGATTGGGCATTAGATTATTGGCTAATGATCCATGCCTCAAAATGCTTGTGTATGTAAGCAATAAGATATAGCTGGGTGTTGGTAGTACTGAGATACCCGCACACCCAGAGGCAAAGTGAGGCATGAGGCTGCAGGCTGAATGGGTTTATCCTCTCGGTGTGCGGGTATCTTAGTACTACCAGCACACAGCAGCATGTTTTATTTCTAATATAAAATGGGCCCATAGTCAACGTTTTTAAAAAAGAAAATTCTGTTTTCAAAGTCAGAAAGAAATATACTAAAATGTTGCTAAATTGTAAAATAGTCCCTCCACAGATGTACTTCAGCTGTCAGTCATCTGTTTTGCTTCACACTCAATACATTTAAGCAAAACACCACAACAGAGTGTGGGTATATGGTGGGATTTACCATGCCTGGTGTGGGTTGGTCACAAGGCATAGCCTAGTGACCAAATCTACACCAGAAGTGGGTAAATCATACCATACACCCACACCCCGTTGTGGTATATTGCTATTATACAATGTCCTATTTCTGTTTTTGAGCAAAAAAAAGGAAAATACAGTGTTTTTCTTATTTAAATTTGTTTTATTGATTGTTGCATAGGACAAAATAGTTCCATGTTGATTGGCAGAATATAGTAGCTTAAGAGGCAACATCAAGTCAGCCGTATCCTGTAATAGGATTGCTGGCATTGAATCTGGAGATTTTTATTTCTTTGTTTTATTTTAGTTAGGGGCTGCAGTGGGCAAAATCAATATGCATGAACTGTTGACAGGCAGAAGATTTTTTTATTTTTCTCCCCAATGATGTGACATTTTGGGCTGTAGTGTGTGGCGAGGAGCAGTAGTTCAGCACATGGGCTATGTTCAAATGGACTAGTGGCTGCCATACCTAACAGTCTGTTTCAAGGTGCCTTCCATGTTGAAGCAGTACTTGTTTTTTTATCATTGTGATTTGGAGTTCTTTTTTAATGGGGGACATCAATAGATTTATTTACTGTGCAGGACCATTCAGCGACTTTGCGAGCCATGATGATTTGGGGAAAATCTAAATGGAGCAGAGCAGACAGTAGAAACTAAAAGGTGGAAAAGGTGAGCTGTGAGGAAGGGAAAGTAGCTAGAAAAAAAGACTGTTTTGGTTCTGGCATGGGATTTGGCAGTGTTTCCATTCCTTTTTTGAAAGGATGTACAAAACCCGATGTTCGATGGGTTTAGAGTGATACTGACCAGTGCTGTTCCCTGTGGAGTTCTACATCTCTGCATCTCTTGCCATCTTTGTGAGTCTTGACTTTTTTTGTGCTCAGAGTGATTTAGGGGGGACATTCTGATGTGGCAGACTGGTGGCTGGCACATTTTCCAGTGGATATACTGGTGGATTTATAATGCTGGAAAGGTACCAGCCAGCCAATCAGATTGCTGGGTTTCTGACTTTGGATTTACCCTATTATATAATGTGTGATTATACCATGGACATTAGTGAACAGCCAATGAAATCATCAGACTGGCAGTTTACCACCGGTGTAAATCCTCTGATAATCAACAGCTATTGATGATATATAATCCAATGTATCCAATGAATCATCTGCAGCATAGGAATAAATAGAATAAAAAAAAGCATCCTCTTTAATATTTGTATTTTATTGTAGTAAAAAAATTAATCTTGGTATAATCGCAAGAAGCCACTCTGAGGATGTGGGTTATTGGTGGATTTACCATGGCTGGCAGGATTTACCCACTCGGCTGCACTTCGTGGGCAAACCACTCCAGCCGTGGTAAATTCCCTGATAACCCACACACCCTCATGGCTTATTGCATAATTGTTTACCATGGAATAGAAGAATTCAAAGCCCTGCATTATTCCAGTGGTAGAATGCTCCCTACCCCACACACACAGAATGGTAACATGGAATATATCATTTCAGAATTCTTCAGCGTTCCACAGGCATACACTCAAAGACACACTCAGGCCTTAAGTGTAGCCAGAAACTCAATGTTATTTGTTGCTAGGTAAGGAGCAGGGGGTTCTCTGGCAAAGTGGTAGGGCTAAGAGGGGATTTTTTCATGGTAATCAAAGAAACATCAGCAATTGAACTCTAAATAGTACTTGATTTTCAAAATGTGTGCATGTGTGTAAAGGGGGTGCACATGAGTGTAAATAACATTAAATTATTTACTTACTTTATTGCATTTAATGGACTTTTATTTTAGGGTCTTGTTGAAATTTTTATTTATGAGTAAAGGATGCAGCCATGTTTGTGATGGAAATTAGGAATTGAGTGGTTTATGAATTCTGTGAGTTGCCCTGGTTGGCATAGACTTGTTTTTAGCCTTTGGTGGTCCTCTCTTACAGCTATGGCTAGAACCAAGTCTCGACCTATCAGGACACAGGGATTTCCTTGCCCAAATTTATATTGCACCACTATTGTACAAAACACAGGGAGGACTCTGATGTTGTGGCACTGCCACTGCCTATACTGGTAATATCTAGGGCAGATTGGTGCATATCACTCTAGCCATCTTAATTTAGGCATGTTTATCATAGATTTGAAGCAAGTAGTGCTGAGCGGAATTTTCAAATTCTGGCAGAATGGAATTCCATGGAATATTCAAAATTCTGTCAAAATTCCACCAAATTCAGCTGGAAATAAAATGGTGGACTTCCACAGCATAAAATTGTTGTGGAATGACTTTCCATGGAAAAATCACTTTTCTAGGAATATTATTCCACAGATCACAATATTTTCCATGGAAATTGTTGCAGAATAATTTTCCACAGCAAAATCACTGTGCTATAGAATATTATTCCGCTGATCACAGTAGACAGAATTCATAGGCGAGCAAGTGAAATTCTGGTGGAAATTCCACCAGTGGAATGGTCATTCCGCACTAATTCCACCAGCAGAATTCCATATTCCACACAGCACTAGAAGCAAGAGGAGACCTGCTAGACTGATGTATATATAGAGAGATAGGTTTTTTTTGTTTTATGTTTTATTCTGCAATACATTGGCAGACAGGCATTTTTTAAAAAATAAATAAATAATGCATTAAACAACCATGGGCCACATGTTAGTGTGGGCACTGGGGAATGTAGTTTATCAGATTATTGGGCCTAGGGTCCATAAAGCTATCTCCTGTTAGGATGAGAGGTTCAGATGAAGAGAGATCTGAGGCAGCAGGAGGTATACTGCTAGACTACCTTACATTTTGCATTTTGTCATTTTTCTTCTGCAAACATTTCCAGACAGGTATTTTTACTTTGAACTTTGAAGTCAGCATGTACTTTATATAATGATGTATCCAATTGTTCAAAACAATACAGAGAAGAAAAAAAAAAAACTAAATGCATTACTGACACCAAGTCTTATTACAGACCAGATTAACTATCTTTACTGCCAAATAAATAAACAAATGAAAACAATACAGGCTGCTTAATCATAAATTAACTTTTTACAAATAAAAATGAAGTAGCAGAAAAATATACAGCTAATAAATCAGAAATATTAAAAGCCTTTTGGAGGCAGCCTGGCCCAGTGGTTAGTATGGAGAGCTATAAATCTGGAGACCCAGGTTTGAATCCAACCACTGCCACATGCTGTGTGATCTTAGATACGACTTAACTATTTGACTTCCTGCAGCCTCCTTTAACATTCTGAATTCATCTTATGGTTTACGCTGTTACTCATTGCTTGTAAAGCACTTTGACATATAACGGGGGGGGGGGCAAAGCTGTCCTAGGCCTTCGTGCTTTGACTCCCAATACATTCCTGCAATTTCTGCTTAAAAGTTAGACTACTAATAAAGTAATAATGAATGCTTAGATGCAGCCTCACTGCATCCCTCATGTGATGATTCTGGCAACACAACCATGTTAATTAACAAACAAAATAAATCCTGAAAATCCAATCATATAGTAACAACGATTTATGCTCTTTGTAGTGGCCATAGAGAAAAAAAACTCTGGCCAGAGCCAATAAGGCTGCAGTAGAGGAAATTTGGGTAAAAATACTTAAATTTACCAAAGTTAGATTTATGGCATGCTGTTTGGTCCCAGGTGTGGTTAGGTAGTTCACTGCCAATCAGAAATTTATAGGGTTGCCAAGGTTCTGGGTCTGAAGGTTTTTGATGTACTCAGCTTTGCATCATTTGATCTATTTTTTTTTTGCCGAGGTTACACAGGTGTCTGTATTCATTCCAGTGGGAGGGGTAGATTTATGGGTAGCCCGTGATGTGAACAATGCAAAACTGGCAACCATGAAAACTGTCACAGCTTCATCATGTCTGGAAAGACAGTGGTGATCATATTCCCCCTCCCTGAAGTGCTACAACCTTGGAGTTAGTATATTTAGAAAGGTGAGTGCAGGGGTCAAAGCTCCTGACAATGGAGGTGTGGGGGGCATAGCCCCTGCAAAGACAACCGTCGCCATCTTTCCAGTCGTGATGAAGCCATGGCTGTTTTCACAGTCGCTGTTTTGTCTTTGCTGAGATGACATGGAAATAATTTATGTGCTGCCCATTTGGCATCCCTCTCCTTCATTTTCTGCAAGAGGTCTTTGGAGAGTCATCTCGCCTGTGGATTAACAGATGGCTTCACTCACCAATATCATCAGTCCCCTATTGTGTATTTTATTACTAACCCACTGTAAACAAAATATTTAATCTGAGCTTTGTGAGCTAGAAAAGATATTTAATGCTAATGATGACTATTTCACTCAAAAAAATTAAACATCTGCAGTTCACTATATTCTTTCTGTAAT
The DNA here is from genome assembly GCA_016271365.2 of Neoceratodus forsteri. Lineage (NCBI taxonomy): Eukaryota > Metazoa > Chordata > Ceratodontiformes > Ceratodontidae > Neoceratodus > Neoceratodus forsteri. Next base: position 799,278,243 of record CM028130.1, on the reverse strand, counting down.
GTCTTGAATATATAGGAAAAACTGTAAAAAACAAAAATTGTAATTAAGAAAATTCAAATCTTTACAGGCCCAGATATTCAAAAGAGTTGAGCCAAGTGCAATAGGGTTGCGCTCGTGCAAGTCTGAAATTGCGCCATTCTGCGATATTCAGCAGGAGGCAGTTGCGCCACCAAAAACATGCTGAGCAACAGCGCAATGATAATGAAGGCATGCACAACCGAAGGGGGAGGAACCATGCATAAATGGCGCAATGTGATATTGAAAGACTTGCGCAATGCGCAGCAGTGGAGCAAGCAGAAGTTGCGCCATAGCGGAAATGATCCAAAATAAAAAGGAGCAAGGAAGAGGTGCAAGAACGCTACAGGGAAGCCACATGAGGCAGAGGGAGAGGCAGGGACAGGGAAAGTGGCAGAGAGAAGGGCAGGCAAGGGAAATACCACAGCAGAACAGAGGCACAGGGAAGGTGTGTTGAGCCACACAATCCAGAGGCCAGCACAGACAGGTGTACCCGGTGCAGGGGAGGTAGCAGCCAGGACAGCGGGGGGAACAAAGCAACAGCTGCTGGGGGGGATGCAAGCCAGGGACATGGCCAGTGCCACCTTCCACATGGAGGCTGTAATGAAGGGGGTGAGAAGGTGGGCAGCAGGGGGACGTGGCTGTGGAAGGGCCTGTCGGTGGTATGCCCCCAATAGGCAGTACCGAGCCCGCACCAGCTTTGAGCTGTATACAGATACCGAGATTGTGGGCCAGTACCACCTGAACAGGGCAATACTGAGGTGGCTCTGTGAGCTGTGCAGTGATGTGATGCAGGCACCCACACGACGGAGTCATGCCCTGTCAGTGGAGACAAAGGTAACAGCCTGCATGTGCTTGCTTGCCATGGGTACCTTCCAGAGACCAACTGGGGACACCACAGGCATAACCCAGTCAGCCATGTCATGCAGCCTCACCCAATTCCTCAGCGCATTGCTGCCACATGCTGAGGAGTACATCCATTTCCCCAGCACTGCAGCGGAGCACACAGCAAACATTCAGGAGTTCTACAGGGTAGCACGTATGCCTGGCATGCTAGGGGCAATAGACTGCACCCATGTGGCCATACGCACACCACCTGGTGAGGAGGGGGCTGCATACATGAACCGCAAGGGCTATTCCAGCATCAACTGCCAGGTGGTGTGCGATGCCAGTGGGTGCATCATCAATTTCTGTGCCATGCACCCTGGGGGAGCACACAATCCATACATCTGGCACCAGTCGGCACTGTGCTACTGATTTGAGGGTGGGGACATCCCCACAGGACACCTAGTGGGTGAGTATGCAAACCAAATGGGCATATCGCGGGCCTGGGGGGCATGGCAAGAGGTACCATGGGTGTGACCTACAGGGCTTGGGGCAGGCCGAAGCTGATCATGAAACTAACCTCCACCCTCTGCACACAGGTGACAGTGGATATCCACTCTGTCCCTAGCTGCTGACACCCTACCAGCGGGCCCATGACCCCATCACAGCAACGCTACAATGAGGCACATGCCACCACATGCAATGTCATCAAGTGGGTGTTCGGGATGCTGAAGGCACGATTCCGTTGCCTGGACACCTATGGCAGTGCTCTACAGTACAGCCCCTCAAGTGCCTGTGGGATATTCCTGGCCTGTTGCATCCTGCACAACATGGCCAAAGAATGTGGGATAGCCGTACAGGTCAAAGAGGGGGACAGCGATGGGGACGATGGGGATGCCGGTGATGATGGTGATGGGCAGCCCCCCCTTGGCCGATGGGATCCCTGACTGATCCGGGCTGGCATGGCTGCACTGGGACACCATCACAGAGGAGCACTTCAGCCAACCCAGGAAAGTCATGGGGCCATGTGCAACCACCAGTGGCTAAGGCACAACCCACAAACATGCATGGAAACACACCAGGGGTGCATGCCGGCAAGGGAAGTGGCAGGGCACAGAAGCACACACACACAACCAGGGATGGATGAGGATCAACACTCCACATGGACGGAGACACACACACGCACACACACAATGCACCAAACATGCACAGAGGGCAGGAGGCACACCGACCCAGAACGCCAACCCTAGCAACACACATGTCCACAGGCCACCACATCCACTGTCTGTCCATGTGCATGTGTCAGATGCTGGGCACCATCGCACTTCGGTGTACAGTGCAATGCAGACATCATTATGCACACATACCTGTGGACAGCAGCTGGGAGGGTGTGCAGGTGGACTGTGTGTCCACGTGCAGGGCCGGGTACCCACCCGTGCAAGGCCCACCAAAACACACAATGCACACAGGGCAGCATCAGACAGTGCCCACACTGGGAGACAGGTCAGTCTCTTGGCACAGTGCCACGTCCGCCTTGGATGCATGTGCAGCCCCGCCAAGACCCACCAGCACTGGCAGGCTGACTACAGGCCTCATGGGGTGTCACTGATGGTCCCCTAGGGGTTCCACTGTGCAAGTGTGACCATGCCCGTGCAGGGGTCTGCAGCACATTGAACATGCCTGCACCAGGAGTGCTCAGGATGCCCACAGCTGAATCCAGCGTCGACAGGGTGGGAGTCGCACGATGTTGGGAATGGGGAGTGTAGAACACACTGTGTGGTGTGTACAATGCATGGGCACCTGACTGTGTGCCCATTGTGGCCACGACAGCAATGAATGCCTGTGCATGCCTGTCAATGGCAGTGGTCACATCCTCCTGCAAACAGTCCATCCATGACAGGATCCTTTCGGTGTCCCTGCTACGATGCTCCTGTGTCCACTCCAGAGCCACACACAGTGCTTCCATGGACGTTGCATGCCGCATCTTCTGCTGGACCGATGCCCACAGTAGACAGGTGTGCTCATCCAAGAGGTCGTCTGCCTCCTCGGCATCCTGTCCCTCAGGGTGTGCACAGCGTGATGTTCAATACCCCTTGTGGGTGGGTGCTGCACACTAGGACCAGGTATGGGCATGTCCACAGGTGGTGCACAGATGCTGCCACTGAACCCTGAACCCCCAGTCCCGGTGGGCAACTGCTGCTGCTGCCCCTTTGGTTGCTGTGCCCAAGGGCTCAGTAGTGCCACCACAGTGGCCGCAACAGTCCCACTGTCCTGATCAGACACCGGTACTGCCCCACTGGTGCTGACAGGCACAGCCTTGGACTGTGCTGACACGCTGGCCCCCACAGCAGCACCAGCCACAGCCATGGGCACGAACTGACCTGCTGTGTGTTCATCCTGTGGCACACACGTATCACTGCCCATGATGGTTGTGTCTTCATCACTGGTGCAGGTCTCTGCCCCAGCCACAGCCACAGTGTGTTGGCATCCATGGATGCCAGCATGCTGAGACACAGGCAGGGCTTCCCCCACACCTGTCTCGACATCAGTGTGGACAGCCAGGCGGCCCCACAGTCATGCCAATCCACCGAAACCAGTGGAAGTGGATGGTCAAAACTCTGACTCTGGCCAACTGTTCACAGTGGACAGGCCCACTAACGTTGACTCATGCAGATGCTCAGGATCTGTAAGGGAAAGCAAAGTCACGTTACTGCATGTTACCTACCCGGCCCCCCCAAGGCAGACCATGGCTTACCATGCAGAGATGGGCCACCACCCATCTGGAAGCCACCACCCGGAACTCCCTCTATGGCACTGCGGTGCATGCTTGCAGCAAGCCTGTCCTCTGCTGGTGTGAGCTGCACCACCTCTGGCTGTCCCTCACCTGTTGCAGCATGTGCTACCCTGATGACAGTCACCTTCTCCTTCACCCTCCTCATGTCAGTACCCATCTTCTTCTTACACACCTGCATGGAGCACTGGTGGCTGCCATGCAGGTTCACGGCACATGCCACCTCCTCCCATGCAGCAGCACGGGCCTGAGGGGTGCCCCGCCGTCCACTGAGCAGTGGCTCCTGATCCAGATAGGCCTCAAAAAGTGCCTCAGTCTTGGCCGTCATGAAATTGGGCCTCCTCCTCCTCCCACCACTGTTGTCCTCCTTACCCAGAACTTGCTCAGTCATTATTTATCCTGTAAGGATGGCAGTGATTACCTGTGACTGTGCAGTCCAATGCATGTCCCTGAATCCACAGTCCACACTCCCACACAGCATGCAACTCACCAATAAACTGCAGTAACCGACTATGGCCACTGCAGCACTGTGTCACACTTTTATAGTGCAATCCATGCAAATTAGGTGTGGAGCAACTTTAATTAGATGCAAATCACGTTGATGCGCCATTGAATGGCTGATCAGATGATTAGCATATGATGGCTGAATATCACACTTTTGCGCTTTGCGCAGTTGTGTTGAACATGCTGAGCCAATGGCGCAGTTCTGTGGCATGCTTAGTACACCTCACTGCGCATGCCCAGGCTGCTGATGCTGGTGTCTGCCCCACTGATGACATGCTGTGCACGGTGGTCAATGCAGGGCACGGCCACCATTGTGCCAGTGGCGCTATAGCAAAGGTCACTACATGGCACTGTGACAAAGGGCCTTCATAGGCGCAATGGCACAACTGCCCGATAGTACCCTGTGGCACTGGCACACAGGCAACCAATCACGCTACACGCATAGTCATCTGATGGCGCTGTGCGTGGCCTTGCGCCAGAGACCCTTGACTCTGTGCCTGACCTTTGCCCCCTTGGTGTCATGCATCAGGCATGGGTGCACCTCTATCGCGCTGTTCGGTAACAGCACAATAGGGAATGGCAGCACTGTACCGTGCAGCATCTGCATGTGGGGTACCACGCTGCAGAGTGTCATATTGCCTACTATAGCCATTGGGATGGCACGCAGAAGAGCCCCTCAGTGGACAACCATTGAGTTGATGAATCTGGTGGCTATTGTTGAGCCATACCATGGGCCTCTGTTTGGGGAGGTGCCACTGGACAGGGCCAGGACCCAGGTGTGGCAGGAGGTGGTTACTGCCCTGGAGGAGGCCACCAGATGGAAGAGGAGTGTAGAACAGTGCAGGCGCCGCTATGGGGACCTCAGGAGGAGGGAGCTGGAGCTACTAGCCTGTCTGTGGTCGCATGCCAGGAGGGGCATGGTGCCACATCCAGGTAGGGGTTCCGTCAATGCACTTTTATTGTCCATATGGGTAGCAGTGTTGTATGTGTCCAGCACATAGGGGAGGGATAGTCTAGGGTTGGCTGTGGTGGTGTTTACAGGGTGTGGGGTGGGTGGGTCTGGCTGGGTGGGTGGGCACACACCTTGGGGCAGGGGGACTTTGCTTCGTCATTGTACTGATGTTCTTCTCTCCTTGTTTCCCCCACAGGCATGGATGAATGGCGCAGACTGAGGGAGGAGCGGTGGAGAGAGGAGGACAGAGCATCTGGGCGGGACGAGGGCCATCACCGCCAACCTGACCGGCCCGATGAGGGTGAGTGCCATAACTCCATGATTTCTATTGCATGCTGTGTAACAGGGTGGGCAGTGGGACATGGCCACCATCCATCGACACCACTGCCATGCACGCAACTTGTTACAGTCAGCACTGTCCAGTGGCAATGCATGTCTGGGAGTGCATCGATGGTGGTCCATGCATGCACCGGGTACATGGCTGTGCCACTGCCTTTGCACAACATAGCCATGTCAGTAAATGGCCACAGTGGTGCTGTGCATGACTGGGCTGGTGGGTGTGTGCAGTGTTCCGCATGGCTGTATGTGTCTGGGTGGGCAGGTCATGTGGATGTGATCTATGTGGGTGGTCACACACCATCACAGAGGTATGTCCCATGGCTGTATGCCATGCACAGTGGATGGGCTGAATGGGGCTGTGCATTCACACCTATTGACTGTGCTCCCTTGTCCTAGGTACACACCAGCTCCAAGGCATCCAGGAGGCACTGCATGAGATATTGCAGGTGGCCAGGGCATCCTTAGACATCCTTCGCAGGATCGATGAAACAGGGGTCTTAAGGAGGCACAGGCAGCGACGGAGCCAGTGCGGGGAGTGGCACTCACGTTGAGTGTCCCTCTGCCCCTGATATCCCCTAGCCCCCTTGACCCACCCTCATACCCCTCCTTTACTGTCCCATTTGTTCACCCCTGCCCCTTACCCACCCCCACCTTGTTTGTTACCCTCCCCCCAACTGTGTATATAGTATTATATATAGTTATAATTTCTATTTTTGTTGAATACAGATCTTTTGATATGAATACTGTGGTGGTCTCTGATTTGCAGTGGGCTAGAGGTGCTCAGCTGCAGTGGTGTGTATGGTGTCAGGGATGGTGCAGTCATGGGTATGTGTGTGTGTCCGTGGGGAAGTGACTATGGTGTGGGGGTAGCTATCAGTCAGTGTCTGTGGTGTGTGTGTTGTGCCCTGTGCACTGGATGACTGTGTGCAGTGGTTCATGTGCATGCTCTGTGTCCATGGTGCACCTGTCAGCCCATCCATGGCCTGTGCAGCTGACACACATGCATGTCTGTGACTTGTAGGGTCTGCTGGCATTTTAGTGGTGGCTGTCCATGCAGGGCAGCCACTGTACCTGTCACAATGCTGGGTTGCCTCCTGTCACTGGTGTGGTGCATGTCTGCCTTGGGTGACACTGTCACCTCTGTGGTTGTTGTCCCACCTCCTTGCTGTGGCTTGTGTGTGTTGCAGGGGGTGTGCACCACTGTCTGTGACTTGTGCTCCAGGCATATGATGGTGGCATATGGGTCCACAGTGCCTGCACAGGGTGGCTGGCACTCCTGTGCCATGGAGGACTGCAGGCTGTGTGTACACGGTTTCCATGGGCCCACACTGGGGGCTTGGTTGTCCCGCTACTGCGTCCCTGTGTTGTTGTGCCCTTGGGTATGGGTGGGTGTTTGTCCCTGCACTGTGTTGCATCCGGTGTGGTGCATGCTTCCACACACCACTGTGGGTGTCTGTGCTGGCTGTTGTGGCCAGTGGTAGGTCGGGTGTGTCACTGGACTACTGTGCAGGGTGCTGTATCACTGGTGGTGGTGTCAGGGGCACACCCTGTCCCACATGGTCAGTCTCTCAGCTGTGCCTCAGGGGGAATGTGCATGGTGGCACTGTGTCTGCCGTTGTTGCATTGCCGTGTGCTGCCACCCACTGCTGGGTGCTCATGGTGGGGCTGGCTTGCATGGTTCTGTGGTGTACAAGGTTGCAGTGTCACAGTGGGGGTGGTGGTATGCATGGGGTTTCCTGCAGTGGTGGTCACTGCTCATGGGGGGGTGTCTGGGGATCATGGTGCAGGGTGTGCTGTGCACTGGGGAGGGATGGTGTGGCATGGGGTGGTCCACCCTCCTTATGTGGCAGTCTCAGCTTGCCGGTGGGTGTGATGGGGCACCATGGCCCGGCTATGGGTTAGTTGCTTGTATCCATGGGCCGGTGGTTATTCCAGCCCTCCCCCAGTTGTGCTGTGCTGGGGTGTGGGGCGACAATGTCAGTTCTGCTGTGTGTTCCTGTGCCCATCTGTGGCATGGGTGGTGGGCCACCTCCCTGGTTGTGCAGTTACATTGTTTTGCAGCTGGGGGGCTCCCTGCTTGCACTATGGTGCCTCTGGACTGCTCAGCTGAACATCCCTTGTTGTGCCATAGCGCATCATATCTGCACAGCTTCCCCTCCCTAGTTGCGCTATGGTGCAGGTTGTGCGATATTCAGACGTTGGCTGTAGGTGCAATTTGGCTTGCTTCTTTTCTGAATATCGCATCTGTTGCGCATGGGCGCAATAGACTTGTGCTTGCTCCTGCTATTGCGCACTTTTTGGGCGTAGTTTGAATATCTGGGCCACAGTATTTAATATTAATAGGCATGCTTTCAAAGTTGAATTTCCTATAGGAATCTTCCAATTTTATTTCTAAATATGCTATACTTATTTGCAGAAACATTTTTCTTCTGTATATGTATCATCTTATGTGTGCAACCATGTTTACAAATTGTCTGAGAACTTTGGTTTGGAAAGCTAACCTCAGAATAATGTGATGTTATCATGTCTACCCTATTTAATCTGCTGCCCACAAAAGAATACCACAAATGACAATGGGCACTAGAAATGTAAAGCAAATGTTTCATGTTTACTGTAAATATGTACAAATAAGATACTTAATACTGCTTTCATAAAAAAATATTGGATTATCATTGTGTTTGCTTTTCTGCTTTGAGCCTACTGCCCATTTCCTGAAGCTGAACTTTATTTTCTATATAGCTTGTTCTCTGTGGAGTACTGGTTGGGCTTTTTAACCCCTGCTTGTTACTTGACGGGCTTCCCTCTCCCCCTGAGATTTACCTGCCAGTGTGTGATCCCACACAGCTTGCCCCCGTGACAGGGCCAGAAGAGGAAGGGACGTCCTCCCCACTCCAGAGTCTGGTGCTAGGTGCTCTGATGCAAGGGTCCCAAGTTTATGGTACAGGCCAGAGTGGGGCTTCATGCACCAGTCCCCAATTTTTGCAGTTTTCTCCCCTTAGCAGGTGGCATGGTGAAACATTATAAGTTCAATTAATTATTCATGATGGCAGTGCCATCCATGATTGGTTGCTCCACTGTTCTGAAATCTCTAAGAACTGACTGACACAATACCCGCTCTGCACTTCCTGCTGTTGCATTCCCACTGTTGCCACAGAAAATGCTAAGTAAATGTCTTTAAAAAGACGTCATTATTACGATTAGACTTATAATCACAATAATGACACCGGAGACAGTCATTTCCTCGAGATTAACAGCCAGTTTGGTCGGGGTGACCTTTGGCTGTGCCTCAGGCCAACCCCCCCCAGCCGGTCGTTAATCTCAAGGAAATGACCATCTCCAAAGTCATTATCAAGGCCCCTAGAATTCTGCAGACACATAATTTTACGCAGAACTTGCAATCTACTGCAGAACTTCTGCAGTGCCACAAAATTCACTGTTCTTGGTGATTTTTTATTAATATTTCTGTTTATCCATAGCATCTGGTTCCCTTCCCCTCTTTTTATATCCAAAATCCCTCTAAGCTTAGAATGTGATGTTATCATTGCTCTAACATCATACATTAGCTAATGAAATGTCTGCATTCTGCCACAGAAATGAACAGTCACTTATCTACCACAGCTCCCACTGCCACAAGTGGTGGCGCAGCATATCAGGCACAGTGATATTTGCTCAACCTGCACTACAGCCTAATGCAATTTTCAGTCTTATGTTATTGCACTAGGGCAAACTTAAACAAAGCCTTGTCAATAGCATAGACCGTTAAGTCCATACCTCACTTTGTACAAACTTATTTGTGCCTTTAAGGTATAGAGATGCCATCTGAAATGAATAACTGGTAAAATGAATTAACCTATCATTTTTAGGAAAAATAAAGTAATTATGCCCAGAAAAGTGGAATATAATAATGTGTAGACCTGCTGAAAAAACAGACCTGTTAAATAAGTGTGCTGTACACATTTTTGCCAGGGTCATTGATTACTTATTATCACTGGTTGATAGAGTCAGCCAAACATTATGGAGAAATGTGTTCAGGGCTAGCTGTTGGGCCAGAGGGTAGCATGTTGTGTTTCCTTGCTGGCAACTCAGGTTCAGAGATGAGCTCTGGGAACTGGCTGGGCAACACAAGGATTGGGGGAACACATCACTGCTCTGAGCCTGGGAAGGTATGGTGCAGTGTTCTGTCACATGGTGGACACATTGTGATGGGCTGGAGAACTCTATCTCACAGTTGGTTCACATACATGCCATGGCCTGATGGTGTTACGTAATGTGTCAGGGGAAGCAGGTTGGCATGGAAAATAAGTTTTGCAGTAACTCCTCTATTCTGTTTATTCCATTTTCAATGTGACTTGTATGAATGAGGATGCAATTTCATGGAAATTAAAAAAAAAATGTATATATATATATATACACACACACGCACACACACATATACAGTAACTCTCTCTTTCTCACTATACGCGCGCACACACACACACACGTTTGTATGTATGTTACAGATTGTGTATAAATACATGTGATACACAGTGGGGACCTCATGAGTGGTGTAGAAAGTACATATAAATATATAAGTGATATACAGTGGAGACCTCATTAGTGGTATTGATACCATTCATATAGAAATACCTTATTTATCACATAAGGTCCCCTCTGCATATTTCATTTATGCAATAGGCTAGAACCTTAAGGGAGAGATATTTGTTTTGTTTTTTTAGGCATAAAATTATTTTTATAAGTCTGTTAGTTTTTGAACTACTGTTACTGTGCTTTCCTCCATCCTGATTGCTGTAACCACTTTCATGAAAGTGAAGTCAGGATGACAAGCTGACACTGTGATATGGTAATTTGTAAGTGCCGCAGAATTTCCGAAGAAATTACAAACCACTGCAGCAGAAGTTCTGCGGCAAATGGTAGTCTTGCCACAGAACTTGACCCCACTGTGCCGCAGAAAAGTAGGGACGTTGGTCATTATTGTTTAAATAGTGCATGCATGTGGAGGCGAACATGCACTATGTTCTAATCTCAAGCCAATTCCACAAGTGCGCAGCACTCCTGGTGGCCTACCACCATGTCTCCACATGGTGACAGTATCTGATTGGTGCTGCAATCCCCCTACCCAGAAGAGGAGAGCAGGATGTGGATGCTCAGTCCTATCCCACATCAGCAGACCCCCAGCAGCCTGAGTCCATCACTGAACCTGGTCTGCTGGCATGCTGGCAGGTAAGGTGCTGGCGCTTCAGCCTTCCATGCCACTAGGTCAGCCATATGAGGTTGAACTTTTAAATGCAGCTAAATCATGGAACTGAAGATGAAAACTGACAGATACAGTTTTTTATTTCAACACTTTTTCTATTGCATGCAGACACATTTATTAAAAGGTATATTTGAGCAGTTTGCAACCTGGCAAAAACAGGAGCTGGAGGCAACAAAATAAACTGTCAAAATTCTGGAGCAGTTTCATTTTGCAGCAATTAATTTTATTTAAAATGTCACATATGCTGCAAAATTAAACTGCTCCATAGTTTTGGCTGATATTAATTCCTTTTACATTGTATTTACGTAAGATAGTCCAGCTGAGAGGCAACATCAATTTTCAGTGGGGTCATGTTTCTATCCATTTCTGCAGCTGGGTGCATTGTACTACTGAGAAGTAAAATGACTTCCTCAAGGTCACACAGTGAATGTTTGAAACTGTGACCTTCTGCTTCCCAAGCTTGTCTTCGAACATTAGGTCACATCAACTTCAGTCTTTGGATACAAAACAGAGTTCAGTGCACGCACCATCTCAGATATAAAAAACCCACCAATAGTAAATGAACTGCACTTGGAAATTAACCATTTTATCTGGAAAAAAGAGGAAATGCCAGATAGAAAGCACACAAAAGGCAGACTCCCCTACTTATGTTGTTCAGTACCACTGACAAAGCTGTAGTGAAGAGTAGTAAGTAGAGGAACCTGCTTGTGTTTGCTTTCTGTCAGGCATTTCCCTTTAGTTTACAGATTAAATCTTTAACTGCTGAGCTTACCATTTGTGTTTTTTTGGGGATCAGACTCTAGTTGTGCAATGAACTCTGTTTTTTAGGCATCAAGCAAGGCTTGAAAAGCCTACTATTGTCATGATGTTACTTTGAGCATTTTAGGAAAATGAAAGTTACAATTCGTATGTGAGCTGGCTGTGGTGAGGTCTGAACAGTGACATGGTCAGTAGACTGTAGTACCAGTAAATACATTTCCTAATAAATGTAGCCCCCCAGGAATGTATATACCCATGATGCTTTGCACCGAGTTTAAAATGACTACTTGTAGTTTGGAGAGATTTACAAAAAAACTAAGAAATATTGTACTTCTACATACTGCTCTTCTCTCCAACAGTCTCGCTAGTCTGCGGGTTCTTGGGTATGTTAATAATGCATGTATGGTGTGCCTCATATATTGGTATGCCACAACAGAGACACATACAGTAGTAGCTACATACATTGCCATCTATTTCCCGAAATTTCTGTGATATTTCTAGAGAAACCTCCTGCTTTCTGCATTTCCACAGTAGGGGCAGCAAGATAAACTCTTCTGAAATTTCGTGAAATATCTGGAAATAGCTGGAAATGTTTGTGGTTACTACTGTAGACTCACTCACCAGTGATCTCATTAAGTATTTATTTTCCAACTATCACAAAGAACATAATACGACCGACATATCCTTTCAGTCTATGTTTTCGTGATAAACCCACCAGTTCCTCAGGAACAGTCCATGTCTAAAAGCAAAAATTAATTGATATGTACAGTGTATACCATTTTTTACATATACCATGCATCTTAATCAACCTTCAACAATCACCTTCAAATAAATAAATAAAAAATAATCAATATTTAAAAGTGCATGTACCTCCACTGACATTATATAATCACTCATTGCATACATACAATGCCATCATAGCTTGCACCAAAACTGATGCAAAATAAATTCCTTTTACATGACTCTTAAGCCTTACCTCTAATCACTTTTTTAAACAGTATTTTCTCTTATAAGGATCTGTATATGTTCTGAAAAGAAGAAATAAGCACTTTTAGGTATTGCAACTGTTATTTGTATGTACAAAGTTAAAAAAGAAAAAATTATTCCAAAGAAAATGAACTTTTGTTTTATAACAAGCCATTTGGTCTCTAGCACCTTCATATAATACTGCACATAATACTGTAGGCTCTGTTAATCCTGTAAACTTTCATTTTTTTTCTATAGGTTAAGATACATTTACTTACCTATTACATTCTCTATACTCACAATAAGTTTATATTCTTGAAACAGTTACTTCACAGTGCTAAAGTTTAAACCAGCATAAATGAATAAAATACTCCTATTTTGTTTATAGGATTCATGACAGTCGGTCAAGAATTTCATTGTCAACCGACATTACAGTGACTCTTTTATGTCGACTGCATTTGTGGTCGGCATAAAGGGAGTCACTTCAGACTGTGTTTTCTTTGTGGGGGCAGAATCCTCCCATGTGAGGGGTTCTGCCCCCCCACACCCCTCGCTACTAAATTAATCAACTACAAGTCAGAGTTGCTTCATGGAGGGGTGTAATATCCACAAAAAGCAGTGTCAGGGGGCTTGCACCAACACTACAGTGATCTGGCGATGTTGTCATTGTAGTGTTGGTTGCAGTAAAGTTGTTGCTGTAGTGACAGCATACAACGTTTATACACCCATGCATTGAATACCAATGATTATCTTAATACCTTAAAATACGAACTCAGATGATGAAGTTGCCTGCTTCTATTAGACCCACATTCTCTTTGTGCAAGAAGACTTCTTATTTGGTATACTTGTCCTATATCTCCATATTTATTGTCCTCCTTATTATTACCACATAATGATCTTCATTGCTAAGTCTTTTTAGAACTTAGCTGCCCAAGCAGTTTAACAATTGTAACATTATAAGCTTGGAACCCTGATTAAATAAGCATATAAAATGGGCTTCTGAATCCTGCAAACTTCATTGGTCTAAACACATCACTTGACAGTGTGTGAAATAAAGAATTATGCAAAACACGCAAATTGTTGTCTAAAAAGGAAAATGGAAGTAAATTACTTCAGCAAAACAGAGGAGCTCAAACCAGTATATATTAGGGATGCACAGGTATCCGACCAACGCTATTGATCCGGTCAGTTTTTGGACCCTGCAGCAATATCTGGTTTGGTCAGATACTGCCCAGTTAAAGAGGGGTGGGTAGTGCTGCAATGTTAGGCAGGCAGTTGATAATGACAGCACATTTAATCAGTCAGCAGTTTGCAAGTTTGCAGCAGAAAGAGAGCAGTTGTGAGTGAGGATGACACAGAAAAGCTTGGTCTGGAAGTACTTTTCTGAATCTTGTGAGACGGACTCTAAGGCTAAATGCTGCATATGTCAGATGCCCACCTTCATCAGCCGAGGTTTTTCAGTAAAGTCTTATGGTACATCTAGTCTCACTAATCACATTAGGAACAAGCACAGAGAAAAATTAACTGAAATGTAGTCTGAAAAGGAAAAAACAAGAGCATATGAGCCCCCTGCTAAAACATTTTAAAAAAGCAAATTAAACAATTGAGGCATATATTTCTAGATCATAGCCCCTTCCAAATAATAATCCATGTGCTGCCTCAATGACTCAGTCCATAGCTGAAATGTTAGCATTGGATAAACAACCATTCAGTATTGTAGACAACCTTGGTGTTAAACAATTACTGGCAGTTTTGGAACCTCACTATGCAATGCCATCAAGACGCTACTTTTCTGATCAAATAATACCTCAGATATATAGTTGCATAAGTGAAAAAATAAAGCTAGTTGTTTCTGAAGTTGGCTCATTAAGTTTCACAGCGGACACATGGACTAATGAATACTCCACTCTGGCATATTTAGTCATAACCACACATTGGACTACTCCTGACTTTAAAAGAAGGGGATGCTACTCAAATTGAGATGCCTTAAATAATGTCATACAGGTGAAAACTTGTCAAAAAAGTTTCTTCAGGTGCTAGATAATTGGAGTATCAAGAGAATTCAGAGACACCTCATTATGTGGGACACAGCAGCCAATATTGTTAAAGCTATTAAGTTAAGTGGCATGCCTGGGGAGGAGTGTCTTGATCACACATTGAAACTAGTTGTTAATGAGGCTATTATGAAACAGAAGGCTGTAGAAGATCTTCTTGCCATGGGAAATGCTATCGTTAAGGCAGTAAGTTTTTCACGGACCGCGCAGATTTCATGAATCCCGCAAAAACAGAAACCGATCGTGAAATTTACAATAATGTAAAATCGTATTTTAATCAAATTAAAAGAAACATAGCTTCCAGGTATTCTGTTCAATTTGTAATTCATCTTGTTGTTGTGACTGATAGGGGGTATCACATTACAAGGTTGCATTACAAGATCGGTGAAAGAGCAATGAAACAAATTACCTGACAACTATCACCTGCTAATCAGTCAATTACATTCTTACCACCAAGTGTTACAAATTGGTTCATTGAATGTGAGCTGTGGTAACTGCTGCTTCTCATATTGCTTGAGACCACTTATGTGTAAGACGCTGGGCAAACCGCAATGTCAGTGCTACCGAAACCACTTTCAGCATCCAAAACTGGCAATGTGTTTCCCAGACAACGCTGCAAGCAATATGAAAATGGGGTATTTCATGTTTCTGGTGATGTGATGTTCTGCACCTGTTGCAGTGTTACAATAGACCACAAATGCAAAGCAACCTGTGACAGACATTTAGAGTCATCTACACATATAAAGAAAAAAAGAAAACTCGAGGAGAAATCGACTTCAGTGGTGGAGAAGCAAGTCACAGTAAGAGAGTTGTTCACTGCGAAAGCCGCACACCAACAAAGCAGAAAGGTATCTTTATTTAATCTTCTAGAGGCTTTTACTGCAGCAAACATTTCTCTCAATGCTCTCGATAGCCCTGTCCTACACTGCTTCTTAGAGGAGAATTTAAAATAAGTTGATGTTATACCGTCATCTCGTGGCCAAGGACTGAATATTTGCCTAAGGTTTATGCATTCCATGTGGCAGAAGTTAAAAAAAAAGTTAGATGCAGTGTCTGTCTCAATTGTGTGTGATGAGACAACAGATGTGGAAGATCGATAAATTCTTAATATTGTGGCGATTCCTTTGATTCACAATTGTGCCGTGCTATCCACAAACATTACAAAATTAGAACATGTCTTGTTGGACTGCACTGCACTGTACTAGATGCGACTAACTTCAAAACAGTATCCCAGACTGTGTTACATTGTCTGCAGAAGTATGAAATTCCATGTACAAATGTTTCAGCATTTGTGTCAGACAATGCAATGTATATGAACAAGTGCTGGGAACAAAGTCTTAAACATGGCCTTTCAAATGGTGTGCATGTTACCTGCACTGCTTGCTTGCTGAATTTGCTTGGTGAAATTTGGTGCAAGAACTTCCCAGAAGTTAACAATTTAGTGGTTGCAGTTAAAAAATCATTCATGGCATGTCCTGCTCGAAAAGCCCAGTTTAAGCAATATTTAGTAGCCAAAGGACTCTCAAATGCTTTACCGCCAATGCCAGTAATTACGAGGTGGAACACCTAGTTCCTGGCAGTGTTTTACCATGTTTCTCACCTGGAGGAGTACAGAGAATTTTTTAAGGACGAGAGCACAGCTTGTGAGGAGGTGGTCTCAATGTCAGCATCTGAAAGTATTCATACTGAAATTAAAGAAGTAGCCTCAAATGCACCCCCGATTGTCCAAATGTTGCATAAATATGAAGGTGACGATATAAAAGCGCACCTAGTATATGACGAGTTAATGGATTTTGCTACTTTTCTTGAAGTTAAATCTGAAGCCGCTAAATACCCTTCTACCAAATCTACTCTGTCCTCCTGCACTAAAAAAATAAAAGAATACATGACAGAGTGTGGCAGGTTCCACCAGTATGCCACAAAATTATTTGCTGCAATATGCTATCTAAATCCGACCCGTCTGGCAACGGTTGCTGTGACCAAAACTGACATCTCAAATTGCATTCCCTGGTTTAAGGATTATTTAACTGCAAAAGCAGAACTGAGAGTGTACATAAATGAAACACAGACAAATGCAAATGACAGAGACAGAGATGTTTTAAAGTACTGGCTAGATTGCATGGATCAATTCCCGAACCTGTCTAATATTGCACTGTCTTGCCTCAGTGTTCCGGTACATAGTGCCAGTGTGGAGAGATCATTCTCTCACTACAGTGCGATGCTCCAAGACAACAGATGCAGCATCAAACCGTCTAACTTGTGCGTGTATTCTATGCTTCAACAAAACTGACATTTTAAACTACTTTGTTTATTTATTCAAATAGTTGGTAGTTAATGCAGTATTCAATGAACGTTTTGCATTTAGTGATTCACCTGATTTTAAATGAAATAAAAAATGTGTTACTTCTATATCTGCTGATGTGTTTTTCATGAAATTGGCATTTTAAGCCGTGAAGAAGCCGTGAAAATGCAATTTTCCATCTTGAAAAACTTACAGCCTTAGCTATCGTTGGCCACTTCAAACATTCACCCAGAGCTACAGAAAAATTGATTGCCCTGTAAACTACCCTGCAAGTCCCAGCACACAGATTGACTCAAGATGTTTCCAGGTACAAGCTCCACTTTTTCAGAACAACCAATGGGAAAATGCTTGCCAAAGCAGTGGTGAAACAGCTGTGGAGGAACTTGAGGGACAGCCTCCTAAATCTATGGTCAGCCAGCAACCAAGTGTGACAGATGCTGAAAGCGATGCCGATGACCCCTGGGAGACCTTTAGCCAGACTAACCAAATACCCCAAGCATGTATGTATGCTTACCTCAAGCATGTCTGCATGCTCACTTCAGTTACTTTGCTGCCAAACACTTCCTTTTTACTCTTTTCTTTACAACTGGTGAAACTGATCCTCACATCACCAGAAATACAGAGCTAGAAACATACCTGGTAGAGAGCATACTGCTGAAAAAGGCACATCCTGATTCACTACATTATTGGAAAATACCAGAGCACAGTTTTCCTTTACTGGCCAAGATCGCTAAATGTTTCTTGTCTGCACCTCCTACAAGTGTTCCTAGTGAGCTCGTATTTAGTATGGCTGGGGATATCATCATGGACCGGTGCTCCAGATTGTCCCCTCATAATGCAAATATGCTACTGTTTTTAAAATATAATTTGACCCCACACAAACTAAATTTCACAATTAATCTATGCTTGTAGTTGAACAAAGTGTTTTTTTTAACATTGATTACATTTAGTTTTAATTAAATTCTCTTATGGCACGGAATAAATATGTACACATTGTACACATTGATATGTTGAATGTGTCATCTTTATTAAATTAATATTGACTAACTGATCCAGCAGATATCTGACCCGAACAGGTATCATTTTAAATATATCCAGATCTGCCATCCAGCAGGATTATACTATCCGTGCATTCCTAGTATATATTGCTCCTTAAAAACTGATCACAGATCACTGAACCACATTCTATCAAGCAGAAGATGAAATGTTGGTATTGGGGACACAGAACACTGCTTCTGCACAGAGGGGTGTTGGTTAACTAGGATCTGTAGCTTATCTGTTAGGTAGGAAAATGGGCAGACTAGGTAGGCCAAGCGGTCCTTATCTGCCATCAAATTCTATGTTTCTAATCATTTCTGGATCAAACCAACTCAATCCACAGTAGGATAGTTAACAGGAAAACTATACTATACAAGACACAATTTTTGCATAGCATCCTATATGCAGTGTTTAATGCCTTTGTCATAGAAGATTTTGTAGCTAATGTATATATTTGCAGTAGATAGTTGGGTGGGGAAAGGTAGAGGAAATAGGAAGATGAGGATATGGGGAAAGAAGAAGTAAATGGGAGAGGGGATAGCAGCACATTGCTTGTGAGAAATGAGATTGGGGGTGCCCAGTGGTAGCATAGTGTGCTGTTAATGTTTCGACACAGATTTTGGAGTGAGCCTGGGACTCGTGACTAGGCAGGCGATGGTCAGGGATGACCCCACATTTCATGGTCATAATAAGTGAGAGCAGCCTTGCTGTCTAGATGATGTATGTCTGCAATCAGGCCTCATACTGTATTGACCTCCCTCTGGGTGTAGCAGTTGTTGGAGTTGGAGGAAGGGTGCTAGAGTTACTGTCTTGAGAACTGTGGGAGAGCTTGGTGGAAGATGTGTATCCGAATTGAAATGACACTTGTGCACCATAGAAATGTAGAAGCATAGAAGTTGATGGCAGATAAGGAACACAAGGCCCATCCACTCTGCCCATCAACTTCTACGCTTATGAATGTGCCAAATGCCTGTACTCTGTCAATGGCCTATCTAGTCATACACATCTGTATTGCTCCCTTATGCCTATCCTATGTCTGTTTGAAGCCCTGCACTATATTCATATCCACCACTTCCTCAGGTAGGCTGTTTCAAGCATTCACCACCCTTTCTGTGAAAAAGAACTTCCTCACATTACCCCTTAATTGGCCTCCCTCTAATCTCATGCTGTGTCCTCTTGTCCTGCTATTTTTCTTATACTGAAACATTTTAGACTCTTTCACCTTGTTAATGCCCTTAAGATGTTTGAATGTTTCAATTGTATCCCCTCTCTCTCTCCCTCCTTTGCTCTAGGGTATACATATTGAGCTCCATTAATCTGTCCTCATATGTTTTCTGATGCAGTCCCTGCACCATTCTGGTTGTCCTTTTCTGGACTGCCTCCATTTTGTTAATGACCTTGTGTAGGTGCGGCCTCCAGTACTGCATGCAGTACTCCAGATGGGGCCTAACCACTGTCTTATAAAGAGGGATTATTACCTCCCTCTTCTGACTTGTGACACCCCTACTAATACACCCCAACATCCCTCTAGCCTTACCTATTGTTTTAGTGGTCTGCTTGGATGATTTCAGGCCATCTGTGATGATGATGCTCAAGTCTTTCTTCCCTTGTGATTGCCAGCAACTCCCCTCCCAACCTATAGGTGGCTATAGGGTTTCTCCTTCCTATGTGCATGATCTTGCACTTCTTTGTGTTAAACCCCATTTGCCACTCTTCCAACCATTTTGCCAGTTTACCCAGATCTTTTCTCATTCTGCCAACTTCATCTGGATCATCTACTCTGTTGTAGATCTTGGTGTCATCTGCAAACAGACAAATCGTACCCTCCAGTCCATCTGCAATGTCACTGATGAAGATATTGAAAAGAACTGGCCCCAGGACTGATCCCTGAGGTACCCCACTTGTGACTTGCATCTCTTCTGACTATATACCGTTTACCACCACTCTTTGTTTTCTGCCTGCCAACCAGTTTGCCACCAAGTTGAACAACATCTGACCCACCCCAAGCCTACCCCAGCTTATTAATCAATCTTCTATGTGGAACAGTATCGAAAGGTTTGCTGAAGTCAAGGTAGGCAACATCAACTGCTCCCCCTTGGTCCACCACTCTAGTTACCCAGTCAAAGAAATCTATGAGATTAGTTTGACAGGACCTTCCTGTTGTAAACCCAAGCTGTCTTGGATTCTGTGCTCCTATGGATTCCAAGTGTTGCACCATCCTTTTCTTAAGGAGTGCCTCCAAAGTCTTGCCCACTACTGATGAAAGACTGATTGGTCTGTAGTTCCCTGCCTCCTCTCTGATACCACTCTTGTGGAATTGGATCACATGAGCCAGTCTCCAGTCTCATGTGCTCAGAGACTCACTAAACAGTTCTGATAATGGCTCTTCTAGTTCCACCCTTAGTTCCTTTAGTACCCTGGGATATATGCCATCAGGTCCCATTGTCTTGTCCATCATTTGTGAAGGGTCTAGTGCACACCTCCCTCGCCCCTGTGTCCATGGTGCTGAACTGTGGGCCTTGCCCTACCTTCTCCTCAGTAAATACTGAGCAATAGTATCTATTTAGGATAGATGCTTTTCCTTGGTCTTCCTCCACACACTCCTCCTTATCCCCTTTGATCTTAGCAATACCCACCTCTTGACTTTTCTCCTTTCACCAATGTGTCTATAGAAAGTCTTGTCCCTTTCTTTTACTGTTTGTGCTAGTGTTTCCTTGGTTTGGGCCTTTGCCTGCCTTACTGCCCTACCTGCTTCCCTTTGGGAAGTTTGGTATGCCTCCCTATCTTCGTTGTGCTTCATTCCCTTATATTTCCTTTTGGCTCTAACCTGTTCTGCTACTGTTTTTGAGAACCAAAGTGGTTTCCTCCTTCTTTTGCTCTTGCTTTTCTCTCTAACACAATGGGATGTTGCTTCAAGTATTGCATTCTTAATGCTTGCCCACTTTGCCTGTACCCTCTCACCTGTATTTCTTCTTGCCTGGGCTAGCTTAACTCTATTGGTCATCTTATCAAAGTAAGCCCCTCTGAAGTCCCATAATTTTGCCTTGGAATTGGATGATTTAGTTCTAGTGGCCAAATTGAACCATACCATGTGATGGTCACTGGCCCCCAGGTGACCTTCTACCTGGAGATCGTTGATCCTTTCCCCATTAGTCAGTACTAGATATAGGATAGCCCTGTCTCTTGTGGGTTGTTCTTCCAGTTGTTTGAGGCCCTCCCCTTGCAGGGAATCCACTAAGTGTCTGGTTCTAGTGGATGTTCCTGCTGGCATTGGACAATCTGTATCTGGCATGTTGAAGTCTCCCATTATCAGAACCTCCCCTTTAGCTGTCATGTTTTGTACATCTTTAACAGTAATGTGTCTATGTCCTGCCCCTGGTCTGAAGGCCAGTAGACAACCCAAGTTTGTATGGCTGTCCCATTTCCTGTTTCTAGGGTGACCCACAGTTCTTCAGGCTCCTTATGTGTATTCTGAATTTCTGTAGCTTTTTTTTTGCAGTTAATTTATTTATACACCCTGGTCCTTGGTGATGCTTCATCTCATCATATCCCCCAGCCTGTCCCCCACTCGCAGCCTACCCTTCCAGCTGCTCCATGGCTTTACCCCCCATGGTGGGGTGGTGGGGATCCCTCAACCCACCTAACTCCAGATTCGGTGCTGGAAGAATTACTGCCCATCATGGGAGCAGTGCTTGTGGGGAATGACAGTCACTCTTACAGCACCAAGACCATTTTTTCCTTATTTTTCTTACTCCCCTTGAGCTGAGGTGTACAATTATGCCACAAGGAGTGAGCGAGTATGCTTCCGTATGCGCTCCTCTAAGCATCTGCCTCATCTCTCTCTTCCATAGCCCCATTGCACCAGCCCCAGCCTCCAATAGGGGCCAGTCGAGCATCGAGTGCTTGTGTCCCCCCTTCCCACAGAAGGAGAGCAATCCTGCAGATGCTTGATCCTTCTCCATTCCTGCAGATCCCTGGTGGCCCGTGCTCATTCCCAAACACAGGTCACCAGAGTAGCATGAGGCAAAGTGTCCAGTGCCTCAACCCTCAGCACCACCGGGTCAGCGAATTTCTGTAGCTTTGATATTTTCATTAACATAAAGGGCCACTCTCCCCCCATTTTTGTACCTTAGTCTCTTCTGAACAGCACATAGCCAGTTACTGAAGTCTCCCAAAAGTGGTTACTGGTGAACCATGTCTTGTTAATGGCTACTATGTCCAGTTTAACCTCTGTTATTGTTGCCTGCAGGTCTGGGATCTTGTTTCCCATACTGCAGGCATTTGTTTACATGATTTTCCATTGGCCAGATTTAAGTGTGTTAGTTTTTTGGTGAGGTCCAGCATTTCCGCTGCATGTTGTATGGGGAGCCAGACCTTTTACCTTACCTGGTGATGGAAATGAACTACAAACATGCTGAATTCCTGTTTGATCACTGCTGAGGAGGGAGGGGTGTTCTTGCCATTCAATGCATCACTTGCTGCACCCCTCTCCCCATTTACTAGTTTAAATATTCTGCAAAGATGTCAAACTTCTGCCACAATGCACCGACTCCCTCCTTAGTCAGATGCAGTCCATCAAATTTAAAGAACTTTGTCTCCCAAAACTGTTGCCAGTTACCTACAAATTTGTGTACTTTTTCTTGGCACCAGCCCTTGAGCCACATGTTTAGGTCAGCTATCTCCCCTTCTCTGACCTTCCGTTCATCTGCACCACTCTTCCAGACCAGCAGGATCTCAGAGAAGGAGATGCTGGATGAAATGGATGACAGTTTGTCTCTCAGCCTGGTCAGGTGTTCCTTGGTTTCCACAACTGACCGGCTAGTGAGATCATTATTCCCTGTGTGTACCAGGACATCAATGTTTTCTCCTGCTTCCTGTATGATTTTAGCAATGCAGTCAGTGTCTCTCCCTGCTGATGTACCTGGAAGACATCTGACCATTACCCCTGGCCAGAGGTAGGTATCAACTCCCTGAATCATGGACTCTCCTATGATCTAGAAGTGTTTTGGATATCCTTTTTGCTTTTATTGTTTTGCTCCCTGTTTTGGGCGAGATTTGTTGTGTTAGCTCCTTTGCTGCAGTGTCCTGCTTTGCAGTGTCCTCTGCCCCTTTGTTTGATTTCATAGATAGAGGCAGATACCTTGTAGTTTTTATATGTTTTGTGGAGGTGATACGTTGGAGAGCATTGAGTGATGGGGCACCCAATTTGACCCTCCTAACCACCTGCCAACCTCCCGGACCAACTACCCTCAGTGGTCAAGGTGCTTCAGTTGGATGTTGGGGAAATGTCTGGCAGTTCTTATAATATATTTCCTCCTGAATATGTGATTTGAGGTGTGCAATCTCTGCCCATGCTGTCTGAAGCTGAGCCCTTAGATCTTCAATGGTCCAGCATGTAGGACAGCATCCTAAATCCTATATAACTGCCCTTTTGAAAAGTGCCCCACAGTACCTGAAGTTAATAATATCCATTCCAGATGAGTTGCTGGGTTTGTAACCTGGTCTGCATAATTAGAAGCATTCTGATGTGCATATTTTTCCAGGATGCCAGTATTACAATGTACTTTTTAACTTATACAGCAAAGTATATGTGCCGTTTCCAGCAAAGCACAGCTCTATACATGCCAGTACTGGATGAATGCCATACATTTTGGTTGTCAATGGAGAGATTACAGTGCTGTTTGAAGATACATAGATGTTGATGGTGCCTTAAAAAGTGACCAATGATAGATAGATAGATAGATAGATAGATAGATAGATAGATAGATAGACAGACAGACAGACAGATAGACAGATAGATAGATAGATAAAGACAGATAGATGCGATCAGTGTAAAAAGTCTGCTACTTTGGTGAAACAGACTCATAGGTACAGAAAGTGTCAAGATAATAATTTTGAGTCCAGCAGGGGTCAATTTAGTTTTGGGGCTGTCTTTGAAAACTGAATGGCATTATATCTCCCTCCAGCGGCAGTGACACTGATGTACTATGCCGGTCTGCAGGTGATCATGGGCAATTACAGCATATTTACAATTGTTTTACCCTGCTTTTGCAAGATGTACTAAAAATACATAACTGTTCATACACATATAGCTATATATTTATACATGTGAACTGTTCTTGTGGGTCTCACACATAGAAACACTTCCTAATACTTATCACACACTGTGTTTGTATGACTTCCTAAAACTGCTTTGCAGTTGTTCACCATTGCAAATGCAGTATCCTGGCAACTCAATGATTTTATCCTAAATTGTGATAGATGAGAACCGTGTAAAAATTAGATAGGCTGATGCATTATAAAGTAAGCAGTCCTCATGCAGTGGTGGGTAATTTAAATGTCATATCTCATAAACATCAATGATCATTAAATATCCCATGCAATCATTCTACAGTAATACAGATAAAGAAAAAAATAATAAATGTAAAGGCACAGATAAAAAATAACATCACAGTACATGATGTTTGTGGCATTCAGAGGGAGTATGGTGTGGAAAAGTGTTTAAATGTGAAATATTCAATTTGTGTAGTCACCTTTTGCTTGAAAACACTTTGCAATACAGACCATCTTGGAATAAACATTATACATTCCACACATATATTTATAGATTTGCACCAGTAAAATAAAGGTGGACCTTTCGCAAACATGGTCCAGTTGAGGGTATGGTAAATATAACTTTTATTATGCAGTTCAATCTGCCAGTTAGCTGGCAGTAATTTTAAACAGTGAACCTCATGACTTACAACTGTCTGCATGCGGGGGGGGGGGCTGGAAGTGATGCACAAGAAGTCAGGTATAAAAGGCAGCTGTATTTTGTTTATTTTTTTTTTAATAACTTGAACCATATTGAATATGGCAGTGGCTGAAGTCAGACTGCCATTAAGAGAGAAAGAGAAAGAGAGACAAAGACTGACACCTCACTCTCACAGAGAGAGAGAGAGAGAGCGAGAGACACTCCCAATCCCGATGTTCTTGTCTACTGTCTCTCTCTCTCTCTCTCTCTCTCTCTCTCTCTTTCTCAATATATGGGTAGGGTAAGGGATCCTGATGTTCTTGTCTACTCTTTCTCTCTCTCTCTCTCTCTCAATGTACAGGCAGGAGGGGAGAACACATACAGTTCTTGGTAAAAAATAGTGCAGTGCAAGCAGAGTGACCTGAGGCAGAGGGGACTATGGGGCATTCCATCAAGTTATTCATTCAGAAAGAATGTAAGGAATACAGAGTCCTTTTTTGTGAAAGCTGAAGGACTGCAGGGCTCTGCCCACTGCAGCCCTAACAAGAGACCTTTTTAGTGATCTGTAAGGATTTTCAAGCTTTGAAACTAGAACAGTCCTTTATGTACCAGCAGTAGAGATGCACAGATATCTGACCTGGATTTGCTATCCAGACAGATAGCTGACTTTTTAGCGAGATCTGACCTGTCCAGATAGTTTGAAAACAACCCGGGTCAGAACGTGACATCGCACTGTGTTCAGCTGTGCAGCCAATCTTTTATTTATTTATTTTTTATCCCCCCTTTCAACTCCCCTTTCAACTCTCTTTTGTTTTGTTTAATTTAGTGCCCCTGCCATTCATGTACTTTTGCCTGCCATCCCTGAACTGCAGTTAGAAATCAGGCTCACCTTAGTGATGTGGCAACTCATGTAGTTTAAAGCAGCTGTTCTGCATTTGTTCAGTTAATTGATTGCTGCTTTACTACCATGGGCTGCCACAGCATTCTTAATTGTTCCACCTCTGGTGTTCCTCTGAAAGTTTAAGGCTCCTTTCAACTCTCGAGTGGTACCTGGAGCATAGGTGACAGTGTTACCGAGTGCCTGGATGTTATCCTGGGAGATGTTGTAGTGTGAGCTGGGAGCAAGTCAGGAGCTAGTCGGGAGCCACTGCTGACAGCTGCTTGGAGACCACTAGCTGCATCAGGAAGCCTAGAAGCTGTGTTGTAAGGTAAAATAAAAAAAAGTGCAGAACTTCAAAATTCAAGTATGCTTCCTGTTTCATGTTGCAAGGCTGTATGACAGGTTACCTATACTACTGCTGGGGGAAGGGAAAAAAAAAGAGTAGCAGAGACCAGAGTTGCTTCTTGAAATCAATCAATCAAAATCTTTATTTAAGCAGGTGGTCATCATTGAGCAAGCTCATTTTCAAGATGGACCTGGACATTAAACAGAAATACTAATGGAACACAGAGGTTACAGCAATACCAAACAACACAACATTTAGAAGGAGACATTACAATTAACAATAAGATTAACAGTAAGAGGAAGAAGGCATAGAACTTTATCAATAGTAAAAAGGACCAAACAAATATATGTAAGCATTTCTGTAGA
This sequence comes from Neoceratodus forsteri, assembly GCA_016271365.2. Taxonomy (NCBI): domain Eukaryota; kingdom Metazoa; phylum Chordata; order Ceratodontiformes; family Ceratodontidae; genus Neoceratodus; species Neoceratodus forsteri. Next base: position 799,252,120 of record CM028130.1, on the reverse strand, counting down.
TATAAACAATATTTACACAGTAGACCTGAATCGGACCAGAGGACAAAAAGAGTGTATTCATAAGTTAGATGATGAAATGGGATGGGTGAACTGGAGAAGGGGAGGGGGAGTGGATGAGGGATAACTATACAAGGGTAGGGGAAGTAGGGAGGGGGATGGGATGAGGAAGAGAGCTCACTGTAATGATGAGACCCCATTTGAGACCACCGGGAAAGTGGAGCCTAAAAGTGCAAGATTGCATAGCATACATTCTCCAAGGTGAGGGTGGTAAAGGTCATTGTTAGTGTACAGTCTACTCATGGAAGGTTGTAAGGGTTGTTTAATAGTAAGTGTGCTTAAGGAGTGGGCAGCATACATCATACCAAAAATTTGTATGACATGTTAGAGTGGTACACTAGGAAGAGGTAGGAGCAGGTAGAGGAGAGAACAGGATGATGAGAGGGCAGCAAGAGAGGACTAAGTGCAAGGCAGAGCATGAGGAATCAAGTGGACACAGTAAACTAGTAGAGCAAGTGAAGAAACAAGGTAGCGAAGATGACAGGCATGATAAGAGGACAGTAAGGAAGAGTTAGCTTGTAGGTCACCTGGAGAAGATCAATGAGGACACCATTAACTGTGGAGGTGGCAGGAATCAGGGGTAACAGTTACAGGATTCCTTGAAGGAGTGATTATAGCTTGATTTAAATGCTGCTAGGCTGATAGGGCAGAGCAGTTTCAGAGTTTTTTTGCAACTTATTCCACAGTAGTGGTAACATTCAACTGATGGTTGTCTGGCCAAAACGTGATCTGAATTTGGGTACAGTCAGAGAGATGTATAAGGCACTTCTTAGCCAGCAGCTGGTTACAATGCTCAATGGTAAACAATCTGAAATATAAGGATGCAGCTTCTGGATGATGGCACTATAGGTCCATAAGGCAGCATTTCTCTGCCATCTATAGTATAGGGAAGACCAACCCACAGCTGTATAAAGAGAGCAATGATGCATAGAGTAAAGAAGACCAGTGATAAACCTTAAAGCACTGTGGTAGAGTGTATCCAATTTAGTAAGTGCAGAAGCAGGACCCTGACTATATAGAAAGTCAGCATAATCAAGCAAGGAAAGGAAGGTGGTTTGCACCAGTCTCTTCTTCATATCCTTAGTAAGGAAGTGCTTAATCCTGTACAAGAGACCAAGCCTATGTCTGAGTTTTTTGACAACTCCTCAATATGATCATTAAATGAAAGTATGTAGTCAATCCAGACCCCCAGATATTTAAACTTGGCTACAAATTCCAGGGGTTCACCAAGCAGTGTAGAAATCTGCGGAAAAGTTCCATATGTTGATGGATTTTTTTGCTTCAGCAAAAGGTGACAAAGGCATTGCCTTGGTTTTTTTGGCATTTAGAAGTAACTTCTGGTGTAGGACCTGTAGCTGCAACTGATTGAATTCCTGCTGTAGATCACTACAGGCTGCTTCATGAGTAGGTCTGCTGATATAAAGCACTGTTTCATCTGCAAAGAGGTGTATATTCGCGTCTTTAATGCTGGCATCAATTCTGTTAATATAAATTGCAAAAAGCAAGGGACTCAATATAGACCTCTGAGGTACACCTCTCTAAAGGGGTTTTAGTGTTGATAATTCCCCTTACACGTTCACCTTTTGAAACTGGCCTGCAAGGTAATAAGAGAACTTTCTCAACAATAGGGGGGCCAGTCCAATACTCCAGAGAGAAGAAAGGAGCAAGACGTGGTCGACCGTATCGAAGGCCTTGCTTAGGTCTAAAAATACTGTGCAAACAAAATTCTTCACATCCAGTTCATGCTGCCAGTCATTAATCACCTTTGCTAATGCTGAGATGGTACTGTGTCATGGTCTGAAGCCTGATTGTAAAGGATTAAGCAGATTTGTATTTTCTAGTAGTTTCTAAGCTGAGAACTCACTACTTTCTCCAATAGTTTGGACAGGGAGGGAAGCAGGGAGATGAGCCTATAAATATTGAGGTCATTGGGGTCTTCAGATTTAAATGGGGGACCATGTGGGCCATCTTCCACATGGTAGGAAGGTTTCCTTGTGAAAGCGATAGATTAAAAAGGTGCATGGTTGGCACTGCCAGGACATGAAAACTGATCTTCAGGAAAAAAGGGTCAAGAAGGTCAGACCAGCACTTTTCCTGGTGTCCAGCTGTAGCAGTAGGTCTTCAACTTCTTTCAAGGTAACTGGCTGCAGGGAGAAAGTCATGCTAGTGCCATGGACTTCATGGTCCTGTGCACCTAGCTGAGCATGGAGATTGCTAGCAGGGGAAGAATCAAAGGCTACACCTGTGGTGGCAAAGTGATTATTGAACAAATCAAGGATTATTAGCCTATCTGAGACTGTAGAGATACCAGTCATAATTTCCTTCAGCATTGAATTTACAGATGTGGTGCCTTCTAGCGCTTTTAGATTTTTCCAAAATTTGGAAGAACACTTCATGGATGATTCACGTTCAGTACAACAGAAGTTTGCCTTGGCCTCTCTAATAATCTCAGTGCATGTATTTCTTGCTGTCCTAAAAAGGGCCCAGACAGTTGATAGTTTGGTTTTATGTGTAGTTTTCCAAAGCCGGTCTCTGTTAATTTTTTTTTTTTATTTCATTGTTTAACCAGGTATAGCACACTAAGCTGAAAGCTTTTTTACAGGAGCAACCTGGGAGCACAAGGAGGTTAAGTGACTTGCTCAGGGTCACACAGTATACAAGTGGAAGCTGTGGGATTCAAACCCAGGTCTGGTCTGCTGGATGTCACCAGATTTGCAGCTCAGAGCCTTAGACAACTGCGCTATACTAATCAATATGGCCTTCAGATCAGCAGTAAACCACCAGCAAGATTGTATCTTTGCCCTGACTTTAATAAATGGTTCATGCTTGTCTATTACCCCACTACGATATCCTGGAACATATTGTATGCTGCGCACACAGATTTTGCAAGGTAAAAGTCTTGCTAAAGCAACAAATCTCGTAGGTCCATGGTAAAGACACATGGATCAAAATATCTTCTGCATCTTCTCAGGGTGGACTTGGTGGTGGAAGACAATTTGGGGGTAGCTCTTACACAGGCACTAAAACAATGGTCACTAATATCAGAGAATAAAACTCCAGCGTGGGAGAATAGATGAGATTTACTTACTACAATGCGATCCAACAATGTACTATTATAAGGGTTATTTTTATTGGGGCGTGTAACTTCAGTAATTAGTTGGATTAACCCAAGGAAGTCACAGATAGATTTAAGTGGAGTGGAGGCATTGGATAGCCAATCAATGAGGTCTCCCATAATGATAAACTCCGATGATAGGGATCCCAGGGAGATACTCAGGTGGATACTCCCAGTTATTGATGCAAAGATTTGAAGTGTTTCTGAATGTGGCAGACCAGAGTTGCTTCTTGAAATACAAGGCTGCATTGAAGGGTGTATGAGCTGCATGCTGGCACTGAAATTACAAGTGGCTGCACTAAAGGGGACTATCAGTTTTGCTTCTAGAAATGATGTGTACTCCTAGTTATTGTTGCAAAGAGTTTAAAAGACTGAATTAAAGGGTGCCTGAAAGAAAAAATAAATTTAGCAGACCTGAATTGCTTCTGCTGTAAATGCCAGCTATTACATGGCCAGTGGCTGAATGGGCTGTTGTCTTGCTGATGTGATCTTTTGTCAAGTCCTGAAGTGCATATTTGATCTGTGAAAGCTGTGTGTTGAACACATTCTACAATTTCAAAGTGCAGTCTGCATTAAGAGGGATTGTTTCAGACTGTGTATTTTACATATTAATCTGGCCATTGTTCTCAGTGTGTGTGGCTAAGTGCTTTCCATTTACAGCTGCAGGTAATTTGATTCTGCACAGCCACTTCATCAGTTCCAATATCTGCCAGCAGCTGTTTGTGTTTTTCTATTAACATAGCTATGTCTCAAAAACAGTTTGGTGTGGAAGTATTTCATGCTAGAAAATGAGAGTGATTCTAGAGCAAAATGCAATTTGTGTCCACAACCTACATACATAAGTCGTGGGGTGTCTGTAAAAGCTTATAGGACTTCGAGTCTTTTTAAATCATCTAAGAAACAAGCATAAGGATGAATTTGCTGTTATGCAGTCTGAGAGAGAATTAAGCAGAAGCACCTATAATCCTCCTGCTAAGAAGAAGTTAGAAATTGAACATCAGTCCATAGAAGCTTACATTCTAAGATCTTACCCATATCTTAATGACCATGCAATAGCACAGAGTATAACACAAGCAATTGCTGAAATGATAGTAATTGATGAGCAGCCCTTTAGTAATGTTGATAACCCAGGATTTAAAATATTGATGTCTGTCTTACAGCCTAGATATAACATACCTTCCAGAACATAATTTTCTAACCAAATTGTACCAGATGTGTATTCATGCATTCACAGCAGAATGAAGTCTGATCTTTTCTGAAGTAAATTCTATAAGCTTTACCACTGGTACCTGGACAAATGAATACTCAACAATGTCTTATTTAGTATTTACAACACACTGGGTTGATGCTTCCTTTAATAGATTTGCATTGCTTGAATTGAAACATTTAACAGAGCGCCACACAGGGAGAAAACCTCTCAAAAAAATTCCTTGAGGTTCTTGACAGTTTTTTTATAAAAAGCAGCCAAAGGCACCTAGTGCTGTGTGGCAATGAGCCAAATATTGCCAAGGCAATTAAGTTATGTGCAGTGCCTAGTGTGGGATGAATGGCTCATACACTCCAGCTCATAATCAATGAAGCCATAATGAAGCAAAAGTCAGTCAAAGATTTATTAGCCACTAGCTGTGCAATAGTTGGACATTTCAAACATTCTGCTACCACAACTGAAAAACTTACATCCCTACAAACAACACTACAGGTTCCTGTCCACCGGTTAATACAAGATGTACCAACATGCTGGAACAGTTCATACTGTATGCTGGAATGCCTATTAGAACAACAAATGGTGCTTACAGTTTATGCCTATGAAACAGACAACAGAACAATAACATCTTCCCAGTGGTCTTTGGCAGAGAGTGTCTGTTCTGTTCTGAAGCCCTTTAAAAGTGAAACAAAAAGGCTTAGCCTTGATAATGTCTGTGTATCAGACATGATACAAACAGCAACAGTGATATACCATGCAATTAAAAAAAATAATTCCTGGTCTTCTAAGCATGAGAACATCACTGCTTGCAGCAATGAACACTAGATTTTCACAGTATGAGGCTATTAAAGAGGTAGTGGCTGCTCCTCTGCTTGATGCCTGCTACAAGCTACACTTCTTTCATACAGACAGTGGTAAAAGCTTTACAAAAGCAGTGCTCAAGCAGCTGGTGGAGGAGCTAGTGGATGTGTGCCAAAATCCATATGAACATAAGACATTTGCCCGCAGATAAAGGCCTAGAGGTCTATCAAGTCTGCTCCCAATATTCTGAAGAAAACCTAATATTCTTCAGGTGAAGATACATCTGGCTGGAAGCTGCAACATTGGACTTAGGATTTGCAAGAAAGCGAGTTGAGCTCACAACAGATGAAGATGAACCTTACAATTTACAATTGTCTTTGGTTTGTAGCAGATTCAGTCGGAAAGTTAATATTCTTCAGGTGGAGGCTACTTCTAACTGAAAGATGAGATATGGAACTTAGAATTATCAGAAAAGGCAGTCTTTCAATCAACAGAGGGAGGTAGACCTTGCTTTACTTTTGTTACAATTGTTAAGATTTTCAGTGCAGGAAGCGTTTTAACCCAGAGGGACTGAATACTATTTACTGTGTCTGTCCTTGTGCACAGCTGACTTGATTGGAGTTAGTGATTGACTGTTTGCATTGCAATATTTGTAATACTGTGAGTTATTCACTGGGCTAAGAATTTGTCATAAGTCCTGAAGTGAGTGTAGGTTACAGGCTGTGTATTTGACCCAGACAGTGCCCCAGGGGGTGGAAACTGTTTTTTTTGTTTGTATTTTTTGTGTGTTTAACTCTGTGTGCCTTAAAAGGCCAGACCAGACAGTGTCAGGAAGTGCTTACATCACAGCTACTTATCAACCAATAGCTTTGGAAGAGTCTTACAGACCTGATAACAACAGTACTAAAGCAAGTGTTTTATAGCAGGCTCATCAGAAAACCTAATATTCTTCAGCTAAAGCTACCTCTGGCTGGAAGCTGCAACACTGGACTTAGGATTTGCAAGAAAGTGAGTTGAGCTCACAACAGAGGGAGGTGAACCTTACAATTTACAATGTCTTTGGTTTGTTGCAGATTCATTAGGAAAGTTAATATTCTTCAGGTGGAGGCTACTTCAAACTGAAAGGTGAAATAAGGAACTTGAATTATCAGAAAAGGCAGTCTTTCAACAAACAGAAGAAGGTGAACCTTGCTTTACTTTTGTTACACGTGTTAATATTTTCAGTGCAGGAAGAGTTTAAACCCACAGGAACTGAATACTGCTTACTGTGTCTGTCCTTGTGCACAGCTGACTTGTTTTGGGGCTGACTGCTTTCAGAGCACAAGTCACCAGGCTGTTTTGGGGCTGGGAAGGTTTACCAGTGTCTGACTTGGATGTTTGGATTTTTCTCTGTTTGATTAGCAGGGTATTTTCTCTGTCAAATTGTTGTGTAGGGGCATCTTGCTGACAGGAAGGAACTCAGCGCAGCAATAGGTCAGAGCTTTTTGCTGATTGTTTCATGGGGGTACAGTTTAGACCAAAACCCTTCCCACCCCTCACCCCACTCACCCCTGGAAATAGTTCCTTTATACCTGGGGTTCTGACATCATTTCCTCAAGAGATCAAGGTGCATATCACTGTCATATCCTCTCTAGCACACTGCACTGATAATATAAGTATACACATTGTGTAATATATATATTTCTATATAACAAACCACACACACACACACAACAAAATAAAACATGCAAAAAAATTAAAAAATAAACAAGAAGGTAGACAGACATGTGGAGAGTAGAGCAATGTAATGGCTGTGGGGCAGCAGTCTTCTGGGAGTCTTTCTGGAGGCTGAGATGCTGCCCTGTTTGTAGACAACTCTCTGCCCTGAGGAAGGAAGTTGCCCATCTTCAGGCCACACTGGGCAGTAGTAAGGGAACCTTCCCCCAGGCTGCACTGGACAGTAGTAAGAGAACCTCCCCCATCCAGGGAGCATCACAGCCACCACCACTACCTCAGAGGTTGTGAAGAAAGCACAGCAGTTGGACCACAGCGGGTTCAGGGAAGGAAAGGGTGGTGGAACAGAGGCACACCCAGTCAGTTGTTCCACTCCACAATCTATACACCATTCCAGGGGAGCATAGTTCCCCTATGGATACACCCACAGGGGAGACTAAGGAGGTTGCAGACAACTGTCACAAGGTAGGCCCTCAGGAAGGAGGCAGAGGACACCACAGGGAAAGGAAGCAGCTCCTGGTGGGGGACTCAGTTATTAGGGGATAGAACTGGGGGGAGCAGCGAAAACTGAAGGAAGATGCCTGCCTGGTGCCATGGCTTGGATGGACAGGAAGTGCATCCTTAGGATCACGAGAACAGTTGCACGGGAGTCTGAGCTGGATGTCATTGTCCACCTAGGGACAAATGACTTGGCTCATCATGAGATTAGAGCAGTGCAGAAGGACTTTGTAGAGTTGGGAAGGGGCCTAAGACAAGTAGCATGCACAGTATCCTTCTCAGAGGTGCTGCCTGTCAGTGGCATGGGAGAGGCGAGGGTACTTTGCACCATGTAGTTTAATGAAGGGTTGAAAGAATGGTGTGGAGCACAGGAGTTTGGCTTCATTGGGGACTGGGGTTTCACCTGGAGGGACACCAGCCTATACTGGCAGGATGGTCTGCATCTGTCCAGAAAGGGAACAAGTCTTTTGGACAATCAGTTTAAATGCTTCATTGGCAAGCTTTTAAACTAGTCAAGGGGGGAGGCACTGATAAGCAGCCAGAAAATACCAGCCTCCCCCTACAAAACAGGGTACTAAATGAGAAAAAGACCAAGGTAGAAAGGTCAGTGGGGGATGCTGCTACAGAAGGTAAAGACATCAAAAAATGGAGAGCAATGAGTACCAATGCCCATAGTCTGGGTAACAAGCTTTCTGAATTAGTGGCCTTAATAGAGGAGGAACATCTGGATATCGTGGCAGTCACAGAAACATGATACGCACAGAACTGCGACTGGGACATAAACATACCAGAATATGCTATCTACAGGGGGAAAGGGAGGGTACAAGAGGAGTAGCTCTGTACATAAGGGAAGGAATCAAAGCAACAGAACAAAAGGGTAAACAGGGAGGAGAAGAAGAAGCACTGTGGGTCAATTTGGAGACAGACAATGGCACCACAATCTGCACGGGGTTGTATACAGGCCCCCTTCTCATGGGGAGGAAATGGACAAGGAAATGATAGAAAGTATACTTAAAATGGCAGAAAAAGGGGAGATATTGCTGATGGGTGATCTGAATATGCCAGATGTTAACTGGAGTGCAGTTGCAGCAGCCACTTCTAAGAGTGGGGTTATTCCAGATGCCCTACAGGGGGCATGCCTTAGACAACTAGTATTGGAACCCACTCAAGAGGGAGCAGTCTTAGACTTGGTTCTCTCAAATGGAGATGATGAGAGGATCACAGATGTAGAAGTGGGTAGCCATCTGGGAACTAGCGACCATTGAACAGTATGGTTCACAAGAAACACAGCAATAGAGTCAAGCCATACAAAGGCAAAAGTACTGGACTTCAAGAGGGCTGACTTTGCCAAAATGAGTGAGTGCCGATGACACAAAGATCTGCAACAGAGTTGATGCACAAGGTGGGGTGGAAAGGATGAGAAGGGACTTGACAAGGTTAGAGGAATGGTCAAATGTATGGCAGCTTAGATTCAATGCTAAGAAGTGCAAGGTAATGCACCTGGGAAACAAAAACCCAGGGGAAGAGTACACAATGTGGGGTGAGATACTAACAACAACAAAAATGGAAAGGGACCTTGGGGTAGTCATAGCAGATGACCGAAAGGTGGGCAAGCAATGTGAGAGGGCAGTAAGGAGGGCTAGGGGATACTGGGATGCATACGGAGAGGCATTACCAGTAGAAAACAGGAAGTTATTGTCCCTCTGTACAGACAGCTGGTGAGACTCCATCTGGAGTACTGTGTGCAGTTCTGGAGACCCAGTCTCCACAAGGACATAGACAGGATGGAAGCTGTCCAGAGGAGGGCAACTAAAATGGTGCAAGGTCTGCACCAGAAGATATATGAAGAGAGACTAAACTAACTTAATATGTATAGCCTCGAGGAAAACAGGGAAAGGGGGGACATAATAGAAACTTTCAAGTACCTCAATGAAATCAACAAAGTCCTGGAGGGTAGCATCTTTCAAAAAAAGAGGTGTGCAAGAACAAGGGGGCACAATGTTAAGATGGGGGTGGCTCAGAGGTAATGTAAGGAAGTATTTTTTCACAGAGAGGGTTGTGGATGCATGGAACGGTCTTCCAGAGGAGGTTGTGGAGTCAAAAACAGTGGTTGAATTCAAGCATGCATGGGGCAGTCATAAGGCAATTCTAGGAGGTGGGGGTAGAAAGAAGTAGGCTGCTGGTTAACTAGGATCTGCAGCTTATCCATTAGGTAGAGTAATGGGCAGACTGGGTGTGCCAAGTGGTCTTTATCTACTGTCAAATTCTATGTTTCTATATTTCTATGTTTCTATGCTTGAATGTGCAGCTAGCACCCCTTATTCTGCAGCTGCCCTAGATACAGATACAGAGAAACCCCATGTGTCAGCAAGGTTGGAAGCAAATACAGAGGCTGTTGATGACCTATGGGAGACTTTCACCCAGAAAAACTCAATATCACAAGATAGTATGTAACATGTCATTTAAATAATATTCAGTTTTTTTATTCAGTGTGTCAAGAAGCAGTTAGTTAATGTACTTTTTTTTTGCAGCTTCTGAGCAGGATGCCAGAGGACAGGAACACAGAATTGGAAAATTAAATCTCTGTGGGCATAGTTCCTAAGAAATCCACACAAGACCCTCTTCAATACTGGCAGCTAAATAAACACAGGTTTCCAACTTTAGCAATGATAGCGAAGAGATTTCTGTCAGCACCACCAACCAGTGTCCCAAGTGAACATGTCTTTAGTGCAACTGGAGATATCATCACAGGCAGAAGATCAAGCCTTTCACCAGAAAATGCAAACATGCTGTTTTTAAAACACAACCTAATGAAATTCAAAGCATGAAATGATTTTATGTGGCAGTAGTCATATTTTTTGTATTTGTGGCATTTTAAGAAATAAACAACTGATTTTTGTATGTAATAAACTTGTTTATATAAAAAGCCTTGTGTTTGGTGGTTTTTATTCTATCATAACTATCCGACCCGTTAGTATCCAAACCGATCCATAGAAACATAGAAACATAGAAGTTGACAGCAGATAAGGACCGCAAGGCCCATCCAGTCTGCCCATTTCTTTTTCTACCTTATAAATGTGCCATCGGCCTTTGCTCTGTCAGTGGCCTATCTATTCATAGTCATTTGTATTGCTCCCTTATGCCTATCCCATGCCTGTTTGAAGCCCTGCACTGTATTCATAGCCACCACTTCTTGTGGTAAGCCATTCCATGCATCCACCACCCTTTCTGTGAAAAGAATTTTCTCACATTCCCCTTAATTGGCCCCCTCTAATCTCATGCTGTGTCCTCTTGTCCTGCTATTTTTCTTATATTTAAACATGTTAGACTCTTTCACCTTGTTAATGCCCTTAAGGTGTTTGAGCATACTCGATCCATATCACCTCTCTCCCTCCTTTGCTCAAGGGTATACATACTGAGCTCTGTTAATCTGTCCTCATATGTCTTCTGATGCAGTCCCTGCACCATTTTGGTTGCCTTTCTCTGGACTGCCTCAATTTGGTTAATGTCCTTGTGAAGGTGTGGCCTCCAATACTGCATGCAGTACTCCAGATGGGGCCTAACCAGTGTCTTGTAAAGAGGGATTATTACCTCCCTCTTACGACTTGTAATACCCCTACTAATACACCCTAACATCCCCCTAGCCTTACCTACTGCTTTAAAGGTCTGCTTGAATGATTTCAGGTCATCAGTGATGATGATGCCCAAGTCTCTTTCTTCCTTTGTGACTGCTAGCAACTCCCCTCCCAGCCTATAGGTGGCTTCAGGGTTTCTCTTCCCTATGTGCATGATTTTGCACTTCTTTGCATTAAATCCCAGTTGCCACTCTTCTGACCATTTTGCTAGTTTATCCAGATCTCTTCTCATTCTGCCCACCCCATCTGGATCATCTACTCTGTTGCAGATCTTGGTGTCATCTGCAAACAGACAAGCCTTACCTCTAGTCCATCTGCAAGGTCACTAATGAAGATGTTGAAGAGGATCTGCCCCAGGACTGATCCCTGAGGTACCCCACTTGTGACTTGCATCTCTTCTGACTGTATACCATTTACCACCACTCTCTGTTTTCTGCTCATCAACCAGTTTGCCACCCAGTTGACCAACTTCTGACCCACCCGAGCCTACCCAGCTTATTTATCAATCTTCTATGTGCAACAGTGTCAAAAGCTTTGCTGAAGTCAAGGTAGGCGACATCAACTGCTCCCCTTGGTCCACCACTCTGGTTACCCAGTCAAAAAATCTATGCGATTAGTTTGACAGGACCTTCCTTTTGTAAACCCATGCTGTCTTGGATCCTGTGCCCCTATGGATTCCAGGTGTTGCACTATCCTTTCCTTAAGGAGTGCCTCCATAATCTTGCCCACTAGTGATGTAAGACTGACTGGTCTGTAGTTCCCTGCCTCCTCCCTGCTACCACTCTTGTGGAGCAGGATCACATGAGGCCTTCTCCAGTCTTCTGGGACCTCTCCTGTGCTCAGAGACTCACTAAACAGTTCTGCTAATGGCTCTGCTAGTTCCACCTTTAGCTCCTTAAGTACCCTGGGATGTATACCATCAGGTCCCATTGCCTTATCCACCCTGAGCTTAGCAAGCTCTTGTAGGACCCTTTCTTTTGTGAAGGGAGTAGTGCTCACCTCCCTCCCCCCTGTGTCCATGATGCTAAGCTGTGGGTCCTGCCCTACCTTCTCTTCAGTAAATACTGAGCAAAAGTATCTATTTAGGATAGATGCCTTTACAGGGTCCTCCTCCTCACATGCTCCCTTTTCTCCATTAAGCTTAGCAATACCCCCTCTGGACTTTCTCCTTTCACTAAGATACCTATAGAAAGTCTTGTCACCTTCTTTTACTGTTCATGCTAGTTTTTCCTCAGTTTGGGACTTTGCCTGCCTTACTGCCTTCCCTGCTTCCCTTAGGGCAGTTTGGTATGCCTCCCTATCTTCATCCCGCTGTGTTCCCTTATATTTCCTAGAAGGCCAGCCTTTTGGCTCTGACCTTTTCTGCTACTGTGTTGAGAACCAAAGTGGTTTCCTTCTTCTTTTGCACTTCCTTTTCTGTTTAACACAATGGGATGTTGCTTCAAGTATTGCATCATAATGCTTGCCCACTTTGCCTGTACCCCTTCACCTGTGTTTCTTTTTGCCAGAGCTAGCTTAACTCTGTTGCCCATCTTATCAAAGTCAGCTCCTCTGAAGTCCCATATTTTTGCCTTGGAATGGGATGATTTAGATGTAGTAGCCAAATTGAACCATACCATGTGATGGTCACTGACCCCCAGGTGACCTTCTACCTGGAGATCTGTGATCCCTTCCATGTTAGTCAGTACTAGATCTAGGATAGCCCTGTCTGTCATGGGTTGCTGTACCAGTTGTTTGAGGCCCTCCCCCTGCAGGGAATCTACTATGCATCTAGTTCTGGCAGATGTTCCTGCTGGTATTGACCAATCTGTATCCGGCATGTTGATCCAGCTGGAATATGTAACTATCCAAAATCTGATGTCTGGCAGAAATTTGCTATCCGTGCATTCCTAACCAGTAGTTTATTATACTGCCCATGCACTCTTATGTCTGACATCACTTATTCTGTTCTGGCACCAAGCAAAATCATTTTATTGCTAACCCCCCCATTTCCCCATCAATTTCCAAACATCTACCGCAGTTATGTTGGTCAAGAAAAAGGATAATTGAACTAGTCTAGAAGTACAGTGGAGTCCATTTAAGTGTACATCGGATAAGTGCACATCCTGCTTAAATGCACATTTTTTCCATATCCCAATTTATTTCCTATTCATCCAATGTTAAATGTACCTTGTAAGTGCATTACATGTAAGTGCACATTTTGGTTAAATGCACATTTTTGTTTGACTTTTCCTATTGATTTTCAGTCCAACCCAGCTTTTAAGTGCACATTTTGTACAGTATCACCTTAAATAGTCCACCTTATAGCCATGGTGCTGTCTAGCATGGCCACAGTAAGAACATTCATTTTGTCAAAAGAAAAGACTGTCTTTAGCCTTCTGTTTAATTTTGAATCCTGCACTGAAACACACAAAGCAAAAGAAGATTATTGATTTTTTAAGTAGCACTGTGTTGTAGGACAATGCAGTCATGTCATTTTAACTTGAGCACTTGGTATTTAATAATGCACATTAAAGAAATGGTGAAATGTGCCTTGAAGTGATTTTCTGGTTAAATGCACAGCCCGTACAAGTGTACAAAAAACTTTTATCCCAAGGGTGTGCATTTAAGAGGGCTCCACTGTATTAATATATCTTCCCTGCAATCTGAATTTTTATAGAAACAACTTATGGGTTTGGTGGGGAGGGGTGGTTTAGGGAAAACATTAGAAAATTATTTTTCACAGAGAGGGGGGTAAACAGCTGTAGCAAACTCCCAGAGAAGGTGGTGGATGTGAGGGTAGTGGTGAGATTTAAGACAGTGTGGGAGGCACAATGGTCTCATTGATCTGTGAAAGGGGAATGGTAGCCAGTAAAGTGGGCATCTTACTGTAGGCTTAGCTCGCACTTAATGAAACTGGGCAGACTAGGTGGGCTTGGCAGTCCTTCTCGGTTGACACATTCTATGTTTCTATGTTATGTAGTGAGGTTACAAAACAAAACAGAACCCCTGTGATAAACAGGTCCAGCCCTAATAAAACTGAAATGAGTGGCATAAGCTTGTGTGTATCATCAAATTACAGGATATTGCTAATATAAAAAAGATGACTTCCTATCTTACAGACTATATCTCTTTGCAGGAGTCACACATTTTTCATCACTTTTGGCTCAACTTGCATTAAAAAAGTTGACACATGTCACTTTCTTGATACAAGCTGCTGTAAAGCAAGGTAAACTATCACAAATGTATTAAACATTTAGAAATAGCATGTGTTCTTGCATCTGTGTCCTGGCTTGTGATAATACTCCCAATGTGTTGAAAGACATGCTGTATAATAATTAAAACCAAAACCAAATTCCTTTTCTTTCTTTACTAAAAAGCCAAACTACATGCCCCTTTAAAAAATGAATGAGTGAACATAAACTGCATCTGTCCACCCATTCATTGGACAAGTATCACTTTGGACCAAAATGAAAGCTACTGAAAGACTCGTGCTCTGCTTTGCCTCATTAATACATGCAGTCTTGTCATGTTTTTGTAATTTAAAAATGTATAACTGCAGTTTTACTAAAGTGTATATGTTAACTTGTATCTCCAGAATAGCAATGCTTTTGAGGTCTTTGACAAGGAACCTAAATAAGGTGTTGCAAAGGGTACAGTGGATATTTTGACTTAACATTAAACACAAGGATGACAAATAATTTTCCCTATATAATTTCTTTTACAGCATCCTGGCCTTGGTCTTAAATACTACAAACTCACACTTTAATGTTTTCCTACATGGCATCCACTGGGACAAAATGAAACCTTAATCATTCTAAGCACTCTTTGCAGCAGCCTTCATAACCAGCTCAGTTCACAGTTGCACAGCATTGCTTCTTAAATGCAAACTGCACACACAAACGCTGTCATACATATTTTAAAGGCATACTTCTCAACCTCTCAGCATTAAAAATCATAGCACAGGCCTTCAAAAATCATAGCAAAGGGCCAGAATGTGTAGCACTTTCTTATTTTAAACAATATTATGTCTACAGATAGTGGATCTCATATAGTTAGTGATAAGGAATGCTTCTATCAACTGAGTTCAATGACTTAATATTTTGTGTGTCTAGAAATAGCTCTAACATTATGAGGAACATCAATAAATCTGTGCAGAACGAGGGTAAATTTGAATGTGAAAATCATAGCGCTATGTGGAATTCATAGCTGGTGAGAGGTATGTTTAAAGGTTTAAAGGTTTTTAATTGGTTCCTACATACTTATAGCATCATACGGGTGGGTTTCTTATGAACTTGTTTGGTCAAGCATGTTTTATTTACAAATCATTATCCCCAAAGTGTTTCAGAAAAAATTCACACTAATTATCTGATATATGTAATAAACTAAAATCCAACTACTAACTCGGGGGGGGGGAGACAGAGAGCAGAGAGAGAGAGAGAGTGTGTGTGTGTGTGTGTGTGTGTGTGTGTGTTATGTGTGTGTGTGTGAGAGACAGAGACTAGGGTTAATGTGTGATTGTCCAAGGAGCCATGTATGTCACTTGCATGTGTTAATCTGGGGATCCATATGCATCTATCCTGGTCTCTGTGCCTGTTTGTCCCAGGGTCTACATTTGTATGTCCAGCTGTCTGTGAGCATCAGTTGGAGGGGGCATATGTGTGTGTCTGCCCAGCAGTCCATGTTTGCCCAGCCAGCTGTCTATGTCACTCCAGGACTTGTTAACTTTTAGTACAGAGGTTGGGACTCCTAACCTGAACAATTGGTGTCAATATAGAATATAGATAATAAAACAGTAAATATGTGTCAATCCCATGTTTATCTACATTGCTTATTTTTTGGATCACATGGTAACAGCAGGGCCAGTTATTCATGGCACTAACTAGATCTTGCTTTCCAATGCTATTTTATAAAATAACAATAGCCACTTAATCATTCTTCTCTACTATTCACATAGATCAGTGCTGTCACCTGATTCACAATAAGCTGGGTCATGCATTGATTTAGCATCACTGTACACCCTGTCATGGATTAAAACTCATTTATTGCAATAGCCCAATATTTTAGTATTGTGTTATAACTCCTTATTTGAGACATTTTTAAAATAACTACAGCTGGTGATTTCATTCTTGCCTAAGTCTAAAAATGAAGACTATTTTGGATTCTTGCTCTCACTTCACAGAAAGTCACTAACAGCCTTAAAATACTTTCATTCATTTTCCTTGAGAAGATGTGCTTATTTAACTTCACTCACACTCACACACATTTCTTTGGTATTTGAGACAGTGGGAACAACAACCCTACTTACAGTATCTTTGTAAGTAGATGAGTTTCGCTGTCTCCTGCAGCCAGGCTGATAAGGTATGAGGGGCACACACATATATAGATATATATTAATGTATTGTTCATGGCTGGATTAACCTGTATGCTAATTACGCCATGGCATAGGGCCCCGAGGTTCAGGAGGGCCCCCACTGTTAACTTATTTACAACTACTTTCTTTAATTCTGGCTGTACTGAACAACTGCTGACAGGCCGACTTGCCCAAAAAGCAGCCCCCTTCTTGGAGTCAGTCATCCCCCCCACCTCACTGAGTCAGCCTGGTGATTGATGACCCTCCCCCGCAACTGCTCTGAGCAAGTCAGCCTCTCAGTTTCTCTGACGGCTGATCCAGCTTCTCCTCTGATCCACCCTGACCCCACCACACACAACCAATCATGTCCATCAGAGGTCCTCTGGAGGTGTGGCTACTGGGGAGCAGGAATCAGTGCGTGCATGTGCATGGCGTTAGGACATGTGGCCGGGCAGTAATGAGGAGTAGAGGAGGAGAGCGAGAGAGAGCTGTGGCAGTCAGTCGTCAGTGCCGATTGGTTGGTCTCGTCTATCAAGAAGAGAGTCTCTGTCTAAAGACACAAAAAGTAGGCCACAGAGTCACCAGAGTCAGATTTGGCTTCAGTGCAGCATCACGTGCTGCTGGTGTTTTCAGTGTAGCCACTAGCCAGGGTCAGTCAGTGCTGCTGCTAGTTTGGCCTTTGGTCCTGCTGTGACTATGAGGAGTCCTTCCATGCCGGACCACACTGCAAGGCTGAGTCATGTCACCACCGCCTGTGTGATCTTGAGAAAACAATCAAGAGGACAGACTGGACTCATCAAAGTCACATT
The DNA here is from genome assembly GCA_016271365.2 of Neoceratodus forsteri. NCBI lineage: Eukaryota > Metazoa > Chordata > Ceratodontiformes > Ceratodontidae > Neoceratodus > Neoceratodus forsteri. Next base: position 799,234,956 of record CM028130.1, on the reverse strand, counting down.
CACATCAGTCAAGCCACACCAGGTATGTTGTGTTGACTAGTTTTCTGCATGCTGCAGTGTCCAAGTCATTTGTGCTGCAGAAATAACTAGTTTTATTGCATTGGAGAAACAAACTAAGTTGTTGCTCTGGTCATGGTCTACCTGTGGGCGTTTAGTAACCTGAGTAGTGTACTGAGTCTTTAATACGATTTGAGTTTGGCACTGAGTGGACCATGAGATACTAATAAGTCACCTGAGGAACTAACATGCGACTTGCTCTTGCTGGCACAGTTTTGTTTAATTTGATTTTAGTCATATACATTACTGGAAGTTGCAGCAGATTGCTCTAGGAAACTTAATTTCTGGAAGTGACTGCAGTCAACACCTGCAGGTCCTGCAGGGTTCTTAAGGCTCAGTCTTTTTGGCACAACTCTGTTTAGCTACTTTGGCATCAATGACTTGGAGTGGGGGGTAAGGATGTGGTAACTCAGAATTGGCAGCAAAGCAACTTTTAGGTTGACAACAAAACTATAAATGACAGTGGAGATGGAGGACAGGAGACAGCGGGAGAACAGACAGAACTGAGGACAGAGGTAGCTGCACAGAAGATGATTGTGGCAGATGCATTGCAGAGGCAAGGAGCTTGAGCATGTCTCTGGTTTGGAGCTCGAAGGAGTCTTGAGCGAGGAAATAATGGGAGGGAGCTGTGAGCCCCATTAACTGCTTCAATACATGCTTCAGTTTTTTGGTTTTGGCGGAGAGAATAGGTATTCAAGGAGTCATGTGCAGGGAGATCATGGCAGCTACAATCCCCATTTTTATTAATTTATTCATGTGGAATTTGAATTTGATATCTGGGCAGGCAGGGCACACTAATTGAAGTCTAATGTCCAGATGTGTCTCAGGGGAGGGAAAAAAAGAGGATCCATAATTAATAATAACAAAAATAGTTACAAGGTACAGTAGTGGCAAGGAAAAAACAAGACGAGTTAAAGGTAACTAAAAAGTAAAAATTTACAAAATGTTTATATTGTACTGATAACATGTTTCTTTGTGCAGTAATTGGTCATTCTGAATTATGTTGTTTATAATCAAGGGCATGTGACCTGTCAAGTCATGTGGCATAACACATAGCATTATAAACCACATCCTGCTTGAGTACCCTGGTCGTTACTGCAGAAGAGTAGAATGTTGGCATTTAGGGGCCCCCCAGGCCACAAAATATGACTTGGAGTAGGGCCCCCACATCCATTAATCTGGCCATGGTAGTGTTCTTATCATTCTTTACTGTATGGTCAGCCTTTGGCAAGTACCCAATATCTCACTGTTCCCAGATATCCAAAAACTCACATACTCCTCTGGCAACCCTTTTCCACAAATATACACAAATGTTGTTAGTGTGGCTAGGTCATTTAATTACAGGGAAACCAAAAATTAAACTACAGTAAAAATATTATTGTTCAATATTTTCAGCAAGGTTGTATGTCATAGACTTTGAAACAAAGAAATATAGACTTTTACGGCAGATAAGGACTGCTTGGCCCACCTAGCCTGCCCATTTCCCTACCTAAAGGATTTATTTATTTATTTATTTAAATTGTGGTGACCAGGTAGGCCCACTGAGCCCTGAAGGTCCCTTTTTCAGGGGCGACCTGGGATAACAGTACAATACAGGATATATAACAGTACAAAACAGGTTATAATAGAGGAGACAACATTTGACTACATAAGTTGTGGAAGCATAAGGCAGTTACATTTGATTACATAAGTTGTGGAAGCATAAGGTAGTTACAGACAGTGGTTATGGAAGTATGAGGTAGTTACAGACAGTGGTTTTCTAACATGGTTTTCATCATGACACAGTTCAGCCTTGATAGTATTTGGCATAGCTATTTGCATGAGGTAGCTTTGGTCCCTATGTATCCTAAGACTACTAGGAGGTCCAGGGTAGTCCCACCTTTAGGGGGGTTTGATATAGAAATGAGGGGGTGCCTTGAGAGCCGTGGTAGTGGCATGCGCTTGTGTCCAGCATGTGGGCATTGAGCCTAGTGTGGAAATTCCTAAGTGTGGGAGCATCCTGGACCAGGGGAAGGAGCTTGTTCCATAGACTAGGGGCTTGCCAAGAGAAGGCTTTGCTGCCCGCGTTGGTCTGAACTCTGGGGACTTTGAGCAGTGTTCATTCTGAAGTCCTTAGGTTCCTAGGGTTGTGTTTAATAGCTATGATTCCAGCTATGCTTGGAGGAGCCGGGGGTTTGAGTAACTTGTAGATCTGGATGAGCAATGGTTGTTGTAACCCAGCAGCCAGTATGTGCCACCGGAGCTGGGCCAGGGTGTCACAGTGATGACATCTGGGGTGGTCTTGTGTAGTGAACTGAGCTATTTTGTTGTATAGGATTTGCATCCTGGATGCTTCCTGCTTTGCCAAGCCCTGTATGATGAGGGCCGCATAGGTCAGGGTAAGGAGCAGGACACTTGCCGCAATGGAGAGCCTGGCCTCAGGGATGAGCAGGTCTCTGAGATGGTACAAGGTTCTGAGCTTGAGGTGCAGTGTCCTGGTGACCTGGTCAAAGTGGTCTTTGTAGGTGATTGACTGCTCTAGAGTTAATCCTTTTTAATCAACACCCTATTTCTTCCTACCCCTCACAAAAATTGCCTTATGTCTGTCCCATGCATTCTTGAATTCTCCCACAGTTTTAGACCCCACAACCTCCTCAGGAAGGCTGTTCCATGCATCCACCACCCTCTCTGTGAAAAAATACTTCCTCACATTGCCCCTGAGCTGTCCCCCCATCTTCAAATTGTGTCCCCTTGTTCTTCCACATCTCTTTTCTGAAAGATGCTACCCTCTTGAACTTTGTTGATTCCACTGAGATACTTAAATGTTTCTATCATGTCCCCCCCCCCCTTCCTCAAGGGTCTTCCTGATTTTCTGCATTTGACTCATTTCTTATCTGCTGGCATACAGTATTTAACATGAATTGAGGAGAGACTGCTAGGCAAAGGATAGTGTTTAGCTTCTCATCGCAACAGTGAAAAACTTTTAAATCAGGTTTTAAGTTGCCAGACTTTGCCCCTTGGCTTCTGTCTTTGCAGTGTACTTTCCTTTCTTAGACGCACTCTGTGGAAGGGGGGGGGACTCCTTCTCTCCTGCAAATCCAACATTAGGACTAAAAGGTCAAAATAGTGGGCAGCTTTAAGCCCATGTCACTGGTTCAAAATGTTTTGTTTTAACAGGTGGCCTGCCCTCACACTGTTATCCTAGTGTCTCTTGGCTGCTGCACAAGGTTGGTCTGGGTCAGGACATTTGGCAGGGAAACCACACTATATTGCAAGTGCCATTCATGCTCTTCCATCCAGGTGGTCACTGTTTGATGTAGGGGGAACCTGCAGTTTAAAACAGTCGGTATGGCATGAGCAGACTAGGTGGACCAGACAATCCTTGTTTGCCATCAAAATCTATGTTTCTATGTTTCTACTGGATGGAGCTGCTTTCACATTCTGGTATAGAGCACCACAGAAATCAACTCTTTGTTTCTTAGAAGTAGCTCTTCTCTGGTCCCTCTGTCAATATCCACATTATTAAAGGATGGAGAGACTAAGACACTCTGCATTTACAACAGGCACTTGTGCCTCACCAGGAGTCTGTTTGTAGGTAAAGGGTAGCTTTTGTCTGTTATAAAGGTAATACAAAATAGTTTTCCATGTCTCCAGCCCTCTCTCCCCCCTTCTCTCTCTCTCTCTCTCCCTCCCCAGTCTCTCTCTCTCTCTCTCCTCTCCCTCGCCTCTCTCTCTCTCTCTGTCATATCTACTAAAATATAAAAGCTGCAAAAGCTTGAGATAAAAGTCTAATTTTCCTCTGTATCCTGGTGAGCACATGTACAAGCTACAATATATAGTCTTCAAACACTACAGAACATCATTCATCATTCTGCTAAAATGCATCACTCACAACTTGCAAGTAAAACAACAGGTAACATTCATAACAATGTCTGATAATGCAGACAAAGCCACTGGAAAAAAATGAGTCCTTTAAGTATTGTGGACTTTAAATTAAGAAATTATGTCAAGTAATTTTAAAGAACAAATTCAGAGCTAGTGAAAGAAATCTAATCATGAGATAAGGTACTATTACAAGGAGTACAGAAACTGAATAAATATATCCATTGTAAAGATTATTATACCTAAGCTGGGTCATCCTCACCCAAAGACTATTGTTCTGCTTCCTTAATCGGTGTGGCTTTTTGTAATTTCTTTCTCCTGATCACTATATTAATATTACTATATGTGTAATTCCATTCCTTGTTTTCTCTAACCTGAACACTGTACTGCTTAATACTGTATGTAAGTCCTTTCACTGTTCTTTTACATGAAACCTTTGTAATGGAGTCTATGACTCAAAGGGCTGTAATTCCAAATGTTATTAAATAAATAAAAAAATAACTTGCCAAGAATGATATAAAGTAAATAACCAAAAATCAAATCTGTAAAGTCATCAATAGAAAATCAATGTAAAATATGAACATCTCACTAAAACAAAAGGCTTTATGTGCATTTATAACCATATTTCTGTGTCTTGTGCTATAGTCATGGTTAAATGGAAATAGCCTTTCTGAGTCACTTGTTTTATCTTTTGAAATGTTCTTTAGAACTTAGGCTGTTTCTTCAAAATAATTTCACATTACATTCACTATAGTGATTAGATGTGAAAACACAGCCCTTTCCAGCTATATAAGGAATCAGTAAACTAGCATATATTGCACAAATTCACTTCATGAAAGTGTTCTACTAATTTTAAATTGTCTGAGCACAATGACAAGCCAGATGCCTACTGCTTTTGTGAGTGTTTATCAGTTGCTTAACTAGAGGGACTTGGTTGCATAAAATCAATACTATTATAGTACTATGTTTTGGGATTTTCAAAACTGATGAGGCAGTCCAACTCTTAGTCTTGAGTTTTGACTACATCCTTTGAAACATGACACATTTCCCTTTCCTTTTTTCATATGGAGTCATGGATGGTGGACCTCATTACCTGGTTACCAAAAAGGATAATAAATAATAGAATAAAAAAATCAAAATACCTATGTTGGCAAATAGCAGTAGTAGCAGCCAGGAGCAAAGCAGAGAAGCATTAATCTGCAGCAGTCCTCAGAGCAGTTGGAGTCACCGATTTTCTTCTGTTCTGTTCTTCTTGATATCCTGTCCTAAAATCCCGTTATCTGTCCGGTTCCAGGTCTGACAGTGATTTCTAATAGTAATGTGCAAGGAGGCTACAGAGCGCCGGACGGACGACACTGACTGACCTACAGACCCGACTCCCTCACACACACGGACTGGTCTGGGGTGTCAGATTTCTGGGCAAACAAACCATGGACTGGTCTGGATGGAGTGGACACACTTCTAGGCATGCAAGTCAGAGAGCATGGCCAGTGGGTAGCCACTGCTTACAGCTAACAACAGCCTGGGACCATCTGACTCACTGACCGCCTGTCGCAGCAACAGCAGCACTAACTGACACATGGCCACAGGGGTCCAGCCCAGGGAATTGTTAGTTTTGATAAAATAAAATTAAATAAACTCAAATTAATTTACAACAGCATTAGCACAGTGGTCAGCCAGTGCAGATGGACGGATGGCAGAATCAGTCAGTAGAGCACACTTACAGCAAGTAACTGAACCATAACAACCAACACAACCCAAACAAAGCCAGGAAGTTAGTAAGAAAAGAGTCAGTCAGGAGAAATAGGATGTGTGTGGCACTGAATGGCTACCTTTATAACTCCCTGACCCTTGCCTTGCTAGCCTGGCTTCTCGGGCTCAGAACTTGGGCAGGAGCTGTGGGACATTTAAAATAACATAATTTATTTCTCAAATTCAAAGTGTTGCTACAGACCTGGAGGCACCAGCACAGCAGGACAAGCTATGTGTTAAGTCCTGACTTTCTCATCCCAAGAAACAGAGGTGTTAGGGGCAGGGCAGATGGGCTGCTTAAATAAACAGAGAGGAGAGTTGAAGTCCTGGAGAAGTTGTAAAGCAGAGCCGTTATCTAATGCAGACAGCAACAGTGCAGTAATTTAACATAATCAATGACTCTACTTTACAACTTTTCTGGGAAACACTTAACAGTTCACCGAGACAAGCAACTTGTTTTCTTTAATCTTTTCTTTAGTGTGGCAGAGCAGGTCTCAGGGTGTGGTGGCAGCTTCAAAGGGGCAAGGAAGGCACTGTCACAGAGTGACACTGATCATCTGCTGTAGCTCTGTATGAAAGGGGCACTTTCCTTTGGCCCAGAAAATTGGAGAGGTGGCCACCCCCCCATTTTTATGCCTTTGTAGAGTATGAATATCCCCCATGCTGGAAACCCTCATTGTGCCAGTGTTGACTGTTGTTCACATGAAACATTGTGCAAATCTGGATCACAGCTCATACAATGATTCCTCCAAGATTATCTGCAAACTCAGCATTGGAAACTGTGAAACCTAAACTCATAGGTATATAGTTTTTATGCACCAGGTTCTGCTGAGGTAACAGAAAAGAAGGCTATCATACTTTGTTAATTTATATAATGTGGCAGGCTGCTTTCCTGTATAAAATTAAAAAAGGAGTGGGGATTGGGAGTCATAAACCTCTTTACCTACCTCCAGAGTCACCAGATGGCCATGAAACACCTCAGTAGTATCTCCAATAATGCTGAGTCTTCCCTATTGGAAGACGAGCTCCATAGGCCTCAAATGTGTGTCAGACCACTTTCAGTACATTATAAAATGTTGCAGGTGATCATTCACCACACACCAATGATATTATCAGCAAGAGGGAAGCTGACTTGAATGTACAGTTCACCATCACAGACCTAGAAGGCTGTAGTACAGTGTTTGGAGAACTGCTCACAAAGTGACAAGATAAGGCAGATTCAATTGCACTTCCTATATCGAGCATATATCTCACCAACTAAACTACACTTTGCATGCCCAGTCAAGTCATTAATGTGTCCTAAGTGCAGGGTAGTTGTGGATTCCTTTATCTACATGACCCTAACCTGTTCAAAAATTGTACAAATTTGGCACAGTATGCATGGTATTATGAGACAGGTGCTGGGAAACAAACCCCTTAATATCCCTCGGAGTTACTCCTGGGTGCTAATCCAGATACACATAAAGTGGAAGATGGCCTAAATCTCTGGTCCATGGCCTTAATCAACGCTAGGAAAGCTGTAGCCCAATGCTGAATGGCTACTGGACTGTCCAGCATTCAAAAATGGACAAAACAATATGATGCTTTTCTCAAGCTGGAGAAAATACAATGCTCAGCCAGCTAGGATGCGGCAAAATTTAATAAACTGTGAGGGCTTTGTAAACAGCAATTGAGAGCAATGTATTTCCCATGTACTACTGCTGATGTCTTTATGAGATTGTATGTATCAGTTAGACCACATCCAGGTTATAAATGAATTACCACCTCACAACTGGGTAACTGCTCTTGTAATTGTTACCAACTAAGAAGAAAGCTACTATAGTAACTGGCTCCCCATTTTTCCCATAGGGAAACCGTGGCATGATTTGCCATTATAAAGGAGCATTTATAATGGCAAACAAGTGCATGATTTCTCTCACTTTGCACATGTGCCTGCCAGAGTTCGCCACTTCCCAAACATGCCGCTTGCCTGCTCATCAAAAAGTTAACTACCACCCACCACAGTAACTTGGCATTAAGTTAAATATATTTTTTTAAAATTTACAGGGACAAATGAACACCTTGGAGTGGAGACCAAGGAGGATGCTGGGAACCTCCACAATGGAGACTCACAGGAGGGTGGCACAGGACCCCACAGGGGAAGGAAACAACTCCTAGTGGGGGACTCAGTTGTTAGGGAGGTAGAACTGGGGGAGGGAGGGGAAAGGGAGGTAAGGTGCCTGCCCGGTGCCATGGCTTGGAGGGACAGGAAACGAATCCTCAGGGTCGTGGGAGCAGCTGCAAGGGGGAGTGAGCTGGATGCCATTATCCACCTAGGGATGAATGACCTGGCTGAGAATGGGATCACAGCAGTGCAACAGGAGTTTGTGGAGTTGGGCAGGGACCGTAGACAAGTAGCACACATGGTAATGTTCTCAGAAGTGCTACCTGTCTATGGCATGGATGAGGCTAGGGTACTCCACACCATGGGATTCAATGACTGGTTGAAAAACTGGTGCAGAGCTCATGGATTTGGCTTCAATAGGGACTGGCACTCCACCTGGAGGGATGCAGGCCTATACAGGCATGATAGTCTGATCTATCCAGAAGGGGAACCAGGATCCTAGGTGATAAGGTTAAATGCTTCCTTGGCAAGCATTTAAACTAGCCAAGGGGTGAGGCACTGAAAAGGAGAAGGGAAATCCTAGCCCCCCCAAAAATCAGGGTAGTTAGTGAGGTAAACACCAAGACAGAGCAGTCAATAGGGATAAGGGCAGGGGTAAATGGAGAAAAAGACAAAGGCAGTAAGGACAGGGATGGGGCTAAAAGAAATAAAGCCATAAACAAAATGTAGGGTAATGAGTACCAATGCCCATAGTCTAGGTAAAAAGCTCCGCGAAATGGTAGCCTTGGTGGAAGAGGGATGCCTGGATATTGTGGCAGTCACAGAAACATGGTACACAGAGAACCATGATTGGGATATCAACATACCAGGATACACAGTCTACAGGAGGGATGGGGGAAGAAGAGGAGGAGGAGTAGCTCTCTATGTAAGGGAAGGGATCAAAGCAACAGAACTAAAGGGTAAACAGGGAGGAGAGGAGGCACTGTGGGTCACCCTGACTGGAAATAGCTCTGTAATCTGCACAGGGGTTGTATACAGACCCCCATCTCAGGGGGAGGAAATGGACAAGGAAATGATAGAAAGCATCCTTGGGATGGCAGAGAAAGGGGAGATATTGCTGATGGGGGAGCTGAATATCCCAGATGTTAACTGGAGCACCTTCGCTGCAGCCGCATCCAAGAGCAGGGCCATTCTCGATGCCTTACAGGGGGTATGCCTCAGACAGCTAGTTTTGGAACCCACTCAGAAGGGAGCAATCTTAGACCTGGTACTCTCAAATGGGGACGGAGAGAGAATCTCTGATCTTGAAGTGGGTAGCCATCTGGGAGCAAGTGACCACCAAACAGTGTGTTTCACAATAAACTTAGCTGTAGAGTTAAGCCACACAAAAGTGAAGGTACTCGACTTCGGGGGGCTGATTTTGTCAAAACAGGAGAGTGCCTCAGAAAAGCACAAGCAAATAGGCAAGAAGGTGGGGTGGAGCAGCAATGGGGAAACATCAAAACTGCCGTCACAGAGGCAACAAGCCTTTGTGTGAAGCAAATAAACAAATCAAAATGAAAGAAAAAAACACTATGGTTCTCAAAAGAAGTGGCCGGGAAGGTAAGGGAGAAAAATACAGCATTCAGGAAGTATAAGGAAACACAGAAGGAGCAGGACAGAGAATTGTACCAGTTAAAGCAGAAGGAAGTGGGAAGGCAGTCAAAATAGCAAAGGCCCAAACCGAGGAAAAGATAGCCAACTCAATTAAGAAGGAGGATAAAACCTTTTAGAGCTACATTAGGGAGCAAAGAAAGATGAAGGCAGGGATACTGAGGCTGAATAAAGAGGAAGGTGGTTGGGCAGAGAGTGACAGTGAAAAAGCAGGGATACTGAATGAATATTTCTGCTCAGTATTCACAATGGAAAAGCAGGGGGCGATACCTAATCCAGTCAATAGAAGCACTCTGGATAGGAGGGCTGATATTAGTCCTTTCACAGAAGAAAGAGTTCTGAAAGAACTCTTAAAACTGAAGGTGGATAAAGCAAAGGACCTGATGGAATTTACCCCAGAATTCTAAAGAACTAAGGGAAGAACTAGTAACACCACTGACTACCCTTTTTAAAAAATCATGGGAGGATGGTGTGATACCTGAGGACTGGAGGAGGGTGGATGTGATTCCCCTTCACAAAAGTGGGAGCATGACAGAGGCAGCAAACTACAGACCTGTCAGTTTGACCTCAGTGGTAGGGGAAAATGATGGAATCACTTCTGAAGGAAAGAATTGTTGAGTACCTAGAGGCCAGTGGGACACAGGACCCAAAGCAGCATAGATTCACAGCAGGAAGGTCATGTCAAACAAATCTAATTGATTTCTTTGACAGGGTGACCAAAGTAGTAGCCCAGGGAGGGGCTGTGGGAATGGCCTACCTAGACATTAGCAAGGCATTTGACACAGCCCCACCCAAAAGATTAATAAACAAATTTGCCAGCCTGGGAGTGGGTCCCATGGTGGTAGCCTGGGTAAAACACTGACTGGACAACAGGACACAGTGGGTAGTAGTAAATGGAGTCCACAGTGAAGAAAGGAGGGTTACTAGTGGGATACTGCAGGGTTCAGTACTGGGGCCAGTCCTTTTTAATGTCTTTATAATGCAGTTTCGCCTTTAAAGGGCAGACCAGGTTGTCCTGGTGCACTCCTTCCCTTTTCATCAAGATGGTGGCTCAGAAGGGGAGGGGCGGGGGGAAGGGAGGGGAGGGCCAGGGGATAGAACAATGGCCAAGCAACATGAAGGGGAGAGGCAAGTGGAGGTACATAATAGACAACACAAGAGTGATTCAGTCACTTTTGCTGGAGTTTTGATTTACAAAAAAACTGCAGCACATCAGATTGGCTTATTGTTTGGAAGGTTTGTGCAACAGCATACAGCAGGTAAGAAACTAACAGCTACAACAGGTTAGACAAGTAAAAAAATATGCTATGATGTCGCTTTATTTAAATTTGGTGGAGATGGTTTGTTGGGAACAGTGTGTGAAGATTCTCCATGAGATTAGTTTTCTTTTTAAATGCAGATTGTCTAATAAGCTGTATTAAATAGACCTCCACTGGCCGTTAGCATTGCTGGCTCGAGTAAATGTGATGTTAGTTAGTTGGAGCAGAATTTGGAAACTGCTGTGTTTGTCTGCTCTGGCTTTTAAATCGTGAGGTGAATTGGTTTAAATGAGTGAGGTTTGTTGAAAAAGCACTTTGGGCCAAGAGAAGGGCCATTCAGCTAAAAAGCTGAGCTTATTTTATGGTGAAAGCCTGATTGTTTAAGAAGCTAGTTGACTAGGACTCCACGGGGGCCTTTTAAATTGATTGTTGAGTAGAGCTTGTGCTAGTCGATGGGAACAGGAATTTTTGAAGCCTTACAGTGTTGGTAGGCTCTTACTCTAAATTGTTTGGTGGATTTCAGCTGTCTGGGCACCAGGAATTTAATGGAAAAGAGCCCTCTGGTCTGCAGGTCCAACGGAGCATCACTTGCTCCTTATAACAGAGCCTTTTGTACTCATTTTCCCTAAAGAAGTCCCAAAGTGGCCAAGTCTGGGGAGAATCTCTCCCTTGATGCTTCCAGTTATGTGGGCTGAGCAGCTCTCCACGGAGCTTTACACATGCCAGCCTTACCATGTGGCTTGAAAACGGACCCCTCCCCCTCGCCCAACCTCCCTGCTACCTCCTCGCATCCCCAGGTGGAGATTACATCCCCCCTTTTCTCTGGGGGATTTCAAGGCTTCCTCACCGAGGAGGCTACTCGGGTGCCAGCAGCAGTCTCGCTGCCCCATAGGACAACGCGGCAGGATCCATGCTACCTGAAAGTGCCTATGCGTATGGCTAGGCGGAACTGTACAGGGACTAGCAATTCAGAAGGGGTCAGTAAAACACTGCAGAGCGTTTCAGAAGGGGACATTCGAATGCTGCAGAGCCAGTAGGGCAAGGACAGGCCTACAACAAGGCCTAGCAGGTGGGGGTGATGAGCTGCCACGTGGCATGACATCACACGTGAAGGGCATAGGCCGAAAGCGAGCAGCTGGCCAGTTTCTGAGGCAAGGGAAGGTTTGCATGATGACAATGGGATGAGGGTTTGGTCAGGATACAGGACAGTGTGTCTTGTGGTAAAGAAAGAAGCATGTGGCACCCATGAGGCAAGGACGAGCAGGAGCAGGCCAGAGGGCTGGTAATGAGGGGCCTGGCCATGTGGCATGACATCACACACCAGGAGGGCCTAGCAACTGAAGGAGGCCCAGAAAAAGGATTTTTTAGAGATTGTAACTTTGGGGGGGGTAACAGTTTTTGGAGACAACCACCACCTGGCAGGTGGGCTGGGGGCAGAGGAACAAAGGACATGAGGGGGCACAAGACAGTTAGGCCTGAAAAGGCTGTGAAATAGGGTCAGAGGCTCCAAAGGTGGAGTAGGAGGTCTATGCAGCTGCAAGAGGTGAAGGGGTACAAAGAGGGTTGGTCGTACGCTCACAGCTTCACTACAAGCACAGGAAGGAGAAGGCATAGCATTTAGGGGAGAAGTGCGACCGACAGCATTAGATGGCTGGGTATGAATAATCTGATGTCCAGGAGTAACGGCAGGGCTAAAAAGGCATGTTTCATCACCGTTAGTCGACTGTCTATTGGGGAAGCGGGCCTGGCCATTTTGAGGCACAACCGCAAGCATAAGTTTAATTATGGAATTCTTCTTTTCTTTTCTTCAGTTGTCTTCTCAGTTGCAAGAAGCAAGGGGCATGGCACCAAAGAAGAGCAGGCCTTAAAAGGAAGACACCTACAGGGCTATAATGGAGCTGGCAAAAAAAGCCAATAGAATGTGGGAGCTGGTGGAAGGGGGGGATCCAGGGAGATCTAGGGAGAAAAGGGAAGTGGAGAAGGGTAAAGGGGGCAGAGGGAAATGGTCGGCTGAGGATCCAAGCACCCCGGCCAGGATACAGCCACCGATCGTGGGACCCAACAAGGTGCCTAGTCCAGTACCCCTACACCCTGTTGACCCGGTGCCACCACTACCTCCCTAGGACCAGTTGGGGTTTCCCCCAGTGGAACCCAGACCAGATCCCCAGCTCATAGTGGTTCCTCCACAGCCACTAGTAGAGCTACCACCTCTTCAACCGCAGGACACCATACTTGGGTGCCAGGAGGACGGCAGGCAACAAGGAGCGGACAAGGCCACAGGTAACACACCTAGCACTGTGGGTGACAGCATCAAAGAGTATATAAACAAAATTGTTTCAGCAGTAGGGACAGGGGGATTAGGGCAGATGGAGTCAGCACTAGCAGAGATTAGGTCAGAAAATGAGGTGCTGAAAGAAAAGGAAGGACGGGTGGAGAAATAAGAAAAAGGAACAAGGGAGATAGGAGCTCCTGGGATGAGGGTAGGAGAACACGTACCATTGGCCATGAAAGAGAAAATATAGAAGGGAGAGTATGTGGATATCTTTGCCTTGGTAAGCCAGGAAGCAGCAGCAAAATATGAAAAGGCAGAGAATATAGGGAAGAGTGAAATGGCAGCAGCGGTAGTTTTGTTAGGCAAGAAGGAGGAGGACAAATTCAAAAAAGGGAGGACCTGGGAATGGTGGTTTGTAAGTTTCACCACATTCTCAGCCATAGTAGTGGAAAAGAGGCCCGAGTTGGGCATCCCACTCATCACATACTCCTTGATAATAAGGAGAGCAAAAGCAAAAGGGGATGTGGGTTGGATATACTAGGATGAATTATTTCAGCAGAGAATGGCGACATATGGGGATGTAAGATGGGACGTGAAACAGCTAGACTTGTGGACAGACTACATAACCAATCAGTCCATGCCAGAAGGAGAGTTTGGGAAGAAAGGTGCCATGCCACAGAGATGTTGCTGGGCCAACAATAGGGCCCCCTTTTGCTCCTGGCCGCAATGCCATTTACAGCACGCATGTTCGAAATGTGGGGGATCACATCCAGCGAGCAGATACAGGATGACATGGGTCCAGGGAGCCCAATGATCTGGGGGGTAAGGGTCAGGTCAATAGTTTTTTCATGAAGGCCAGGGATATAAAGAGCAGACATGGAATAGAGGGGGGAGGGGCAGGGAACATGCAAATAGAGGGAATCAGAATCATTGATCAGCAAGGCCAGACATCAATCAGAGGGGGAGACCTTGGTGGAGAAAAAGAAAAGAAGACAAAGGAGCAATTTAAAGAAGCTAGAACCCCATCAGGATAGAGGCATGGAAGAATGGTTAGACAGATACCTGAATAGGAAAACAGCAGAGATGATTAAAAAAGGTTTTTTGCACAGGTTTTTCATTGCAGTATGAGGGCCCAAGGCAAGCCAGAGAGGCGAACAATCTGGGTTCAGTAATAAGGGAGGGAAGAAAAGTTAAGAAAAGAGATACAGAAAGAAAAGGCAGCAGAGAGCGTAGAGGGCCCATATGATACCCCACCATTGCAGAATATGAGGATTTATCCACTGGGTTTTGTCCCCAAAGAACAGGAAGGGGAATACAGGGTGATTCATCATCTATCCTTTCCGGAAGGTGATTCGGTGAACGATTTTATCAGGGAGGAATATAGTAAAGTGACGTATTCCACTTTGGAAGATGCAGTCCGGATCATCCAGGCAACCACGGATGCATGGATGGCAAAGACAGACTTAGAGTCTAATTTCAGATTACTTCCGGTTAGGAAAGAGGACTGGGACCTGTTGGGGTTTTAAATTGGGGGACAGTACTATTTTGACAGAGCCATGCCCATGGGTTGTTCCATAGCATGTGCAACATTTGAAGCTTTCAGCACAGGTTTGCAATGGATATTTCAAGAAAGAACTGGTTATAAAACAGTGATTCACTATTTGGATGATTTCCTTTTTATAGGCAGTGGGAAAAGAGAGACAAAAAAAATGTTAGCCAGCTTTCAGGAGCTATGTAAAGAACTGGGGCTTTCATTGGCATCTGAAAAAAACAGAAGGGCCCAGTAAGGTGTTAGAATTTCTGGGTAATGAGATAGATGCTCAGGGGGAAATATTTTGGCTGCCAGACAAAAAAAAAAGTTGAAAAACTGAAGGACCTGATTCAGATACATACCAGTAGAAGAAGAGTACAACTAAAACAGTACAACAAGTATTGGGACATCTGAACTTCACGTGCAGGGCTATTGGGCCAGGGAGGGCTTTCACCAAAAGGTTAGCAAGGGCTACAACCAGAGTGACCAGACCACGCCACTGGGTAGACATGACAAAAGGAGTCAAGGAGGATTTTAAAGTATGGGAGGAATTCCTCATGGAATATAATGGCTGCTCCTTCTGGCAGGAGGCATGGGTGTATAACACAGACCTTGATCTCTACACAGACGCAGCCGGGGGCCTAGGTATGGGGGGCTATCTGAGGGGCAGATGGTTTGCAGAACCATGGCCATCAGACTGGGTGAGGGGCGGTAAGGTAAAAGATACAACATTGCTAGAGATCATGCCCATCTGGGCATGCACCCTGGTTTGGGGGGAAGAATTACAGAATCAGAAAGTGGCATTCTGGTGTGACAATAGAGCAGTGGTAGAGATCCTAAACAACAGGGGAGCCTGGTCAGAAACGGTCATGCAAGTCTGCAAGTTTTGGTGCTAAGGGTCTTGCAGTTGAACATGTCATTCAGAGCGAACACATAGAAGGGGTACACAATACCCTGGCTGACAGCCTTTCCTGTCTACAGCTGGATCATTTCCAGAGGCTGGCACCAACAGTGGAGGAACAAAAACGCCCATACCAACGAACATCTGGGATGTTGGCAAGAAGGAGCAGAACTGTTGTTTTGCAGTTCATGGGCACCACGGACTCTGAAGGCCTACGATGGGGCATTGTGAGTGTTTCAAACATTCAGGGCAACACACCATGAGGAGGTAAGTAGGCCACTAACAGAAGAATAACTGGGGAAGTTCACCGTGGAACAATGGCAAAAAAAGGAACAGCCCACACCACAATGAGGGTCTATGTGGCAGGGATTAGTGTTATTTGTAGTTTAAAAGGATGGAAGGACCCAACAAAATCAATGTTCATTAGAAGAATGATGCAGGGCTGGGGTAGATTAAAACAAGGGATGGTGGATAAGAAAGAACCAATAGGGGAACAGTGGCTGGTGAAACTAAAAGATGAGTTACCGGCAATATGCCGATCAAAGGCCGAGGCCCAGCTATTTTACACAATTTATGTTATAATGTTTGCAGGGGCCATGAGAGTGAGTAAGGTGGTAGGCCATGGCAGGAAAGACAAGGAAGGGGGATTAGGATGGGAAGATATAAGCTGGGGAATGAAGGAGATACAGATCTTGATTAAGAGGTCAATCACGGATCAAAGGGGACAGGGTTGCATGGTAACACTAAAGAAACATGTAGAGGGCGCAGTGTGCCCAGCGCAGGTTTTGTGGGCTTTCGCCGCAGAGCATGGGAATAGGACAGGGAGATTATTTATGTATGGTAATGGAAAAAGGGTCATAAGTTATCAAGTCACAGCATTACTCAGAAAAGGTATGCAATTCCTGGGGGAGGATCCAATTAATTATTCATCCCACTCCTTATGGATAGGGACTGCCTCACAGTGGGCAGCAGCAGGCGAGACTGTGAATAATATTGTGGAAAAGGGGTGCTGGCGGTCTGCCAGTTATAAGAGATACAGTCAAACACTCCAGTGTGGAGACTAACGATCACCTATATTTTGTTACAGATCTGGAGCCACGGGGGAGGGATGGGGAGAGGTGATATTATGGTAACGAAACTAAGACCATATATAAGACATTTATTTGGTTTAAACCCTATAGGAAGAGGGAGGATCACAGAAGTCTGGATCTGTGGCCACTCTTATATTTATTTGGCAGAAAGGAGAGCTGAGAAAAAGGCTGGGGGAAAGCAGCTTTACCAAGATGTGAAACAATGTAGATTGGTGTGGCCTGGCATATGGGGGATGAGATGGGCACAACTGCTCCCTACTCTGAAAGAGCTGAACGAGCTGTGACCAATTCCAGACTTAATTATTATGCATTTAGGGGGTAATGACCTTGGGGGTAAGCCATGGGTGGACACATACATGCAGGTAAAAAGGGACCTAGAGACAATACAACAGTGGTGGCCTAGGGTATGCCTTGCCTGGTCGGATATGATGCCAAGGAGGGTTTGGAGACACGAGCACAGCCATAGAGCTGTGGATAGGGCAAGGAGAAAGATGAACAGAAGGGTAGGGACACTGATAAGGAAAATGGGAGGACAGGCAATACTGCGTGGTGTGGAAGAGTGGGTAGAAGATTTCTACAGGTTGGATGGCATGCATCTGTCAGATCTAGCCATAGACATGTTCAATACAGAAATGATGGGTTTTATAGAAGCATGGAGGAGGCATGCACAAAATGGAGTAAAAAAAAAAAAGGATTGGGAAGGAGGTTCCCTGAGGTATGGGGGAATAATACTCTAAGTGAGGGGAAAGCCAGTCATCCAACGCAAGCTGGAGACCGGCTAATGGGGAAAAAGGGGGAAGGAGGGGGGAAAGAAAAAGAAATAAGACGAAAAGAGGAAGAAGCTGAAGGAGAAAAGCGGTCTCGGTTTTCACCGTTACCTAACAGAAAAGGAGAAGAAGAAGGCACCCAGATTTTCACCTGGGGGGAGCAAAAAGAGGAAGAAAGAAGGATGATCAGAGATTGATATATGGATGGAAATAAATGAAATTGTGAGAGATATAATAATAAAAGATGATGAAATGGATCATGGAATTATGATATATAAATAAATTAATTGCCAATCTGAGCACAACAACAAACAATGGTCTCTGTCTTTTTGTGAGGGAAAAGGGGGGAATCCGGGACAATGGAGTTTGCCCTTTAAGGGGCAGACCAGGTGTCCTGGTGCACCCCTTCCCTTTTCATCAAGATGGTGTGCTCAGAAGGGGAAGGGGGAAGGGAGGGGAGGGCCAGGTGATAGAACAATGGCCAAGCAACAGGAAGGGGAGGGGCAAGTGGAGGTACATAATAGGCAACACAAGAGTGATTCAGCCCTTTTTGCTGGAGTTTTGATTCCTCCCACCCACCCTACAATATAGGCAAGAGGGGAAGACAGTCAAAAAGGGATTGTATGGTAGGTCTGTCAAAGGTGGATGACAGATGTGTCCAGTGGACGATTATTGGACTGCCAAAGGTGGATGGCAGAAAATAATATGGTTATTTGACTACCAAAGGTGGATGGCAGAAAAGGGGGGAAACGAGGGGGGGAAGGAGGGGAAGGGGGAAAGAAAAAGGAATAAGACAGAAAGACGAAGAAGCTGAAGAAGAAAAGCGGTCTTGGTTTTCACCGTTACCTAACAGAAAAGGAGAAGAAGAAGGCACCCAGGTTTTCACCTGGGGGGAGCAAAAAGAGGAAGAAAGAGGGATGATCAGAGATTGATATATGGATGGAAATAAATGAAATTGTGATTGATATAATAATAAAAGATGATGAAATGGAACATGGAATTGTGATATATAAATAAATTAATTGCCAATCTGAGCACAACAACAAACAATGGTCTCTGTCTTTTTGTGAGTGAAAAGGGGGGAATCCGGAACAAGTGACATTGCAGAGGGACTGGAACGGAAAGTATGTCTCTTTGCAGATGACACACAAAGATCTGCAACAGGGTTGATACGTAAGGTGGGGTGGAAAGGATGAAAAGAGACTTGGCAAGGTTGGGGAATGGTCAAATGAATGGCAGCTTAGATTCAGTGCAAGAAGTGCAAAGTAATGCACCTGGGAAACAAAAACCAAGGGCAAGAGTACACAATGGGGAGTGAGATACTGACAACAACAAAAATGGAAAGGGACCTGGGGGTAGTCATATCAGATGACCTAAAGGTGGGCCAACAATGTGAGAAGGCAGTAAGGAGGACTGGGGGGATACTGGGATGCATGGGGAGAGGCATCACCAGTAGAAAACAGGAAGTTATTGGCCCTCTATACAGACAGTTGGTAAGATGCACTTATCATTCACAAGAAAGCAGACTCCAATTTGATTATAGCTTCAGTTTCTCAATATTTTATTCACAGCCAGTGAACACACAGCAATCAACTAAGACAGTGCAGATGCACTATTCCTGTGCTTATGTTTCACCCAACTCCCTGGGCTTCATCAGAGCTAATGCAGCTAAGCAGAGGTGCACTTTTAAACATTTCAAATGGTGACTGGTTGACCAATCAAAATCAGGCAGTAATTAACTGAATACCACTTCCCAAATGAAGACATACATGGTGAAAAAACTTAAAAATAAATGTAACATTTCTACATTCTCATACATTTCTGTGCTCCTCTGTGCACACCAACATGAAAGTCAGAAAGTCCTTTTAAGTTTCCATGGAATCCTGAAAAGGGATTGCCTCAAATGCAAGGACATTCCTTGTAAAGTGACTCATGTTCCATACAGGGGCACATTTTCCCTCTCTTCCATAAAGACTTCAGTCTCAAACTTTGAATCTGAAAAAGTGACATGGACAACTTTTTAATGAGCAACATTTTACTCTTTACTCTTAAAAGCAACTAATTTACTTAACTATTCAAGCAAGGGGAGGTTAAAAAGGTCATATAGAGTATAACAAGGATATAATTACTGGCCACAATTTTTTTTTCATACAAAAAATCGAGTTATAATTTGCCGTTATAACTACCTCAACCAGTTATAACAGCAAACACGTGCCACTGTGCTCTAGAGCACAGCGCGCTACAAAAGAACATAGGCGCATAAAACAACCAACTGACTCACGGTCTCGCAGCTAGGGGTGTCCTGTCAGATCCAGCATTGTTCTGTCAGACACAACACAAAACCAAGCAGCATTAAATTATTTTTTTTTAAACTCTGTTACTTCAAAAGGCTGCACTTAGAATAGGTAGGCTGCACTGACCCAAGTAATTTTTTTAAGGGTATTTCCCTGTACTTTGTTTTCAATCACTGCAGCACCAAAAGTGTTTTTTTAATGCAGTCCTCGGTTTCGGCTGGTTACCACAATGCACAAGGCGGACGTCATTATTACCTTTACTTTTTGCACTACAAATTATCTGAAGTTACACTTCATTTAACTGCGGTCGTCATTACTCTGGACACCAGAACATTAAAATGCTCTCTCCTTGATGAGTGATAGAGAAGGAGGGGCTGAGCCTCTTGAAATCATGCTCCCGAAGAGGAGTGATGACATCTCAATAGTGACGTCTTGGGTGGCTCAGTCACTAAGGAAATCGACTCTTTGCCATCATGAAGCTCCCCTCGTATTCTCTTATTTAACTTTTTAGCTATCCAACTGCTTTCTGAGGAGCCATCCTTTAAATTCAAGGTTCAAATATGCTTTTTATGGCTACATTTACCCGAGTCTCGGAAATAATGCGAGTCTGTTGACAGTATCGAGAATAAATGTGGTGGAAGTATTTGTACATTTGTTTTGTATACTCGCCCTAAAAAAAAGAAAAAGCACTCCCACTTTCACACACTCCCTAACCCACGGTGACTTAACGCTTTCCTCTTCTCTTCCAACACATTTAAAATAATAAAAAAACTGCAATGTTATACAACCACCACAAATGAATTCTTCATTATACCACAACTGCCTTACTCATTTATTTGCAAATTGAACAGATTATTGCTAAAAAAAATTGTGACCAGCAATTATAAAAAATTAAGTAATAGGCAGGTGGTTATTTATGAGAATTTTACACAAACCCTTGGTGTGGGATGCCTATATAAACCCCTCGGGCTTTGCCCTCGGGGTTTATGAGGTATCCCACACCTCGAGTGTGTGTAAAATTCTCATAATAACCACCTTCCTATACATTATTCTCTATGTTATACTCTCCTCTGTTAACAAGAATTAATAATATTAATAAATGAGAGATAATCAACTTAAAAAATGTGACCTGACACTGTGGAAGGTCAAAAGGTCACCCCCATGAAAGTCATGTTCTGTAGTTTTTAAAGGATACCTAAACAACATTTTGACAACAAACTATTCAAAAATCTGACTTCATAGGGGACTAAAGGAGAGGCTGCTGTATTCATTAATACTAAAACTACATTCATATAATTTACCTAAATGCAGTTCCAAAGCATTTGAAAAATGTAAAATCAGCCTTCCAATTTCAAAAAAACTGCCTTACCTGCTTCCTAAGATGGTCGCCAAATGTGTTAAGTGATGACATCATTGGAGCCAAAGAAAATGGATAGCACCACCCTCTGATACTGAATAGCATTATGCTATGCTATACTAGCTATTTAATACCCTGCCATGCCAATTCTATGAATAAGGGATATGCGGGGGGCGACTGTGTGATAAAGCGGTTATCTTGTAAAGTTGCCATTGACCTCAGGTAACCTCACGAGTGGTGGAGCGTGATGTAATAACTGTGTGTATAAATGAAATTTATACACACAGTTACTCAAATAAATGGATTCATCATACTCTATCATCATCTCTATTGCATATATGTAAGTAATACATGGAAAAGACTACACAGTAAACAAAGTATCAACAAGAACAGAGGACCTGTGTCATTTTTCATGCAAAACATTTATAGTAGATGACTGCAATAATTTGACTATTCAAATGGTGCATTTCTGGCTTTTAGCAGGTAATTAATTAGTTAGGAATGGCCTGTAAATAGCTAGCTGATTCACTGTATGGTAAAAGCCAGCAAAATGCACCATTTTGGTTCAGTTTTTACAAAATTGCTTTGAAAATACAAAAGGTCACAGTCACAGACTGAACTAAGAAAAAAGTATCATTGTGATAGCATTTAGCATGTTAAGGAAAAGCTTCCTGGCCTTCTACAAGTCACCAAAATGCACCATTTGACCTCAATTTTTCAAAATGTTCCCAGGGGAGCATGCCCCCAGCCCCCCCCCTGGGAAATTTTGATTTTGTGCCCCTTCAAAATTTCTGGTTGCATGATGCCCCTGAGTGACTGTGACATGTAATAGGTACTGCATTCGATATTGTTGTTTGATGTACAACTTCAATAACATCTGTTTACAAAAATAAAAATTAAAAAAAGTTAACTATGCTACATCATGTCAGGAGCTTTTTCTTGTCATATAGTCAGTGTCACTATCAGTTTGAGAGGAACCATGTATTAGTAATGAATCTGAGTGGCCAACAAACAACCCCAGACTGATTTTTATAAATGTCAGTTACTCAATATTGTCTGGTGACAGACTTGCTCTTCATTTACTAAAAAATACTGACAGCAACATTAAATATCCTCTCAGAATACATGGTAGCTAGTGGGCAGCTTAAGCACAGATAGACAACATTAGTAATGCTAACCAACATTTATTTTCCCATGGCAGTGTGTGAATGGATTATCTCTGATGTGTAGCTGATTAGGCTCTCTTGTAGTCTTCTGGCACAGTTGTGGCTGATTGACATGTCAGAATTCTTAGCGTGGAGTAGCTTTTTTTGTGATAAGATGAAAGCTTACCCAGATATTATTTTTCTGTTCCAAATCATCAGACACAAGAGGATGATCATGTTGATTTTCATCAGCTTGAATGTATGTCTTGATTTTTCTTTCTGTGGTGGTGCTAGGGGATATCATGCTTTATGCTCAGTTTTGGTGCAACATATAAAATTAGAATGTTTCTATATTTATTAAGGTCTGTACCATGTGAAAGAAAATACGTACCTTGTGAAACTGAGGGTCCAGCATTTTGGCTAGGATATAATGTTCTGGCTTTTGCATCTTTTCAATTCTAAAATCCATTTCCATTGTTAGGGATAGGTTGCCTGCAAGATCTCCAGCTAATACAGGAGTTGAAGATGAACTCTCCTCCTCTTCAAGTTCCTATTTAAGAGGGCGCTGCTGAGCAGCAAGATGGTGACAGCAAATTAGAGCAGTTCCAGCATAGCTTTTCATAAAACTATTAAAACTGTGCAAGCCCTCTTTGATTGGAATTAAAAACACAGTTAAAGGAACAGTTGTAATACCCATGCAAAAGATGGGACTGAAGAGAGATTTGAGGAGAGCGGTAAATAGCCTGGAACATTTCCTTTCTTCAGCAAATACCAGCGTAGGGCCTGGGCCATCAGCAGCACAAGTACAGTGGCACCAGATCTCCTGACTACGCAGATCCTGGCCATGCTGTCTAAGATCCAGGAGGCCAGAGAGGACACCAATAAAAGATTAGCAGCTGTTGAAGCAAAGATTATGGATATAGAATGGCATATCCAAGACAATGCTGCCTCTGTTAAGGACCTTCAGAGCTCACAGGACTATCAAGGTGAATGTAATGTGGCCTATGTTTGGGACCTGGCCTACCTAAAATCTAAGGTGGAGGCTCTCAAAAATTTACAATGCAAGGCGAATGTCCAAATAGTGGGATTCCCACCCAGACTCATGGGAGCTACAGAACTCTTTTCAGTGGTCAATAGATTACTCCTTGATGAATTACAGCTCATTCCACTGGATTCTGGAGTGAAGGTTCTTAAGGCTTTTGCCATTCCACAATGATCTATACCCTGAGGCGTGGCGCAACAGTGACCGCTTACAACAGTCATCACATTATCACCACCAGATGCCCAGATTGCTCTTTTGCAAGCCGCAAGATCAAAGAGTGAGATTGTTTGGGGGGGTAATCACCTGGGCTTCTTCCCAGATCTCTCCACACAGACACAGACAAGGAAAAAGGAACTACAATTTGTTAAAAAAGATCTTTTAAGGAATGAAATTGAAGCTTGCATGAATTACCCTGCGCATCTGCAAATCATGTTTGAATTGAAACTTCACATCTTTCAGGATCCTATGGCTGCAGCTCCATTCACAGAAACATTATTACAGAAGCTGCATTCACCAGCCTTGTCCTCATCCGATGAAGATGGGTGATGTACTGTCCCTATTCTGTTGATTCTAATTGAGCACTGTTCAAGGGAATGAATCATTTTCTCTCACAGCAGAGTTGGTCCTTGGTGACCCCCTTAATAATAATAATCTCAGGCTGCTCTTATGTTGAGAGTTGACTGACCCTATAGTTTCTCATTAAAATTGTGTAATCTTTGTACTTTTGAAAGTATGTTCTGTTAGTTTAAACTGGGGTTTGTATATGATGCCACCTTTGCTGCTCTATCATCATGGTCTTATTGTAATAATCTATATGACCAATCGTTGTAGAAGATGATTTAAGGGTGACTAAGTTCACCCCTCAGTTTGTGAACTTTAACAATTTTCTTAGATTAAACCTGTTCCCGTAGTGCAGATGTTTGCTGCTAGGATCTATGGGTATACTATACATCTTAACTGAGCCCAGACTATCTTAATCTATTACTGTCTGCAATGGTTGTAGTCACTCAGCCACCACACTATATTACTTCTGCAAGTGGACATATATCCTGGCTTCATTGACTGATTGGGACTTGTCCTGTGGTGAGAGTGATCTAGATCTACAGGGTAATTAGCCCAACTTTTGCTTTTGTGCTCATACCTGGCAGTTCCTATAAATGAATAGACTTATGGTTCTGAGTAGATAACTGAGCTATTACATTTGTAGCTGTACATTCGTGTTGTAGGTCTGTGTACCTTAAGCCTTTTTATGTATGTTGCAATTTTGACTGTGAGACCATAAAATATCAGAAATAAAGTTTTAAAAAAGTTCCCGTTGGAAACTCAAGTTTCGGTATTTCCAAGTTCTTCTTCAGAAAATATATAAAGGGGGAGAATTTCATTGAAAGTTGTACTTTCTGACTGCCACCTAACCTCCTGTGTAGCTTTCTCAAGTGGCTGTAGTGTAAGGCAGAAGACTGTCATGAGTGATGACTGTCCACAGTTTCAAGTTCATGTTTATTGTTCAACATCAAGTCATTACAAAACCATTAGTTAAAAAGGAAGCACAAACATAATAAAATTTGGCAGCATACATTAATAGTTATAGCCCACCTGTCTGTAATAAACTCCAATACAAAGTTAAAATGACAGTAAAGGATTAATGTATCAATGAATTTCCATCATTATGTAGTCTAAAAGATAGGAAGGATTCAAGAAGAAAAGGTCCTTAGCAATCCTATAAGTTTAAAGGAGTAAATGGGACTCGTCTGAGTTCGGATATGGTTACCTACACCCCCATCCGAGTTACTATAACACATAATCTCAATATTCAAAAAGACTATGTCAAACTGGAAAGAGAGCCATTAAGGCAAAAAAAAAAAAATACATTGCTTTTTTGTACATTTCCAATGAGTTACATTAGAAAGTAAACATAGGGGCTTTCTGAGAGTGTAGCATTCCAAGTTTGGTACCAAAACAACATTGACAATTCATTATAAATTGAGAGTACTCAGACACTTAGGTGATACAATATGTTTACATCAGTAGAATTAAATAATACATTAATTATTTGATCAGAAGGAAGGTACAGTTAGCCAGTATAGACCCAATTCAAAACTCTTTTCTACTACAATATAAAGGACATAAGAGTACCACATGTTTCACATTGTCATGCACTTTTATCCCACATTTACAGAATTCTGAAACTATATCAGGTCTTTCTTGTTTAAAATGTGTATAATTTGCTTATATAGCTCCAATCTACACTTAATAATGATTGCCTGGTTGTGGGTATTTGAAAGATGAGATAAATAAAATTCAGGTCCATGATGTATTGTACTTCGATGTTTCTGTACCATAACTTTAGGCTAGTAATTCTAGATTGATCCAGATTGACAGCCGTGTCCCTAATGTTGGTTTTAACATCTCTGACTATATCCTTTTTGGGTCGAATATAAATGTCATAAAGCAAGTTACCTAATCCCATAGACAACAGTTGTTCTCTAATAAATTTTATAATTGGGAAAATGAAATTCTGGTGTACATAACTGATTTGTTCTTCTAAACATTGTCTGGGCAACCACGCCTCTGGTAAGAGGAAGAAGTCCAATGCAAATATTAGCACTTTTCCATATCATGAAGATGACAAATGCCCAGCTCTGCTCTCAATATTTTGATAGCAACTGCATTTGGAACTGATAAGATGTATCATAATATTTTGTTTAGGATAATTTCTAAATGTCTAATATTCAAAGAACACCTGAATTCTGCTGCATATAAAATTCCTGATTTTTGTATGATATTCAATACTGTTAAGCTGTCTTTGACTGAACCATTTCCTAGTTTGTGATTACATTTTTTGAAAGTGTTGAAAGCATTTTTCACTTTTGTTTCTGTTAACTCTGGCAGTATAGCCTACAGGTTAGAGTAATGAGCTGTGAATGAGCTTGGTACATCCAGCAGACCTGGGTTTGAATCCCACAACCTCCACTTGCATACTGTGTGACTCTAAGTAAGTCACTTAACCCTCCAGTGCTCCCAGACTGCCCCTGAAAACAGCCACTTGTGCCTAGTGGGACTTACCTGGTTGCAAAAGACTAGAAACACACACACACACACGAAAACTTGATGCGTTTGGTCCATGAAACTTTCTGTGCAAATCTCACCCCTAGATAATCATAATAGTCAGTTGTTTCACTAAAATAATTTTTTATATGTAATCAAGGCTTTTTCTTTGCTCTGTTTACAAAGATCACTAACTTGGTCTTATCTTTATTTATCCTTAAGGTATTTTCTGAACATAATTTAATGAGGAGATTCAGTTTTCTCTGGAGTCCCAGCAAAGAAGTAAACAATAATACAATATCATCTGAATAACCTAATAAGCCAATATGATTGTCAATCACCTTATGAGAGTGAAAATCAAGTTTAGAAAATTGTTATTATTAAAAAAAAAAAAAAATATATATATATATATGTATATATATTCTTTTCAAAAAACTACGTTAATGCAAACATTAGGGTTGTAAAAATGCAAAGTGTACAAAGATAGGAAATGAAAAAAATTTTAGGGATTTGGGTCTCTGGAGTATTGACCGAATCAGTGGTGGGGTATTTTTTGGGGTTGTCAAACCTAATGCCCACCCTCCCCAGCCCATAGCCTCCTGTCCAAAGCACAAGATACAGCTCCAACCTTGTGCCTCACAGTGATTAAGTATGGTCAACATAATCTGTAAGAGCTTTTGTCATGCCATTTGA
This sequence comes from Neoceratodus forsteri, assembly GCA_016271365.2. Taxonomy (NCBI): domain Eukaryota; kingdom Metazoa; phylum Chordata; order Ceratodontiformes; family Ceratodontidae; genus Neoceratodus; species Neoceratodus forsteri. The sequence continues at coordinate 799,208,132 of CM028130.1, read as the reverse complement.
CTTCATCTGATCCAGGGTAGGGGTGGGCATTAGGCTTGACAACCCCAAGTAAGATCCCACCACTGATTCACCACTACTCCAGAGACCCAAATCCCTAATGTTTTTTCATTTCCTGTTTTTGTAGGCATTGGCTTTTACAACCCTAAGGTCTGCATTAACATAGTTTTTTTGCAAAACATCTCCCTGCTTTTTGTGATAGTTGAACTGTATCCTCATTTGTGCAGGTCCCTTTGTGACCTGTGCAACATGAGCTAAATACAATATTGGAGACAGTCATGCTGCAATGCATGGGCCCAACAGTCACAACAGCAGCCTCCAGCACTATACAACACAGCTGTCTTTCATAAGAAGATGACATTGGCTGACCTCCTGAGATAAGTATAGGGCAATGGGGGTGTAGGGTGGTGGGTACTCAATGGGAGGGTCAGGTTGGGGATAGGGAGATGACGGGGATGAGGGACCATTTTCTTTTTTTCAGGTAATAAAAAAGAAATAAAACATCACAGGACTTTTTTTCTTTTCAGGAAAATCAGAAATAGATAGTAGTATTTCAGGACACTGGGGGTGGGCTCCCCAGTGTCCCACACTGCTGAGGAAGCTGTAAATGCTGACACAGGGATGGGATTCCCGATGTTGGCAGAGTTAATAAATAAAAGGGCTTTACAGGAGGGAAGTGTCTGACTCCAGGGGTGGGCATCCTTGTGTCAGAGAAGAATAAGAAACAACACAAGATAAATAAATTACATAAATACATAAACTGCCACTGGGGATTGGGGCTCCTCCATATGCAGATAACAGTTTTATTAAAGAACTAGTGTATCAGGGTTATTTTCATGTGTGGTTAGGTCTGGAGTCTCTTACTGCACAAGTTTTTCCCTCCTGTAAATGATGGAATTTTGTTTAACTTTTTTTTTCATTCTAAACTGCTCCATTGATGGGTCCATTGTTGAGATTTGGACCATGCTGCGAGGCACAGGCTGGCTGAAGACTGGAGCAGAAGTTACGTGCTGAGAGGATGGCTAAAGCTGTCTGAAGGTATCAACAGTACTGACAGCCATTAGTAAGGTGTGAGATTTTAACTGTTTCTTGTATCTTACTTACATACTTGCAGACATTATGACAGAAACACTCATTTTTCTTTCACATAGATTGTCATTATGTTAAAATATTAATTTTTTTTAATTTTTTTATTTCACAGTTCATCAGTCTGAGATTCTGAGAAAGCCTGACAGCAATTCTGTCAAATCCGATCTGAATCTTAATAATACAGAATTGAGTGTGATGGGTGTGCATATTGTCTCTGTGTGACCATGACACATTTTACTGATTTTTCTCTTCACCACATTTATAGTCTAAGGGTAGGATTCACAAAGGAGATGCTCTCAGTGCATCTCGTCTGCCCCAGTGCAGAGGCAATGCACCGGGTGCAAACTGTGGTATTCACAGAAGATGTGTGGGGGAATGCCCCCCGGTGCATCCTCTCTGTGAATACCACAGTTGCACCAAGCCCTAGCTGAGCCAACACATCCCCCACATTGATCTGGGAATCCAGTGGGGCAGCACATCTCAGGATGCACTCTGCCCAAAATTGCCATTCACAGCCACGAACATGCAAATGGAGCCATTAGGCATGCAAGTTGCAATGGGGCCATTTGCATGTCTTTATGGTTCCATTTGCATGCATGCCACAGGGATGCACCTGGCAGATTGCACTAGGTGCACTAGGTGCCCTGCAGGGCAGTCAGGACAGCCAGAGCCCAATATCCCATTCAGTGGTGTCATGACTCCCCCTCCGCCCGTACTGAGACATCCACTGGTGGCATAGTGGAACCCCCCTCCCTGCCCGTAGACCAGAATCCCCATACAGATGGCCAGCAACACCCCATTCAATATAGTGACCCCCAATCCCCAGCCCGACTGCTGTACAATTGCACAGCATGGTCAGTGGGCAGCCATGGTGGTGTGTGGGTGGGTTGTGCTGCCCACAATATTTATACTGATACTACTTGGACATGGGAGTGGGCTGGGGGGTATCTGAGAGAGTGGGGGAGTGGTGGGACCACTGGACCACCAGGGCTCTTGGACCAGTGGCAATTGAACAGTGGTCAAGCTGGAGATGGGGGGTCACTATACTGAATGGGGTGTTGCTGGCCATCTGTATGAGAATTCTGTGGTATGGGTGGGGGTGGTCCACTATGCCACCAGGGCACCATCGTGTACATTCACCGGGGGATCTGGGCTATGGGCAGAGCAGAGGGATGGGTTGGACTGCCTGGGTGTGCAGGCTGCCATGCTGCTGTCTGCAGTTTGGCAGCCTGCCTGTGGGTGACCACCCACTTAAGTCTACTATTTTTAGACTTAACTTTGGGAGGTGCATCCCCGGACATGCCCAGAGGATGCACCTTCAAGTTGGGCTGTGAATGGGGCTGCACTCCATATGCATGGGCACGGCCCCTTCACAGCCCCTCCAGATGTGACGCATATCATTATGGGCAGTATGCAGCACATGTGCATTGTGTTGGCACACTGGGGTTATGCTGGAGCATCAGCCCCCTCCCTGAAGGGGCAGCAGAGAGAAACTCTTCAGAAATTTCACGAAATAGTCTGTAGTCTGTAGAGATGGACAGGATTTGGGGGATGTTTTTGGGTCGTCACCTATGATGGTCAAGCCATGTTGTCTCAGCCTATTCTGCAGACACCGACACATGTTGAGCTGTGCCTTAGGGTGTTTGGCTTTACAGTCACCCCATTCCATAAGGACATACATTGAAATGGGTGCAGCATAGGAGAATGGGGTGAAGTCTTGGGACAAAGAGTCCAAGGTACACCTTGATGCCTGTCAGTGGCTGGGGGGGGGGTGGGATGGCATGAGCAGTACAATTGGCAATCCAAAGGCACACCCCAATGCCTGTCTGTCTGTACAGGGTAGGATGTTATGGTTAGAAACCGTAATGCCTCGGGTGTTTGTTGGTATTCACAGTACAAATTTTGAACATGACCTTTTTGTGACCCCGCCTCATGAAAGCATTTGGGGCCTCTTGTCATGAACAGTGGCAGTGTAATATTGTCAATATGTCCTGAAAATTGGCTTCCAACAGTGACAGTAGCATTCTGCACCACATGTACATAAACACAGATTGGGCAGGATGTGAAGAATGACAGCTGTACCATCCATAGGGAGGTATGAAGAGATGGCAATGTTGAAAATGTATAATGGGAATATTAAAAATGCTTGCACTTCCTAGCATATGTGGAAACCACGCAACACATGTGTGTAACACAGTCATTTTATGGAGTTTCATCACCAGATTTTCAACATAGGCATCTAACAACCTGTGGTCATGAACAGTGTCACTGTGATTTTGTTACTGTGTCCTGAACACGGATTTCCCACAGCAACCACGGTATTCTATGCTGGAACTGCAAAAACACATTTTGACCAGGATGTGAAAAATGACAGCTGTACTGTTCATAAGGAGGTGTGGAAAAATGGCAATGTTGAAAATCTGAAGTGAAAATATTACAAATGTGCAAAGTTATGTGTGTGCATGGAAACTGTGCAACGCACGCTCGTAACACACTCATTTTATGGACTTTCATCACAAAATTTTCAACATAGGCATTTTAGGACCTCTGCTAATGAACAGTGTCACTGTGATTTTTGTAATGTGTCCCAAACAGTGATTTCCCACAATGACTGCACCATTCTGTGCTGGAAGTGCGAAAACACATTTTGGCCAGGATGTGAAAAATGACAGCTGTACTGTTCATAAGGAAGTGCGGAAAAATGGCAATGTAGCCAATCTGGAGTGAGACTATTGCAAATGTGTGAAGGAATGAGCGTGCGAAGAAACTATGCATTGCATGCTCATAACACACTCATTTTATGAACTTTTCTCACCAAATTTTCAACATAGATATTTTAGGACCTCTGCTAATGAACAGCGTCACTGTGATTTTCTTAATCTGTCCCAAACATTGATTTCGCACACCGACTGCGCCATTGTGCGCTACATGAGCGGAAACACATTTTGGGCAAGATGTGAAAAATGACAGCTGTACTGCTCATAAGTAGGTGTGGTAAAATGGTAATGTTGAAAATCTGGACTGCAAATATTAAAAATGCATGCAGTTATGAGTGTGCGTAGGAACTGTGCAATGCATGCTCATAACACAGTCATTTTTAGGAAGTATTTCACCAAATTTTCAACATAGCCATCTTAAGATCTCTGCTCATGAACAGTGTCACTGTGATTTTCTTAATCTGTCCCAAACATTGATTTCACACACCGACTGTGCCATTGTGCGCTACATGCGTGGAAACACATTTTGGGCAAGATGTGAAAAATGACAGCTGTACGGCTCATAAGTAGGTGTGCTAAAATGGCAATGTTGAAAATCTGGAGTGCAAATGTTACAAATTCACAGACTTACGAGTGTGCATAGGAACTGCGCAACGCACACTCGTAAAAGTCATTTTTACAAATTTTTTCACCAAATTTGCAACACAGGCTTTTTGAGAGCCCACCTCATGAACACTGGCACTGTCATTTTGTTAATCAGTCCCGAAATGTGATTCCGTGCAGTGACCACAAAAATCACCCTTCGGGCCCGATTAATGCCATGACAGTGACAGAATTCATGAGGAGGGGTCCCAAAAACCCCATGTTGAAAATTTGGTGCCAAAATTACAAACAATGTCTGAGATATGCTAAAACATTGAAAAACCCTATCTATCCCATTATACAGCTTACTGGCATTTCCTCAGTTCGCGGTCAGCTTTGAAGAGTACAGATGTGTTCCCGGTCCAACGAAGATCATCGTGCCTGACTCCGGAGGTAAGTATGGGGTGAGGGGGGGGGAGGTAGGGTGCACAGTGAGTGGGTGCGGGTTGTGGGGGAAGGGGCCAGGCAGACCACAAGGGACCATTTTTGTTTTACAGGTTGTGAAAAAAAAATAATCTCGGGATGGTTTTCCCTTTGCAGGGGCATTGGGCACACTGGGGTGGGCTCCCAGCATGCCACCTGAACATTGTTTTTCTGGTGGGTGTAGCCAACAGAGGATTGGGCACCCCTGTTGGTACAAAAGCAGGGGTGGTGCAAGAGCCGAGGGGGATTGGGCACCCCCTCGGTCTCTCACATTACTCTTTGGGGGGCTGATGCCAACAGGGAGTGGGCTTCCCTGTTGGCACATCACACAGGGAGTGGGACACTACTGTTGATGGGGAGTGGGCTTCCCCACCGGCAAGTCAAAACCGGGGATGGATACCGACGGGGATTGGGGCCCTCATTGGCAAAACACACATCTGTGGGGAGGGGCACATGCTGCCGAGGGGGATTGGGCACCACCCCCTCAGCACTATGGCTCTTTGATATTGTTTGTGAAAACAATGGCAATGTGCCGCCTTGTTCACAAACAATATCACACCAGCAATGTTCCACCCAGCAATGATGGGTCTCTCCCTCATTGCAGCAATCACTGAGGCTGCAATGTCGAGGTGGCCCATGATTGCTGCAGTGAAAATGTTAGAACTTGATGCACCTTCTGGAAGCCAGTGTCATCAGCACACTGTGCCTCCATTGGTGCACCAAGGCCAGGCCCCCAAATGCAATGCTACTGTTGGATGCCACACTGCTGTGCCTCCCCAACCCACTTCTCTCCTAAGCTGTCACATAACGTTTCTTGCACATGCACAAGCAAACATAAAAAGAACCAAAAATGCCCTTTGCATGGCCATTTCATGATCAGTGCAAAAGAAAAAGACTGATTTTTGCCTGCAGCCCACAATACCCGATTGTGCAATGTTTTTGATTCTCCTTTGTGCCCAGTGGCTGGCCAGTGAATGTTTTCAGATCGTGATCAGGGTAGAAAGTACTTCTTCACCTCCTAGTGCAGAGCAGGAATGAAATGCAGCCCAGAATATTTGTGATGGACGATTCTGAGGTGCGCTCAAGTGTTGTAGATCATCCTATTTATTTATTATATGTTGATTTAGGGATGGGCACAGTATAGTACTCTGCATTCCTGTTTATGTAAGCTCCCACTGAATAATTTTTTTGACGGATTCTGTATCTGACTACCCATTAGAAAATGCTCTAATTGCAAGACAAAACTGTACTACTGCTCCTTTAGTTTTTCCCATTTGATAGCTACTGCCTAATGTGAATGGAGTTAGCAAAGTGATACTCCTGTAGTCCATGCCACAGCATTTCTTTCCAAACATGATGTAACGGAATTCATTGTCCCCCACCTTGCAAACCAATGTGAGCATTCATAATTATACACTCTCTTTTTAACAAAAAATTGGCTCAATTTCTGCCATGACTTCCTGAATATTCACCATATGAAAGCTCCAACTTCTTACTCCATGTTAGTCTTTTTGTGTATGAATTGTATATTACTCTAGGGTATTCATGGTAACATGGCTGGTCTCATAAGCTGATGTCATCTTGTTATTTTATATACTGTATGAACACATGTTTCAGAGACCAGAATGTCTTTTTTTTTAAAATATGCCACCATGTATCTAATGTCCATACCAATCCATTATGCCCCCAAACAGCAAAACCTCTACTGCAACATGTTTCGATATCAACAATGGCACCATGTCACAGTAGAAGCCCACCTGGGACCCTGCAACACTTTCACCTGACCTGCCTTGGTCCTCCCCTACTTGCATATGCGTGTGTATGTATGTGTGTGTGGTGCTGGTGGGGGTGAGGAATGCAGAGATGCAGAGTTAGGGTTTTCAACCCTAACACCGAATTTCCCCTCTTTTGTCGCTGTGGAACAACCCCAACTGATGCATTAATAAGATTTTTTTTGCTATGAATTTTGGGTCTTTTTGAGACAGCATAATCTCATACTACATTGTATATGTTGGTGAGAGCATGCCTCCCTTTTTGCACCACACTCTGACCAAGATATAGATAGCTTTATTAGAATGTTAACTTGTCTTATGCTATTCATCTGGCAATAGATAATGTGCTACACCTTTCACATGAAAATGAAGTCATACATAAATGGAATAGGAGAGTAATGTGTACAGCACATGGGCCAACAGTACATGTACTCTACTAAGTAGAAAATATGCACAGATAAACCTCTTGTATTTTCTTTGTATGAAACAATATACCAAGACCAGCATACATATCAGCACTGTAACTCAATATATAATAAAAGACACTACACAGGTAGATAATGCTTAAAAAAAGATTTATTGCCCAATTAATAGTTGATTAAAAAGGCCAAATTAAAAGACCAATTGGTACACAAAATTAGTCTCACAAAACAATGTTAAAAAAAGTATTACACCAAAGTTTAAAATACATGTAAAACAGTATGACAGGTACTTAATGAGGAAGCTGTGACAGTAGCACAGAACACATGAACACAGCTGCCACAATAGTCTCTGTACACTGCTTATCATGCATCAAATAATGATGAGTCTTATTGTCGTGTGACTGATAGTGTGAATGTTCCTGGGGTGGGTGTAAAACCAGATGCCAACTGTTTAAATAATATCAGCAGAAACACATTATGGTGTCTAAAAAAGATACATCTTTAAGCTATTTAAAAACATTTCATTGCAATATATTTATGTGTAGACATATATATATATATAAATATATATATATATATATACACACACACACACACACATACATATACATGTTAAGTCATATAGATATATGGGTGCATTTGGAAAATTCCCACCCGACCCCTCAATAGAGGTGATCAAAAATTATTGTCAGGAACATAAAAATCAGTTGTTATCATTGAAAGTGTCTGATTTACAATAGTGGACAATTGTATACATATAATTAACTTCTTACACAAACCAAAATTAAATGGCATATGGTAACAGGTACAATATACATCAGTAAAAATCATCAAAGCTGTAATCAACATTCATAGTGAATTAATGAAGTATGTACGTCACTGAAAACTTAATTAATAATAAGTAACGGTTGCACCCAGTGCTATGAATATTACATAAATAATCAGTTATTCAGAAAATTTCACCTCTTGTTAATAAACAAATATGTACCACAACACTCAATATTACTGTTAATGACACCTATATGAAATCACTACAAACTATTAAGTTCTACTAAATATCTGTTATATTAATAAATATATTAAAAATATGTTTAAATACTTGTGAATTAAGTAGTGTAGTTAAATAGTAATTAATACAACTGCTAAAAAGCTAACAGTACTGACTTTAATCAAATAATGTATTAATAATCATATACAGTATACATATATATATATATATAACACAGATGTATGAAAAGAAAGCAGACATAATACTACACTGTTGTGGTACAATATGGATGTATTAAGTCAAGATGCTAAGGGAGAAAAAAACACAAGCCACACCTGGTGATACTCAACATGTCACAGAGTGAAGCTTATATCAGAGTATGTTACTCTTAAGTAGAGGTCAGCAGATCATGTAGAAAAAACAGTGTTCAATTGTGGTAACACAGGAGTGGGATGAACAAAAGCAGGATATCTTTTACTTATAAAAGATCCAAATAATATCATGACTCAGACAAGTCTTTAAAAAGACATGCGATACACACTTTTTCCATCCACATGGACAAGTATTGTGCCATAGTAGATGCAAACAGTTGGCAAGTGTGCCAAGTAGTACTTGTTATGGCTGCATACAACTTACTCAGAAGAAAAGACAGTGACAGAAGAGGAGGACCAAATAGGCATATCTCTCTTGCCATTTCAAAGTCTTTCTTAGACATCTAAGTGTGGTTTCTCTAGTGACTGTGAAGACAGCTGGTGCCGATTGAAGACTACTGCAACTATTTTCACTGTATCACTGATCGATACAACAATCTTATAAGTCAGACTGAGTAAACATATACATGTAAACCATGTGATGTGTTAACAGTGTAATTTTGAATGCAGGTTTGCATAACAAATAATAATGTTTATCTAGCAGAAGTCATTCTGTAACAAAATGGACAGCAAGTTATGTCACATGTTGTGTGACTATTCCTCTGATGCATGAAGATTGTAGTAGTTCTTCAATATCAGCATGTATGCATTTTTTAAATGTTGTGGTAGTCTCTGTTTAAAAGTGCTTGTGGAGTCATTGCATTCAACCCAGCCAGTTCTGTACCTCAACAAAGAAGCGTAATGTCCAGAATGTACAGACTGGCCATAGTCATAGCCATAGAACAGATAATATTCTCCAAGTGAATCTACCACTGGCTGGAAGCTACAATACTGAACATAGGATTTGCAAGAAAGCGAGTTGTGCTCACAACAGAGGGAGGTGAACCTTACAATTGTCTTTGGTTTGTAGAAGATATTCTGCAAGTGGAGGCTACTTCTAACTGAAAGGTGAAATAAGGAAATCTGAATTATCAGGAAAAGACAGTCTTTCAAGCAACAGAGGGAGGTGGATCTAGCTTTACGTTTGTTACAATTCTTAAGATTTTCAGTGCAGGAAGAGTTTAAAGCACAGCTGACTTATTTTGGGGCTGACTGCTTTCAGAGCACAAACCACCAGGCTGTTTTGGGGCTGGGGAGGTTTACCTGTGTCTGACTTGGATGTCTGGATTTTTCTCCGTTTGATTAGCAGGGTATTTTCTCTGTCAAATTGTTGTGTAGGGCATCTTGCTGACAGGAAAGCACTCATCGCAGCAGTGGGTCAGAGCTTTTAGCTGATTGTTTTGTGAGGGACAGTTTAGGCCCAACCCCTTCCCACCTCACCCCACCCACCCCTGGAAATAGTTCCTTTATACCTGGGGTTCTGACATCATTTCCTCAAAGTGCAAGGTGCATATTACTGTCATATCCTCTCTAGCACACTGCACTGACAATATAAGACACACACATTGTATAATATATATATTTCTATATAACAAACCAATCACACACACAAACACACACACAAAAAAAGTAGATAAACTGTGGGAGTAGTGCAGTGTAATGGCTGTGGGGCAGCAGTCTTCCAGGAGTCTTTCTGGAGGCTGAGATGCTGCCTATTTGCAGACAACTCTCTGCCCTGAGGAGGAAGTTGCCCATCTTCAGGCCACACTGGACAGTAGTAAGGGAACCTTCCCCAGGCCACACTGGATGGTAGGAAGGGAACCTCCCCCATCCAGGGAGCACCAGAGCCACCACCACTACCTCAGAGGTTGCAAAGAAAGCACAGCAGTTGGACCACAGTGGGCTCAGGGAGGGTGAGGATGGTGGAACAGAGGCACACACCAGTCAGTTGTTTCACTCCACAATCCATACACCATTCTGGGGAGCATAGCTCCCCTATGGATCACCCACAGAGGGAGACTAAGGAGGCTGAGGACAACTGTCACAGGGAGGCCCACAGGAAGGAGACAGAGGACACCACAAGGAAAGGAAGCAGCTCCTGGTGGGGACTCCAATTGATAGGGGATAGAACTTGGGGGAGCAGGGAGAACTGAAGTAAGGTGCCTGCCTGGTGCCATGGCTTGGAGGGACAGGAAGCGCATCCTCAGGATCACGAGAACAGCTGCATGGGAGTCTGAGCTGGATGTCATTGTCCACCTAGGGACAAATGACTTGGCTCATCATGAGATTAGAGCAGTGCAGAAGGACTTTGTAGAATTGGGGAGGGGTCTAAGACAAGTAGCACACACAGTATCATTCTCTGAGGTGCTGCCTGTCAATGGCATGAGTGAGGCAAGGGTACTTTGCACCATGCAGTTTAATGAATGGTTGAAAAAATAGTGTGAAGCACAGGGGTTTGGCTTCATTGGGGACTGGGGTTCTACCTGGAGGGACACCAGCCTATACTGGCAGGATGGTCTGCATCTGTCCAGGAAGGGAACAAGTCTTTTGAGCAATCAGTTTAAATGCTTCATTGGCAAGCTCTTAAACTAGTCAAGGGGGTAGGCACTGATAAGCAGCAGGAAAATCCCAGCCTCTTCCTACAAAAAAGGGTACTAAATGAGAAAAAGACCGAGTTAGAAAGGTCAGTGGGGGATGCTGCAAAAGAAGGTAAAGCCATCGAAAAATGGAGAGCAATGAGTACCAATGCCCATAGTCTGAGTAACAATCTTCCTGAATTAGTGGCCTTGATGGAGGAGGAACATCTGGATATCATGGCAGTCACAGAAACATGGTACACACAAAACCATGACTGGGATGTAAACATACCAGGATACACTATCTACAGGAGGGACAGGGAAGGTAAAAGAGGAGGAGGAGTAGATCTTTACATAAGGGAAGGAATCAAAGCAACAGAACAAAAGGGAAAACAGAGAGGAGAAGAAGCACTGTGGGTAAATTTGGAGACCGACAATGTCACCACAATCCGCACAGGGGTTGTATACAGACCCCCTTCTCAGGGGGAGGAAATGGACAAGGAAATGATAGAAAGAACACTTAGAATGGCAGAAAAAGGGGAGATATTGCTGATGGGTGATCTGAATATGCCAGATGTTAACTGGAATGCAGCTGCAGCAGCCACTTCGAAGAGTGGGGTTATTCTAGATGCCCTACAGGGGGCAGGCCTTAGACAACTAGTATTGGAGCCCACTCGAGAGGGAGCAAGCTTAGACCTGGTTCTCTCAAATGGAGATGAAGAGAGGATCATAGATGTAGAAGTGGGTAGCCATCTGGGAACTAGCGACCATCGAACAGTATGGTTCACAATAAATACAGCAATAGAGTCAAGCCATACAAAGGCAAAAGTACTGGACTTTGGTAGGGCTGACTTTGCCAAAATGGGTGAGTGCCTAAGGAATGCACTAGCAAATGGGCAGGAAGGAGGGGTGGAAGAACAATGGGAAATAATAAAAACTGCCATCACAGAGGTAACAAGCCTTTGTGTGAAGCAAGTAAACAAAATGAAATGATATAAGAAACCACTATGGTTCTCAAAGTAAGTGGCAGTGAAGGTTCAAGAGAAAAAGAAAGCATTCAGGAAGTACAAGGAATCACAGAAGGAGCAGGACAGAGAACTGTATCAGTTAATGCAAAAGGAAGCTGGGAAGGCAGTCAGAACAGCAAAGGCCCAAACCGAGGAAAAGATAGCCAACTCAGTTAAGAAGGGGGATAACACCTTTTATAGGTACATCAGGGAGTGAAGGAAGACCAAGGGAGGGTTAGTGAGGTTTAATAAAGGGGAAGGAGGGTGGGCAGAGGGTGACAGTGAAAAGGAAGAGATACTAAACAAATATTTTTGCTCAGTATTTACAAAGGAAGAGAGGAAGGTAACTAAAACAAACAGTAGAAACACTCTGGATACAGAAGTTGATACCAGCCCATTTACAGAAGAAAGGGTTCTGAAAGAAATCTTAAAACTGAAGGTGGACAAAGCAATGGGGCCTGATGGGATTCATCCCAGAATTCTAAAAGAACTAAGGGTAGAACTAGTGACACCACTGACTACCCTCTTTAACAAATCATGGGAGGATGGGATGATACCCGAGGACTGGAGGAGGGCAGATGTGATTCCCCTTCACAAAAGTGGGAGCAAGGCAGAAGCAGGAAACTACAGACCTGTTAGTTTAACCTCAGTGGTAGGGAAAATGATGGAATCACTTCTGAAGGAAAGAATTGTCGAGTATCTAAAGGCCAGAGGGGCACAGGATCCAAGGCAGCATGGATTCACAGCGGGAAGGTCATGCCAGACAAATCTGATAGATTTCTTTGACTGGGTGACCAAAGTAGTAGATCAGGGAGGGGCTGTGGACATGGCCTACCTAGACTTTAGCAAGGCATTTGACACAGTCCCACACAAAAGATTAATATACAAGTTAGCCAGCCTGGGAGTGGGTCCCAAGATGAAAGCCTGGGTAAAGAATTGGCTGGAGAATAGGACACAGAGAGTAATAGTAAATGGAGTCCACTCTGAAGAAAGGGGGTTACTAGTGGGGTACGCAGGGTTCAGTATTAGGACGATTCCTCTTCAATGTCTTTATAATTACATTGCAGAGGACTGGAAGAAAAGTATTTCTCTTTGCAGATGACACAAAGATGTGCAACAGAGTTGATGCACAAGGTGGGGTGGAAAGGGTGAGAAGGGACTTGGCAAGGTTAGAGGAATGGTCAAATGTATGGCAGCTTAGATTCAATGCTAAGAAGTGCAAGGTAATGCACCTGGGAAACAAAAACCCAGGGGAAGAGTACACAATGGGGGTGAGATACTAACAACAACACAAATGGAAAGAGACCTGGGGGTAGTCATATCAGATGACCTAAAGGTGGACAAGCAATGTGAGAGGGCATCAAGGAGGGCTGGGGGGCTGCTGGGATGCATAGAGAGAGGCATCACCAGTGGAAAACAGGAAGTTATTATCCCACTGTACAAACAGTTGGTGAGACCCCATCTGGAGTACTGTGTGCAGTTCTGGAGACCCAATGTCCACAAAGACATAGATAGGACGGAAGCTGTCCAGAGGAGGGCAACTAAAATGGTGCAGGGTCTGCACCGGAAGACATATGAAGAGAGACTTAAGGAGATTAATATGTATAGCCTCGAGGAAAGGAGGAAGATGGGGGCATGATAGAAACTTTCAAGTACCTCAAGGGAATCAACAAAGTCCAAGAGGGTAGCATCTTTCAAAAAAAGAGGTGCGCAAGAACAAGGGGGCACAATTTGAAGATGGGGGGTGGCTCAGAGGTAATTTAAGGAAGTATTTTTTCACAGAGAGGGTTGTGGATGCATGGAACGGCCTTCTGGAGGAGATTGTGGAGTCAAAAACAGTGGTGGAATTCAAGCATGCATGGGACAGTCATAAGGAAATTCTAGGGGGTGGGGGTAGGAAGAAGTAGGCTGCTGGTTAACTAGGATCTGCAGCTTATCCATTAGGTAGGGAAATGGGCAGACTGGGTGGGCCAAGCGGTCCTTATCTGCTGTCAAATTCTATGTTTCTATGTTTCTTTGTAGTGGTAGATCACAGCTTGAGTGGCAAACACTGCTTGGTTAAATACAGTTCTACCAGCCGTGAAATCTGTGATAGGTGTGTCAACTCTGAGCCCGTTAGAGTCAAATCTATGTAATACAAGCATACGATGCTGAGATGAAGTCCTGAGACATATAGACTGAGTACATGTACCTCCACACCTTACACATAAGTGACCACTTTCTGCATTGACAAACAGCTGCTGGAACCTGACACTTTGAGACTGAGGCACAAACAGAGAAACCCAAAGCATGTCCTCAGTGATTTCTCACTCTGAATGACCACATGACAGACATACATATCTGGTAACATATGAGACAGTGAAGTACTGTCGCATTGGAATCCCCTCTTCATCCTAACTGTTTATGATGTCCATCATAAACTCGGTGGCGTCCTGCTGCATGTTAGCAGCAAACATACTGCAACCATCATATGTACCTAAGACCTGCCACAGAGGTGTCAGTGACTGTACATTGTTTGACTGATCAGAAGTCACGTTGACAACTTCCTTCAGTGCCTTTCATAAGGGAGTGTCTTGTTAAGCTGATATTGCCTGCACAAAGTGTGGCATGTGGAGAAAAGCTTGCATGGCTGAATTAGCATAGCAGTTTACTCTAGTACTGTTATTAAACACTTGGACAGCAGCCATACCAAGTGACTTCTGAGCAACAGCTGGTTCTGCATCTGTATTTGACATTCTGACCTTCTTATTACTGTGCACAGTTGATTCATTAGTGGCAGCTCATTTTCTCTTGTTGCCAGCTGAAGCTGTGACTGTGGGATGTGAGACAACCACATAAGTAGCTAGTGGGATTAGAAACATCTGTGGCTGATACAGAGTATGTAATCTGTTGTACGCAACAATACATTGCTTGTCAGCACATATCTTCTGTGGTGCAAGTGTTATGATGTGCAACCCAGAAAGACTGCAGACGCATGAAAGCGCAATGTAGCTCATGCCATCTTTGAAAATGTCTGTGGCTATGTCCACCATAGCTGAATCCAAACTCAAGCCCTGTGACTTGTGAATGGAAACAGCATACGCAACACATATTGGGAACTGTTTCTTGTTGACATAGATATCCTTAAATACCTGGAACTTAACACAGGTACAATCAATCTACACAGGCTGTTCCATGTTGTCAAAGTGGTCAACGAGTGTCTTGATAAACATCTTCTGAACATTGTATACCAAGTCAATGATGTGACCCATGGCACCATTTACCATGCCAAACTCAACATCAAGATTATGCCTTAGCTTGACACGCTCATTCTTACAAACTATAAGAACAGCTTCCAGGCCAGCTGTGTGTGAAATGTCAGACTTCAGTTCAGAGAGTCATTTGGTCATCTTTGCTACCAGCTTCTGACTTAGAATGACACCATCAACTGTACCAACAGCATGCAGTGTGAGAATTTCTTGATTCTCTTTCTGCAACATAAGGTTGAACTTAGCACGTTTCTTAAGTCGTGGCATAAGAGACACAATCCATGTGCCCTTGGAGTACACATCACTGAAAACATCACATGCTGTATGTATGAATGTAGTATCCATTGTGATTCTTTGACCATGTAACATTGAAAGATGTTCTGGTGACAAAGAACCTGTACAAACTTGATCCAACGGTGCCTGGTAAGCCAGATCACCACTCTGCCACATGTTATCACACAACTCGACATAGGAAAATAACTCCCACAGGTTAAAACCTCTAGTGCAGCCTAGTGTATTCTTAGCCTGCTTGACAGTCAGAGCTGCAAAGACATGTTCCGCATTAACTAGTGCAAGTTGTAAAAGGTCTCCAATACAACAATGCTTTTACCACCAAATGCATTTCCATAGTCAGTCCCCAAAATCTCCTGTAGACATAGGTGTATACAGGCAAGCATCAAATTAGAGACCATACTAATCTCAATGATTAGTAACTTCATCTTACTAAACATAGAACAAATCTGAGATGCAACCTCAAATGACAGCTTACGATACTCTCCTGCTTTGCCATGCTCCACTGGCAACATGAAGAGACGGTGTAACGTAACTCCACCAATGTTGTATGCAGCCAGTCCAGTGGGAGCACTAACAGCAACAGACATTGATGAGCCTGTCAGTTTCTGTATTTCAGCCGTAATGGCCTCTATAAGGAAGCACTTTTCTGTACCTGCTGAGCCACTAACAAACATTAGTAGTGACTTGTGGTCAAGACAGTCACATTTCTTCTGTTCATGTAGTATACCATGCCGGACAGCATCAGTGACTGCAGAGTGCATGACACGTAGTTGCAGATTGAGTCTGTCTCTCAATTCTGCTGGATTGACAGAGCAGTGTGTGCCATGTTCCACAGCATTCTCCACTTCTGACATGAGTACTTCTGGGGCATTCAGAGGCAGAGGTACTCCAAGTATACCTTCTCCTTCTGGATCAAGGTTGTCCTGTGAACTAACAGGATTGTCCTCTTCAAGTTGGTTCTTTGCCTTTTCAAGCTGCTCCTTCTCAGCATCTAGTCTCTGTATATATGTGTCAGAGTATTCAGTTTTGAATGTGTCGTAACTGTGATTGAATTGTTCCTCAAATGTATCAGTCACCTTTTAATTCAGACTCATTCCTCCAGAGTCTAAATAAGAATAGCATGGCAAAGTAGTAATGCTCTCTGCTCTCAGATGTGCCTAGATGTAATTTGCAGTGGTCAATGAACCAAGGCTTATGTCTCTTTATGAGACAGCCATCCATTCCTCTGACTTGTAAATGTCACATGTGCAGTCAGGTGAGACATCCATCTTGAAGTCATTCCATTTAGCCACCTTAAATAGACACATACCATCCATGTCTTCATGTCTACGGGGGTAGTATGTGTCAATGAGGTTATTCTTCAAGATATGTTTTGAAGAGAGTCTGTTGAGAGCCAATTCCTTAATCTCAGCATGAGGAATAAGTACATGTTTGGTACTTTTCTTTGTAGTTTACACTGAGAAATTGTACAGCATCAGATTTGCCATACAAACATGTCCCGATCAAGCAATTGCCGGCCTCATAAACACCACATTCTCTGTGTGATAGGGTCTTTAATCCCAGTGACCACATCTAAGATGTCAGTGACTTGCTTGAACTGGCAATATCTTCCCAAAGATCTTGCAAGCTAGTCTGTTCATGTTTGGTGATGTACGAAGTGACATAGCGAACCACAGCCAATGAGCTGTCAGCCACAAACTGAATATCTATGTTTTGCTTGCCACATTAGAAGAAGAGTGGGGTTGTAGTCATTGATGTACACCTCATTCTTGTCCCTGGGTAACTCATATACCCTCTTGGTTGATTTTGCCTTCAAGTGGTGTCACATAGCTGAAAACAGATCATTCATGCGACCACCCTGACAGACACATCTTGGAAATCCAAAGCAACATCTTGTGTACCAATCAAATTTGTTCTTCACTACCCAGCAGCAGTATTTTGCACAAATATGGTGTTGGAAGTTCTGCACCAACTTGCACAGTGTCGGACTGTCATACTTGTCCGGTGTGCGGCAAGTGATGTATCGCTTAATGAATGCTAGCATTTCTGCTGCTTCATGTTCACCTATGCATGGGGCATCCTTGATCCACAGTAAAATATGAATATGAGGAGTGCCTCGTGCCTGATATTCCATCCTCCAGAAGTAATGGTCTACAATTCCAAGAGGCAGATTGTTCTTTGACTAAATGAAAGTCAGAATATCATGGAATCACTTGTGAAAATGTCTAGTCACAGACACTGGGTCAAGTGAGCACATTTCTCCGAGAGTCATTGATGAAATGCCCTCTAAATCATAATTTGCCCACTTCAAGAGTTCAATTACCTCTTCCCAGGTATACTCGGCACAGCTGAGAGTGTGACAAACCATGTGGCTGCACCATACTCTGGCAGCATAGTCATCACCTCAGAGTGTCTGTGATACCAGTATTCTTTGGTGCCATGTAGACTTGACAGTATGGGAGACAAATTGACATGCACATTTTCATCCTTTTGCCTTAATTTCTGCAAAATCTCTACAGCAGTGATTCCATCAAGTGGAGTTGTAAGCAGTATAGTATGTGCAATAGATGCAGACAGTATGCTAAGCTCACTCTCCCAGAGGAGATGGAACAGGTACTGTATGTTGCATCTGAATTTGCCATCGTTACTGAGCACACAACTGGTACAGTATTCAGCACTGTGCACATGCATGTCTCTATCATCTAGATGTCCACCTGACCCTTTTGGGAATAAATCTGGAAAGCAACATGCTTCCAATGTTGCCTCCCAAATGCTGACAGGGTCACCTTCCACCTGTTTCATTTGGTACAGATCAATGTTATCCCCTACTGGATCTCTGCCATGCAGTGAATGTATTGTGTACTGTTCATACACGTTATCATTTGTCTCTACATTGACCTTCTCAATCATTGGTTTTGTGGTATCCAACACATCATGTTCAGCACACACACACACACACACGCACACACACACTAGCCATGCAATCAATGTCAAGGTCTGCATAAAAGGGATTGTTGCCGTTCAGGTGAGTAAGAGCAAGCTTCACCTTCTCTACATTGACAACATCCTGCCAGATCTTTGACTTTGTTGGAACACCTTTGACAAGAATCACCAAACTGTTCTCACTGGAGATTGCCTCCACATTTTCCTGCAGAGGATGTGTAAGATACATAACAAAACCCTTAAAAGACCTAGTGAGTTATTTTTGTGGAATGCGCTGTGTTTTTGTATTCAGACATAGAATAGTTTGAAATGGTTTCATGGTCTGAATAAGAATCTGTTCAAACATATTCAATGTGGCAATCTCAGCAGGCATAACATGTGCCTCCATATTGTTCAACAATGACCTTGGTGGCAGAGTGTTAGCCTTCACCTTGGAGAAACTGTGCTTGCACATCACAATGATTGGGTCTAACTGGAAGTCACACTTTAACAGCAGAAATGCTGACAGTCGAAACTACATGTCATTGTACATTGACAAGGTTTCCAGTTTCACTGTGACCGTTTATTTCTGGTAACAGAGCTGATCACATGACACACACACAAAGTAAAATTTCTCTGTCTTTGCCAACTCAAATTTGGCAATGGATTTCCTAAACTGCTTGAAAATATCCATTTCTAAGACAGAGACAGAATTTCCATCAGCAATTGATGACTGATCAATCACAGTACCTGTGACACTGCTGTCATGTTGCAGCGGTTTCAGAAATGTCATTGCACAATGCATGCCACCAGACTGCAGTAATTCATTCAGATGAGTATACTGAGCAACAACTCATCGCACCTCATAGACTCTATACACAAAGTTTCACATCCCGGCATCCCAGCATCTGCATGTGGTGAAATACACTGTCACAAACACCACTGTTTAGGCATGCAAGTGAATGACCCATAAGTCCAGTATGTGGACTGATCTCACAAAAGTCTATAGTCTCAAATAGTTTGTCTGTCTTTATGATCAGTAATGACAAACAAGTTGATAAAGTGCTCAACTTTGTCAAATGATGATTGCCTCCAGTTCCAAGTCACATTACATGTCCATGACAGACAGTGACGCTTACGGGGCTGAACAGTTGCCTCAGACTCATCATCTGACTGCACTGTAATGTCATCACATACACTCAGCACATTACACAGTTTACAAGACTCATCAATGTGGAACTCACTGTCCTTTTTCTGTGAGTAATATGAATCCTCCCAGAAATATGCCTCTGAGTGCTGTGTGTGTAGCCACCTGTGAAAATGTCATAGAAGTTGTGTTGGTTCAAGACAGGATAGCGTTGTAGCCTCATCTTAATGCTGTACACAACTTTTCTGAACTGCTCAAGTACATGTGCCATTTTACGCCACAAGCGCTGAAGAACAAATAGTGCTCTGTTGACAAATGTATGGACTCAGATGCAATTACATCAAAGACAGATGATTCTTTAGTTTTTTGCACTCACGTCTCATCACAGCAGCAATAGATCTATCAAACTTAAATTTAGAAGCTAGTGATCGGAAATACTTTTGCTTCCTCAGATGAGCATCAGCAGCCATGCCTTTATGCTGTTGCTTAGTACGCTTGTTTATGCTTGCCTTTGCAACATTAGTCTTCCGTCTGAAAGATTTCCACAACTGTTGCTGAGATGTGCATTTTTGCCTTGCAGTTGAGCAAGTACGTACTGTTTCTGTGGAGTGTGCAACCTGTGAAGTCACTCCTTGAGTGGAATGATGATTCAGTTTACATCTTGATGTATCATGTGTGGTTTTCGGACCACTCTTAAGCAACAGTGTACTGCTACGATGCCTGTTTTGTCTCTGCATAGAACTGCGTCTCTGCTTAGAAGGCATCTTTCTTCTCTAGAAATTCACAGTACTGTCGGAAAATGTTCTGTAAGTATCAGACATCTGTATAAGAACTAGAGAAAAAACAAATATTTAGTGGTGAGCAAACTTTTTTTTATAACATTACATAGTCACACACACAGTTCGTGTGTCATTTTACTTCAATGGATAGCATTGCTAACAAAATGTTGCACACACAATCCTTCTCACAGTGGAACACTAGTAAAGGCAACATACAATACTTTTAGATGTTACAGAACAGAAGCTGACTTATAACACAACATAACATCTGTAAATATGGCGGAAACTAAATTATTGTAAACATTTTAACTATCCACACTATTTTCTTCAAAAATCATTTTTTTGCAACATTTTTTGCAAAGTAGTGTCGAATGTATGACAGTGTCCCAAATATTGATGTCATCAGCATGACACTGTCAAATAGTAGTGTTGCAAAATAGTATTGTACATACAACAGTGTTGAATAATAGTGCTGAATATACACGATAGTGTCGCAAAATTATGTTGTCAGCATGAAAGTGTTGAATAATAGCATCGTAAGCAGGAAAGTGTTGAATAATCACATTAAAAAAATACCCTCTTTAAGGCTAAGCCAATCAGACATTACTCTGTATTTGAGTGACGGACGCTCACACCAATGGAACATAACATGGATCAGGCCATGTCAGGCAATCAATCTCAAGTGCTGAAGAGTGGAGAAGAAGGACATAGCAGCCATCTAAGAAAAAAACGCGAGACCCTGCTTTACATTGTGTAAGTACATCACATTCTCTATACACTTTTTCTAGCATTATAAAAACTGATACTACCACAAAAATAGCATTAAACAAAACATTTTTTACTCCTCTATTTGACTATGGCAATATAAATAACATGTGATGCTGTGAAAAGAAGTTATAACTGTTTAGAATCAGCATGTCAATGAGTACCTACTAGCACAGATATGGCTGCAAATGAAGGCAGAAAGCAGGCAGCAAGTGTATCATAACACAAGAGGCAACCAATGAAAGCGGTCTGTTTACTTGAGATTGTTTGAACTAGCCTATGAAAATGTAGTACTTTCCCACCTAGAAACCTTGCAACATGTCTGGTTGACAGGAGCTGCACCCATTCAGTGTAGTGCATTCATCCACTGTATTGGTTAACCATGAGAAATCATTAACCAATTATTTTGTTTATCCCTGTGATTTGGGACAGCCCACCAAAGCAATATTGAAGCAGAGAGGGACATTTCAGTTTCATATTCAGCAGTGACTAGACACTGCAGGGCAAACACTGATTTTTTTGGTAGCTCTCTGTCTACTTCTTGGTTTAAAACCTCAGAATGGAAGAAAACAGAAAATAGACTGTGTGGAGTATTGCCAGCAGCATAGTACGGCAAACTTCAGAGTATGCTTAGAGAAGTGATTTTGGCAAAGATCTGCAACTTCCAAATTGCTCTGTTAAGTGGTTTGGAGGGGAGGCATGAGGTGGGAGCATCTCATGCCAACAATGCACAGACTACTGAACACTCAAGCTCATCAGGACATACTGCTGATTCATCTCAGAGGCAATGATTTAGGCACCAAACGATGGGTAGATTTAGTAACAGAAGCAAAACTGGACCTTGCTTCTATTATGAGTATGTTACCTGCCTGTAAGATCATATTTTCAGATATTACAGAGCATAGGGTATGGCAAGCAGAACAGCACATGTATCTGCTTGACAAGGCATGAAGAAAGGTAAACATACAAATATCTGGATATCTGCACATGTCTGGGATGCACACCATACGGCACCCTGAA
Source organism: Neoceratodus forsteri (assembly GCA_016271365.2). Lineage (NCBI taxonomy): Eukaryota > Metazoa > Chordata > Ceratodontiformes > Ceratodontidae > Neoceratodus > Neoceratodus forsteri. The sequence continues at coordinate 799,186,073 of CM028130.1, read as the reverse complement.
ATTAAGTATTGTAATGATTGGCTATACCTAACAGATGATGTGCACTTCTCTCATGCTGGCAATTGCCTTTTTCTGGGAGGTCTTTGAGATGGAATCCTCACAGTCCTCTAAAAATATCAGACTGTTTAAATGTGCACCTTTAAAAAAATGTTTCTTTTAAGAGCCACAAAACTTTGATCAAAAAATAGCCAAGCTGCATACATAACATACATAACACACACAGATGCAATCTGTGCAATATTGGGAATGGACCAGGGCAAGAGGGTGGGGTGGTGGTGGTTGAAATTAATTGTCTGTGTGACTTACTGTAGCCATGAGTGCTGTAATATTAACAAAATTAATATCAGAATGTCAAATCATTTTGATCATCTCTGTCCACATTAACTGTGTAAAAAATGCTAAAACTAAATCCATCTAGTCTGACAAGAGCACATATTCACACATATACTAAATCACTATTATCTCTCTCCTATTTATTTCAGCATTAAACCAACTGTTAAAATTTAGAAAATGAGAATCTGGACCATGATGGAGGTGTGCTGTCTGGTGGAGGCTGCACAGATGAAAGACAACAGCAAGGTGTTCATGCAGAGCACTAACAGGAAACTGGATCACTTGTGGAGGTGCATCAACGCATATCTAAATTATCATTTTAAAATCAAAAATAAGACCTCTGAGATGTGCAAAAGGAACTGTAAACTGCTGTGCTAGCATTTTTACATCCTGAAACAATGTGAGGAGATACCGGACGATGATGTCGGCTGGAACTACCTCGCCCACAAGATGTGGGAATCCGGTGGTAAGCCTACTGCTGGGGAGCACCTTCAGCATCGTAAGTATACAGCAAACATAATACTATACACAAAATGTAAAACAGTCATAACAATGGTACATAGTCACATTTGGTAGCAATGTCAGTGATTCAACAGTTGTAGTTGAGCTGCAGCATTACACTCAGGACCCAGTACCTTGTCACTGTCCTAACTAGTCTACAGCTGCTGTCACAGAGGTATCCCAATGAAGTCCATGGCATTAGTTTTGCTGTGCCTCTCCACTCAGGATGCAGTACCTCGTCTGGGGGGTGGGCATTGCCTGGCTGAGTCCCTTTAACTCTTAACTGTGATAACTTGTGTACAGTTGCAATCAGAGAGGTGTACCATTGATGCCCATGGCTTTAGTTTTGCTATGGCTCTCCACTCTGAATGCAGTACATGGTCTGAGGGGTGGGGTGGCATTGCCTGGCTGAGGCCGTGCAACTCCTTAGTGTTCTAACATGTGTGGACCTGGTATCACACAGGTATAAAGATGATGTCCATAGCTTTAGTTGTGCTGTGCCTGTACACTCTGAACACAGTACCTGGTCTGGGGGAGCATTGCCTGGCTGAGGATGTGCAATTTCTCACTGAGCTAACTTGTGTGCAGCTGCAATCAGAGAGGTATACTGTTGATGTCCATGACTTTAGTTTTGCTGTGGCTCTCCACTCACACAGTTCCTGGCTGGGGGTGGGATGGGGTGACATTGCCAAGCTGAATGCGTGCAAGTACTCACTGTCCAAACTATTGTGCAGCTGTTAGAGATGCACAGCAATGATTTCCATGGCCTTAGTTAGACTGTGGCTCTGCACTCAGGACTAAAAGCTGGTGTGGGGGGAGGATTCCTGGCTGAGGGTGTGCAACTACTCAATGTGCTAACTTGTCTGCAACTTCAATCTGAGAGGTATGCCGTACATGTCCATCACTTTAGTTGTGATGTGGCTGTACACTCAGGATCCAGTACCTGGTGTAGGGGTGGGGGATGGTGGGCATTGCCTGGCTGAGGACGTGCAACTTCTCAGCATGTTAACTTGTGTGGACCTGCAATGACATAGGTATACCATTGATGTCCATGGCTTTAGTTCTGGTGTGACTCTGCACTGAGGGTCTAGTAGGTAGTCTAGGGGGTTGGGGGGCATTGCATGACTGAGGCCTTGTACTGGATTATGTTTAATTAAATCTCAGTGAAGAAACCTAAGTATAGTCTTAAGTACTAAACAAAGACTAGTACACAGGTCTTGAGAAAATAACAGAAGAAAAAAATTAGTAATTTATGGAGAATATTAGCAATAATTAATTCCATATATACTGAACTGCACGGTGATGTATACAACACTGTAAATATGTATTATTATTCATTGACAGAACATCATAGGTGTCCCCCACCCCCCGGTCGAGGTAGTGCCAGCTGTGATGGAAGCTGTGGAGGGCCATGACTCAGACAAGAGTCTGATTATCATTGAGTCAGAAGGTATGAGAAATCCATTATTACTACACCAATGACAGATAACCAGATGGCTGTAACAGGGGGAATATTTCCTTAATGAGTTAAAACAACTCGGTAATACCTCCACACAATAGCTTCTGAATGACTGCTACCAGTGAAATATACTATAAAAGGGTACATGTCTTAAATTGAACTGTGTCATCACTTAGTTTCCAATGCCTACTGACGTGTGGCGAGGGGGTACCATTGCCAAGCTCTTCCTGTGGAAGTCCTCAGTCTAACAACCTGTGCATAAGTGCTTTCAATTAGATCCATCATTACTATCCATGACTTCAGTAGATGTGTTGCTAACCACTGTGGATCCAATAGATGTTCTTCAGGTGGGGAAGTGGGGGTGTCTGGGTGGGGGAGACCACTGGTTGACTAAGGACATAGAACATGGTAGTGCAGCAAATTGTGTGCAGCTGGTGTCTGACATCTATATAATTGACATCCATATGTTAAGTTCAGCTATGTGTTAGCACTCAGCATCCTACCTTTAGTTTTCAATGGAGGGAGTGAGCACTATCCACCTGCGGCTCAGCACCTGAGATCAAATACCTAATGCATCCAGAGTGTGTGTGGGAGTGGAGTGGGAATGGCATTGGTTTGCTAAGGGATAATGTTGTACAGTACCCAAACTTCTGTGCGGACAGTAGCACATATTTATTTAAATGTAATAAAGTTATTCACTTCGGCAGTGCATCAGCACTCAGGACACAATATCTGTGCATTTTTGGGGGGTGGGGAAACAGCTGCATTTCCTTCTTTAACACATCAGATTAACAACTGTTGTAACTTGTGTTCACCTGCTATCACAAACAGTGATGTTAGTCTCCAGTAGTTTACTTGGCTTATGTCTCACAACTCAGCATGTAGCAAATAGTCAGGGAAGGGAGCATGAAAAAAAATACCACTCTTAATGAACATAGAGATAGTAATAAGATCCATTATCAAAAAAGTCTTTTTTTTTTTCTAGCTGCCAGGGAGACTGGATTGGATCAGCCACTGCATGCAGTGAAGAAAGAGCCAGCTGGCGGTGCTCAGCGTAAGTGCTGCAACATAGTACACACATTTGCGATACACAGGAAAAATAACACTTCTATATGTCACACTCAATAAACTTGTGCAGCTGCTTTAGAGGCATATACCAATCATGTCCATGGCCTTAGTTGGGCTTTGGCTCTGCACTCAGGATGCAGTACCTGGTCTGGGGGAGGCATTGCCTGGTGGAGTCCGTGCAACTCCTAACTGTGCTAACTTGTGTGCAGTTGCAATCAGGGAAGTGTACTGTTGATGTCCATGGCTTTAGTTTTGCTGTGGCTCTCCACTCAGGATGCAGTACCTGGTCTGGGGTGGGGGGGTCATTGCCTGGCTGAGTAAATGCAACTCCTCAGTGTCCTAACTTCTGTGCAGCTGCAATCAGGGAGGTGCACTGTTGATGTCCATGGCCTTAGTTTTGCTGTGCCTCTCCACTCAGGATGCAGTACCTGGTCTGAGGGGGGCATTGCCTGGCTGAGTCCGTGCAACTCCTAACTGTGCTAACTTGTGTGCACCTGCAATCAGGGATGTGTACTGTTGATGTCCATGGCTTTAGTTTAGCTGTGGCTCTCCACTCAGGATGCAGTACCTGGTCTGGGGGGAACATTGCCTGGCTGAGTCCATGCAACCCCTGGTCTGGGGTGGGGGGGTCATTGCCTGGCTGAGTAAACGCAACTCCTCAGTGTCCTAACTTCTGTGCAGCTGCAATCAGGGAGGTGCACTGTTGATGTCCATGGCCTTAGTTTTGCTGTGCCTCTCCACTCAGGATGCAGTACCTGGTCTGAGGTAGGCATTGCCTGGCTGAGGCATGCAACTCCTCAGTGTACTAACTTATGTCCTGCTGCAATCAGTGAGGTGTACCGTTGATGTCCATGGCTTTACTTTTGCTGTGGCTCTCCACTCAGGATGTAGTAACTGTTCTGGGGGGCATTGCCTGGCCAAGGCCATGCAACTCCTAACTGTGCTAACTTGTGTACAGCTGCAGTCAGAGAGGTGTACCATTGATGTCCATGGCTTTAGTTTAGCTGTGGCTCTCCACTCAGGATGCAGTACCTGGTCTGGGGGGAACATTGCCTGGCTGAGTCCATGCAACCCCCTTTAATGTCCTAACTTGTGTGCAGCTGCAATCAGGGAGGTGTACTGTTGATGTCCATGGCCTTAGTTTTGTTGTGCCTCTCCACTCAGGATGCAGTATCTGGCCTGGGGGGGCATTGCCTAGCCGAGTCCATGCAACTCCTCAGTGTCCTAACTTGTGTGCAGCTGCAATCAGGGAGGTGTACCGTTGATCTCCATGGCTTTATTTTTGCTGTTGCTCTCCACTCAGGATGCAGTACCTGGTCTAAGGGGTGGGGGGCATTGCCTGGCTGAGCCCATACAACTCCTCAGTGCGCTAACTTGTGCCCACCTGGAATTATGGAGGTATACCATTGATGTCCATGCCTTTAGTTTTGCTGTGGCTCTGCACTCAGGATGCAGTACCTGGTCTGAGGTGGGGGAGGCATTGCCTGGCTGAGGCCGTGCAATTCCTAACTGTGTTAACTTGTGTGAAGCTGCAATCAGGGAGGTGTACCATTGCTGTCCATGGCTTTACTTTTGCTGTAGTTCTGCACTCAGGAGCTTGTACCCAGTGTGTGTGTGTGTGGGGGGGGGAGGGTTATTCCATGGCTGAGCCCGTGCAACTCCTCAGTGTCCTAACATGTGTGCACCTGGTATCAGACAGTCACAATGATGATGTCCCTGGCTTTATTTTGGCTGTGGTGTGTGGTGGTGCTATGCATAGTGACAATATTCAACTACTCACATTGAACTATTAACCATACAAATGTGTCCTCATTAATGTATATTGTAATAACATCTACAACAAAACTGCACTTAATGTACCATATTGATTTGTCCATTTTCTGTTCACAGGTCCCATCAGAAGATGATAGCTCCATGAGCTCTTTGGCCATGTAGACAGACTGGAGCAGAAGGTTGACCATCTGCAGGATGAAATCCTGTCCCTGTTGTGTGCTCAACAGGGGACGGTCAACTTCCTGCTCAAGCCTGTCAACATGACCACAGATGCCATGGGGCAGGCCAGCACCGCCCCACTGCATGCAGCAGAATCCAGTCTCCCTGGGCAAAGTTGAAGGCCCTCCACAGCACTGATATCTCCTCATTTCACAGCAGTTTCCAATTCCGATGCACCTCCAGATGCATCCAGTTTCCTGGTCTGTGCTGCCTCGACCAGAAAGCACACCTCCCCATCTCCCAATCTTTTCAATCTTAAAGACGAAGGGCCAGATTTTCAATGCCCCAGGCATGAGGCAAGGAGTCTGCATCAAACAGTGGCACAAGACAGCCTTGCATTAAACACTGTGCCAGACCCAAATTTCAAAGGCACCCTGCGTCAAAACCAGACCGCCCTGCACCAAAGGTGACTGCATTAGCCCTGCCCCAAAAGAAGGGCAGCACCATGTCGCAAGACAGCCTGTGCCACAGAAATGGTACAAGATCGCACCTGTGGGAATTTCAAACATGCACCCCTGACAACTAACGGGTCAAAGTCCTGTCAGCCGCTAGACCAGCTACAGCTGGTCTAAGCAGCCCTAGAGCATACAAAAATGCACACAGCACAACAGACAATGCTGAAAGCTGGACATGGCTGAGGCTCTGACAGAGGTGGAAGACAACACAGATCAGTGCCAGGAGCAGCTGCAATACTCCTCCACATGGCAGTAAGGGCAGTAAGGAGGTGACAACATGCAGGGCAGCAGTGACAGGAGACTGCCAGGAGACTAGCGCTGGCCAGACAACAGCAGCAACACCCAGCACGGTGATCATATAGGTCAAGGGTGCACTGCAGAAGAATCATGTACACAGACATGCCAAATGAACAGTGCCTGGCATGGTACAGGCTGAAGAAGGACATCATCATACAGCTCTGCAATGAGCTAAGGGAAGACCTACAAAGCAGGACAGGCAGAGGCAACTCCCTACCAGTGGAGATAAAGGTCACAGTCATAGTTCAAGTCCTTGCAACGGCCACCTTCCAGACACCCACAGGAGGCATGCTGGGAATTTCACAATCAGCAGTCTCAACCAGCCTAATGCAGTTCCTGGAAGCACTACTGTGCAGGACAGCACAGTACATCAGATTCCCATGGGTTGCCCATGAGCAGCAGGCCATCCAGCAGGGCTTCTACAGTGTTGCCCAACTACCATGGGTACTGGGCACAATAGACTGCACTCACATCACCATAAAGGCACCAGCAGTGGATGGGGATGCATACATGAACAGAAATGGATACCATTCAATGAACAACCAGGTCATATGTGACAGTCGCTGTAGGATCCTGGGCGTAGTGGCACAGTACCCAGGTTCATGCCATGATGCCTACATCTACAGGCACAGTGGCCTGTATGATGGATTTGAGCATGGAGTAATACAGGATGGCTGGTTAATAGGTAGGTGCATGTGCAACAGTATGCAAAATGACACACAGGTAATGCTGAACATAGCCAGCACTGAACCCAGGACATGTATGGAGTCTGATGAGACAGGGAGCAACACTGTTGACACACAAACACACACACACAGCAGGTGCACAGGACAATGTGTACTGGAGGACCAGCCATGCACATAACCCCCCCATGACAGGTAACACACATGCACACACAACACAGTGACAGGCGACACAGGCATGGCACTGGGGGTGCCCCTGGATGCCACGGTGCTGTGGGGAGTGCAGCACAATGAGCAACCATGACCAGGATGGCAGTGCCCTTGGAAATGCAACCCTGGGCCCAAGTGCACATACACAGACATGCGTGACACAGAGGATGTCCCCCCAACCCCATACACACACACCCTGACATGCCACCACAGAGCAACACAGACATTCAGTGCAACACAGCTGACAGACATTGGGAGGCATACTGGTCACACACACACACACATGCAGGTGACAGCAACACAGCAGACACAGGGAACACACACAGTACACATGTGGACATGCACGAAGGGGCAGACAGTGCAAGATGGGTGCAACAGACATCATGGTAACTGCAGCACACAGCATGCATGGTGGGTGGAGGACATATGTGGGATACCAGAAGAGATGCTCACAATACCAACAATGCAGGCACAACAACTAACCATTGCCAACATGTTCACAGGTGACAATGGATACCCCCTACTGCCATGGCTAATGACACCAATCAGAAGACCACAGATTGCAGCAGAAGCACAATACAATGAAGCACATGCAGCCACAAGGGCTGTGATTGAGTGAACATTCTGACTCCTGAAAATGTGGTTCCGGTGCTTAGACTGCTCTGGAGGTGCACTGCAGTACACACCCAGCATGACATGCAAAATCACCGTGGCCAGCTGCATCCTCCACAACATTGCCATCGACAATAGGGTGAACATGCCGGATGAGGAGGACATGGATGACAGTGGCGATGAAGTGGGTGACAATGAAGATGCCAATACAGCACAGGACAATAGCCAAGACCAACACCTAAGAGGAAAAGCAGCAGCTAGATATAGGGCCAGGGCACAGCTGGTGCTGAACCACTATGCATAACACCATGCCACGGCAAACAGCAACATGATCTAGAGTTAACAGCCAATGACCACAACTGGAGCACATGCCACACAATGTGCACATGCCAATTGTGAAGCACCAAACCATGGCATCACATGAACAGGCTGGACAAACCAGGACAAACACCCGTGGAACACAGATGCCGGAACAACGCCCTGGACATGCATGCTGATCCATAGGGTGCCTGTCAGACAGAGACCAGTGATGTTACACAGACACTGTCTGCTGCATGAATGACAGCCCATGGCAGCAGTACACAGCAACAACCAGAGAAGGACCATGGCAACAGAGGAAGGCACACACAACCACGGTACCAGGTGGTGTGCACCACACAGAGTGGATGTTCGCATGGTGGAGCAAAACCCATGCTAGGCACATGCTGGGGTGACCCTGGCATGGCCAATGGGTGGACAGTCCTGGGTGTAACAGAAGGACACCATGTCACCAGGCATGTCCACACACAGATGTACAGAAACACACCACCACTGATGGGTATAGGCACCACGGGTGCAAGTGTGGTGGTGTAACACTGAGCTGTAACTAGGTGGGAGACAAGTGCTATCACAAGTTCACACAAGTGTGCTGATGGCTGCACCGTTACAATGGCACACCACCACATGGCCCATGTGCTTCACTGACCAAGGACAACACCACCACTGTGTAGGCTGGATACCATACATGACAGACAGCCATTCAGTGCACAGCTGGTGGCCTGGGTCCCTGGACCATGTGCACCAATCACAAAATATAACTGGACATACATGGCCAACGTGGAGGTTGGGTACCAGCACCTGTGCAGTACCACACTCATGGTGACACATGCAGTAATGACTGGCCACACCCCCCAGAAGGAACACCCATGGGGCAGGGCACTAAACACCACCACCACAATGGGATCCCATGTAATACGGGGATAGGGAAGCGCAGGATACAGACAGACCAGAGGTGAGGTGCAAAGCCCAACAGCACTGCATCATCACTGGCATGGCACTTGACCATGGACACCATGATAGGTCCCAACCCCCCACCCATGAGGCATGGCGTACAGACACCACTGTGTGACGTGGCATTACCAAGAATGCATGGCCAGCAGCCATGCTACTCCACACACCTCACCACCCAAACACAATTCCCCACCATCCCTGGCATGTGCCACTAACTGGTACAGCCCACAGCACCCCCCACAGCCAGTAAGAGACCCACCACTGACTGAGGGCCACCACAGCAATGTGAAGCAGCATGCCACATGATGCAGTAGTCACAGTGTAATGCAGGGTGATGCATAGGACAGAGTCCATGCAGTGCAATACCAAATCCTGTGACAGTGTGGTGACGTGTGATGCTCACGCCACCGGTGGCACAAACGAACATATGAACAGATGAAGTAGCCAGCAGCGGATGGCCAAACCCTGTGACCAACATACCTGCTCATATTGCAGGGTCCACAGCCTGAGCAAATGTCCCTGCCCTCCACCCCACCCCCATCCCCCTACTCATGGGTCCCACCATCACCCTATGTTTATCTCAGCCTCTCCTAATGCTGGCCACTGTCGACGATGGGATGCCCACATCTGGTAGCCCAGACAGGTGTCTACCACCCTGTCAGTGAAGAGGTGCCCCCTTCCCAAAACACCCACCCACCAGCAGATGTCTGTGCCCCCATGTTATATGGTTGCCATGTGGCCTACGGTGACTCCTCTTATGGACCACATGCATCCTTGCATGTATCCGACTATCCCATGCATGACACCTCACTCCCACCTGTCCTCTAGAGAGAACATGATCAGTGCCCCCAACTTCTCCCCGTATGCCATTCCCTGTTGACCAGCATTCAGCTATGTAGCCCTCCTCTGTACCATCACCAGCAAGATAACATCCTTAGTGAGGTGTGGGCACTGGTACTGAACACCTTACCCTAGATGCGGACCTACCAGTGACCTGTACGAGGGCAGTATAACCTCCATACCCCTACTATCGATTCCCCTAGCTAAGCATCCCAGTGGCATGTGTGCCTGTGCTGCCGCGTATTTGCACAGCATGGTGTGTGTCAGGTCCCTAGTGTGCGGCACTCCCACATCCCCCCAATACAGTCTCAGACCCCACCCAGGTAATACTCTGTCCTGGGTGTCTAGTCCCCCAGATGCATAGCCCTGCAGTCCATGGCAATGAAGCCAAGCAGCCAGAACCCGGACCACCTCCCCAGCCAGTCCAGAACGTCCTGTGTGTGCCCCATCCCATGCCCAGCGCAGTGATGTAGTGGGTGTGTGTGTGTGCATGTGCAATGCAGGCCTCTTAGTGTCACAGCCACCACTGGCCCCCAAGACCCTGTGCCACAGTGCATCACGGCAGGTGACCCAGACACCGGTGCAGCAGAACCCCATCCCTGCATCACAGTGCGTCACGACAGGTGATGCAGAGACAGGTGCATCAGATCCCCATCCCTGCATCATGGTGCACTATGGCAGGTGATGCAGAGACTGTCATGTCAGATTTCCAACCCTGCATCATGGTGCATCATGGCAGGTGACGCAGAGACCGGTGTGTCAGATCCCCATCCCAGAGTCATGGTGCTTCACAGCAGGTGACGCAGAGACCGTTGCATGAGAACCCCCATCCCTGCATCACAGTGTGTCATAGCAGGTGATTCAGCTACATTGGCATCAGTACCTCAGCCCTGCATACCTCTGCATTAGGGTATCCAATGCACGTGCAGCTGGGGTGCATCATGCTACACTGGACAGCCAGTGGGGTCACACTGTGTCAGGGGCCTGCATGTGGAACTCCGCCACAGTACACGGTGCCCACAACTGCACTCACAGGGGTGCAATCACACCTCCCCAGCCTACTATGCCACAATCCCTTGGGTAGGCACTGCAGGGCCCTCCCACAGCTGGCAGCATGTGCAGGCAGGTCTAGGGAAACTGTAGGCTGCAAGCACAGCACACCTCCACAGGAGTGGTACACAGAGACACCTCGGCCCCAGCAGGTGCAAAAGGTGTGACCCACCCAGTACTATACAACATGGCAGGCCCAGGGCCAAGGAAGCCGAACTACACTGATGAGGAGACGGCCATGCTGGTCAGTTGTGTGACAAAGTGGTCAAGGCTGCTGTTGCCACCAGGCTCTGCAAGGCACCCCGCGAGGGACAGGGACAGGGTGTGGCACAGCATAGCCAGCAAACTGCAGACGCTGATGGGTGTTAAGTGCACAGTCCAACAGCTGAAGCACAATGTGAACAATATATCCCACATGGAGCCAGGGATCCTGAAGAGCCTCACAGACCAGGCCAGAGAGGCAGACATATGGATGCCTGGTGGCCATCATAGACAGACGGGTGGGTGGCACACCACATGCACGTAGTGTCATATGCACAGCCTCCAACTGGTCCTGTACCACCCACATGTCTAACCCATGTGTTGTCACTGTCTCCACAGATCTGCAGGTGTGTGCGACTGCAGAGGACCATGGGGCCACACAGCAGGACACAGAGATGACTGGGCAATGTGAGGATGGCACGAGTACAAGCGAGGAGGGTAAGTGACACATGCCATGTTGTGTGCATTGGCAGCACGATGGATGCACAGATGGGGCCAGGGCAGGCAGCCATGCTTGTGCATAGGTGTACAGCCCACAAAGTAACAAGGGCAGCAAGGCAACATTGCATGGTGTGTGTGGGGGGGGAGTCACAGGGTACCTAGGTGGATATGCACTATATGTGCTGGTACTGTGTGCCACTGTTCCCCACAGCATAGTGCTCCACTGCAACCACAGCACAGTACTGTAGATGATGCAGATATCATCAGACCATCCCAACACAGTGAGCCCATAGCACCTCTGCAACAAGTGTTATTGTGGGTGTGCAAGGGTACATGTGGTGCCGTGTGCATAATGCAGGTCTGGCATGTCACATGACTGACAGGGCACAGATCCAACAGCACCGTGCCACTGGCATGCAGGACATGTATGCCTGCATACATATGCCTGGACAAGCATGACTGTAGTGATGCCTGCACATGGGCATGCACATGGACAGCGTTATGCCACAGTGTGACTCTGGACAAGGTAAATGTGGGCAGGGGCAGCCGATACCACGGGCAACATGATACAGCTGTATGGGTGCAATGGACATCTAAATGCAGGCATCTGGCAAGCAGTGCACACAGCTGTCACAGCACAGACACAGTCAGGCACAGTGGGGGCCACACCACACCGTGACTGTGCTGGGCCATAACACCCTGCTGCTGGCACCACTGTCACCTGTGGCTATGGCAACCCTGACCATGGACATTGCCTGCAGCCACATGGGGGAAGGGGAATGGCACATGTAGGTGCACAGCACCAGGGCATTGGCAGGTGTGTCATCCAGGATATGGTGGAGGGACAGCGGCACTAGAGTGGTGACAGGGATGTCGTTACATGGTGTGTGCACACCCTGCACCAACAGTGGGCCAGCTGTACACAGACATGGTGGTGGGCAACTGACATGCACACCGACTACAACGCCACAGGTATGTGGCCCAGGACAGGCACCATAAGCATGCTACACAGAGTGCCAGGGTACATGCCACACTGTCCATGCAATGTGGCACCATGGCCACAGCCAACACTGACAAGTATGGCCAACATATGTGACATGTAGAGTGTGGCCACAGATGGCTTGGGTGGCACTGTGTGTGTGTGTGTGTGTGTGCATACACGGCCAGATGCTAACCATGTCCCACCGCCATTGTCATTGCAGGGGACAGTGAGGATGATGAGGATGATGTGGATGAGGCGGATGAAGACATGCCAACACAGTACCTGAGAGCCCTCATGATGGCAATGAGGAACCTGAAGCGGCAGGAGGCACTGAGTTGTGCAGAGTGCACACGGCAGATGCAGATGCATGTGTGTCTGACACCAGGTACAGGACATGGTGGTGAGCAGTCATCAGTGACCCATACTCAAGGCCCCTACTTTTCTGCGGCACACTGGAACCAAGTTCTGTGGCACTCGTGAGAATACACAGCTCACTCTGCAGGAGTGAGAATATTTTCCATATCCCACTCCTGCCCATCATGTATTCCCTAAATATATATATATTTTTTTATTTCCATGAAATTGTATCCGCATTCATACAGGTTCCTTTTGAAATGGAATAAACAGAATAGAGGAGATATTGCAAAACTCATTTTTCATGTCAACCCACTTCCAGTGACACACTACGTAACACCATCAGGCCATGACATGCATGTGATCCCACTGTGAGATAAAGCTCTCCAGCCCATCACAATGTGTACCCCGTGTGACAGAACACTGTACCATACCTTTCTAGGCTCAGATCAGTGGTGTGCTCCCCCAATCCTTGTGTTGCTGAGTCAGCTCCCAGAGCTTGTCTCTGAACCTGAGCTGCTGGCACGGGAACACAACATGCTACCCTCTGGCCGAGCAGCAGTCCCTGCACACAACATTTCTCCATAACCTTTAGGTGATTCTATCAACCAATGACAATATGTAATGAATAACCCTGGCAAAAATGTGTACAGCGCAATTGTTTATTTAACAGGTCTATTCTTTCAAACAGGTCCACACGTTATTATAATCCACTTTTCTGGGCATAATTACTTTATTTTTCTTAAAAATGACAGGTTAATTCATTTTACCAGTTATATATTTTATATGGCATCTCTATACTTTAAAGGTACAAATAAGTGTGGGTTTAACAAGTCTATGCTATTATCAAGGTCTTAAGTTGGCCCTAGTGTAATAACAAAAGACTGAAAATTGTATTAGACCATAGTGCAGGTTGAACAAATATCACCATACCTGATGTGCTGTGCCACCGCCTCTGGCAGTGGAAGCTGTGTAGATAAGTGACTATTCATTTCTGTGGCAGAATGCAGCCATTTCATTATCTAATGTACAATGTTACAGCACTGATAACATCACATTCTGAGCATAGAGGGGTTTGGGATATAAAAAAGGGAAAGGAAACAGGTTCTATAGATAAATTGAAATATTAATAAAGAATCATCAAGGACAGTGAATTCTGCTGCACTGCAGAAGTTCTGCGATAGGTTGCAAGTTCTGTGCAAAATTCTGCAGCCGCAGAATTCTAGGGGCCTAGCCCATACTGGGTGCAGTACAGCGCAGGGCACACAGTCAGCAGCTGTGGAATGTGTGCCCCAACAATGCACACAACAGCTGGCTGCTGCCCCTGCCACAGTGGTCAGAGCCACTGCAACTGCAGGAGACACAGGACAGGACATTATGGACAGCGGAACTCATATGGAAAAGGCCACATGGCATGCTGTCCCTGCTGGTGATGGGCATGGACATGTTCACGCTGGGGGGGGGCTGTGGGCATTACTCACCATGACGCCCATGTGCAGTGTGTCACTGCCACTGCCAGACAACAGCTACAGGATGTGGTAAAGCTGTTGGGTAGCTTACTGGTGTCCGTACTGGCAGTCATGGACACACTTGGGGAGCTTGAACATTAGTGTGGCGGACACGCATGCAAGATGTCACCACAGTGGGGTAGTATGGATCTGTGGTGTGCCATGACATACAGTACTGACAGTGTGGAATGTGTGTACCACATTGCCGGGGGGAATGGGAGTCTGTTAATCTGTTGTAGTAGACCGTCTCTTGTTATGTAGCGTAGCATGTGCCAAACGGCAGAGTTGGCAGTCTCCACAGTGTTTGGATTTGCATATATGTGTGGTATGGGCCATGCTGTGGTGTACACAGCTGAGCTATGGCACATGGCAGCACCATTGCAATGTTCACTGTTGCTGTACAGCCACGACAATGTTGATATGCAGTGTACGGAACGTACCACACCTGCATCAGAGGGAATGTACAGTTGTTGCTTGTACATGTTGTTAATGTTCTCACACAATATATGCACTGTTGTGTTGCCATACCCATAGTTGCCAGTGTCATTCTTCCACTGTGGGGTGCCATGTGTTGCATAGGGGGGGTGGGGATGCAGACACAGATCTGTAATGTGGGGCATTGTGCCATGTACAGGTATGTGCCATCACATGCACGGCATGTCACAGACTGAGCACAGTCCATGTTCACGCACAGGACAATGCCACTCGGTAGGGACAGTGGGTCTGCAGTGGTGGCCGCCATGAGCAACAGTCTGTGGCCATGTAGGGAATGGCATGACAGTGTACACCGGTGGCATGCATGGTGGGCATGTTTGTGATGCTGAGATGGCTGGTGGTACCATGGGTGCCATGCCACTAGGGGATAGTATACATTGTGGGTGACTGAGGTCACATGTCTGTCCAGTAAGGCACTCACCCACTGGTGATGGCTGCAATGGCGTACACCTGTGAGTGTCAGCACACTGACCTGGCATACACTACCCTGGACACAGGGGACTGTCAGCAGGGTGGTGGGTATGCATACGTATCAGCCCACCACATGTGTGGCATGCACGCCAAGCCACTGACAGACAGACCTGTAGGCCACACGGCATATCCCATGGACAGTGCGTACAGTTGCTGACTGCACACCCTGCAGCAGCTGGCCTTTGACCACCAGTACACAGTCTCACATATGGCCGTTCCCCCAGGTGAAAGTGCATCAGAGCATAGTGCTACGTCTCCATCCCATACACAGGTCATACACAGTTACATGGTGGTTACAGACATCTGTGATACAGTTGCACACCACTATCCACATGGTCAGTGTTCCACTGTCATGTGTGATGGACAGCATGTGTGCACAGTGGGACAGACACATAGTAGTGTATGCAATGGCTGGTACGGCAGTGCACAGTGCTAGTGGCTGGCGAAGTCTCATATGGGCTGGACAGGAGCAAGTACGGGTGCTACACGTGTGTGGGGTGGGTATGTCTGTCCACACCATTGCCCGCACACGATGCCTGACATCACCTGTCAGCAGATCCTCCACAGGTGCATGCAGTCCTGTATGGGTGCCCCGCCAACCGGCTACGTTGTCACTATGGGCCCCTCACAGGTTCCACATGCCTGAATGGGTGGTGGGACTGGGTAGAGCAGGTACTGTGTGTTGTCCATCCGATGTCCATGCGACTGCTGTGTGTAGGTGTGCATGCACCATGATATGTCTGCAGGGGCCCACGTGCGGATTGGGGGGGCACACCATCATGGAGCAGGGACATGGATGTTGCACTGCCATGTCTCTGTGGTAATGGGAAATGGTGGTGGGTGAACACCCATCCAGCCATGTGTGGCATGGCTGGTACCCACAGGGCTGCAGGCAACATCCTGTGCACACAGTGTCTGCCATGATGGCTATAGACCTTGGCAATGGGTGATGGGCATCAGTTTAGATGTGCCTGTGCTGGGACATTGGTGGCACACACACTGTTGACTGATGGTGCATGGCACACAGGAGGGGTGGTCTTTGATGGTGTACAAGAGCTGCACTACATAGCAGGGCACTCATATGGACCACTGAGCATGGTACCTGGGGAGGGTCACAGGACTACATGTGGAGCAGATAGTGGACAGCATGGTTGGGACCAGCTGTGGGTGCCCACATCCAGTCACAAGGGCCACGCTGCAGGGTGCATGTCGGTGGCACTCTACACAGACACATTGTATGGGTTATATGCATGCTGCATCCCAGCCAGCTGTCTGGATAGGCACCTGCTCCTGTTCTGGTCAACATCCCCAGGATCAGTGGGGTATGGGTCAGTGGTACATTTGGTGGCACACATGCCACAGGGTCCAAGTGTGCAGCCGCACTGTGCCAGGCCCCACAATAGGCCCACCGGTCAGTATCCCAGTACTGCCACTGCAATGCAGCATGGGTGTGGTGGCGCCCATGGGCATCCACCATGCCAGTGATGTGTGACACGGTCCTATTGGCCAGTAGTGGTGGCTGTCTAGGTGGCTACCAGGGTCCACATAGCACATAATGCTCACAACACTGGCCCATCCCCTTTGGACTGAGCATATGTTCCCCAGTCAGTGGCCCACACACGAACAGCCCCATCTGGGCCACTGATGCCTGCCAGTCATCCATGACAGTAAGTGGGGGGGGGCACTATATGTTGCTATCCACAGACAGGCATGCAGCCATGACCCACTTACTGTAGACACTGGCAGTTGCCCATGTTGGTACATACACCCATTGTGCGGTGGTGGCCTGACCGTCACCGGCAGGCTGTCAGTCGGTTGGTGTTGTGCAGCGGGTGCACACTAGGATGGTCCAGGCACCAGGGGGGACTGACCACCATGGGCTGCATACCCGATGTCAATGTACACCCTGGTGGTGATGTGAGTTTGTGGACATTTGACACCACTATGTAAATGTAGGGCACTGTCAGACCAGGCATGGATGTGCTATTCCAGCAGGTGTGGTGGTGCTGCATGGGGCACACGGTGCCATGTTTTCAGCAGAACAAGTCCAGAGAGTGCTGTTGAGGGGGAGTGCACTGCACAATGTGGGCCATGGTGACAGTGGCCCGTGTACCACCCAATGTGGTGTCCCCTGGCAGGGTGGTCAGCTGTGTCAGGGCATGACACATGGTGCACCGTGTGGCCATGGCGTGTGGGTAGGAAGGTGCCGCTGTGCTGTGTGGGTGTGAACTGCACATACAGGTGTGCTGGATGGACTCCAAGGGCTGTGTCAGCCACCTGACATATGTGTACTGTGCCCAGACCGTGTATACTGTGCATGTGCAATGTGTGCCAGGCAAGGTTGTGCATTGCATCTGCTAGGCAGGCTGGGCACGTGTGCCATGTGACACTGTGCCAGTCTACACATGCAGGTGTTGCTGTGTGTGGGTGGTGCATCCAGTGGCATGCAATGGGTGACCAGTGGTGTACCGCTGGCCTCTGTGCAGGGGTCAGTGCTGGTCAATTCCACCCTCAGTGCTGCTAGAGATGGCACTGTGGACAGCATGTGCTCACTGCTGGGTGCCCCAGTTTGTGGGAGTGTGAACATAGTGGTTGGACTACAGGACCCACGGGCTGACCATGCAGTGATGGAGAGGTGCTCCAGCATCTCACAGAATGGCTTCTCTGACAGGCCATGCAGGGGAGTGCACAATGGGGCTTGTATCATAGGTCACAGTTCCACCTGTGTGTGGTGCCTGCCTCTGCATCAGAGGGGTTACCAGTCCTGGGGATGATGCTCGCTGGTGGTCTGATGCACGCTATGCAGTGTGGGACAGCAGCACCAGTGGCACACAGGCAGCCAGGATACATAGCCAGGCGGATCAGTAGTGGGTGTGAGGATGTGCGGCATCCCTTGTACCGGTCACTGCCTGGTTCACGGCACATGTCAGGTGGTCGGTACCACTGCCCACACCATGGCACAGACAGTGCCCTACTATGGTGAGTCCACAGGGGTGATGCACTACTGATGGCTGGACCACGGTGTGTGGCATCTGATGGGGCATGTATGTGCTGCACCTGTATACCCTGGATGCCAGGGGGGCCTTGTGTGGTCCCCACAGGTCCATGACAGGGATGGTGTTAGGGGGTGGACAGGATTCAGGTCTACATGGTGTTGCCACTAGAGACCTGGAATGCACATCCAGGGAGGATACACTCCCACAGGACAGTGTACAGGTCACAGTATGGCTGCAACAGGGCATGGGCATGGGTGCGTGCACCGTGCTCTCAGGATGGATGGCCTGATGGGTAGGAGCAGGGTCATCGACACATACTGTGCACCCTGCAACACGGGCATATCTGATCGCCCATGTGGCCATCATCCGCTGCCATTGTCAGTAGCTCGCAGGACCATCTGTGTCGCTGTCAACCATCTGGGCACTGCACTGTCCTGCGGTACATGACCTTGTGTGCTCACCACCCAGGTGCATGCATCCATGTGACTGGTCTGGTTGGGGTGACCTCAGCGGCCGCTGCATTGTGCAGGGCACTGCCAGGTATGTATTGCATGCACTGTCATTACATGTTCAGCTCTGTATTGTACCTTGTGCAGTCATGGCTACAGATTCATGATTGTGTCATCAGTGGATTCTGGTACCCTTGAGCACTGGAGGGAGTGTGGTGTATTAATCAGAACACTCGATCACCTGAGGGATGGTGCCACGGTGGGAGGGCCTAACAGGTTGCTATACAGGCCACATAGCGGGACACGTGTACACCACATGTAATTGGAGGGCAGCAGAATACAGGGTACTGTGAGGGTGTGCATTTCACAGCATGGGTGGTGGCTGCATGGTACGGTCTACCTCAGGTTGTGGTCATCCTGCATCTGTGCAAGGCATTGCACAGCCATAGTACTGGCATGAGGGGGCAATACAGCTGTGTGTGGGTTAAAAGGCCAGTGACAGTGCTATGATAGATGGTACGTTCATTGGTATGACATAGACATGGTCAGATTGGATGGACGTTGCGGTCCTCCCATACCATCACCCTGTATGTCCCCATGTTGCCATTCCTACAGTGGTGCATTGAGCACCTGTCATGTCAGAAGGTGGTGCATCATTGTTTGCCACAGGTGGTCCATGGGTGTATCTTAGGTCATGTGTATGCAGTCGTTTGCGTGTGTCACCGTTCAATGCTGACCGTGCACAGGGTGTGTGTCATGGGTGGTCATATTTGTCCAGGGACCATGGTGTTGTGTGTCTGGGGCTGTGGGGTGCTGTGTGTCATGTCCACCATCCCAGCCACTGTTCATTGCTGTGTGTGTAACAGTCCCAGCAGCACAGGACATGCGGTGTGAGTGTGTGTGTGCTGTCATAGCACTGTGTACATGCAGTGTGGCAGAGCATGTCATTCCGTGTCTGTCTTTGACATCTTCCCTTGTTATGCAGTGGTCACTTGTGTTTGCACTGCTGCTGCCACCCTTTTGGAGCATCAATTCCCTGACACATCGGTCCTGCACTGCTGCACATCTGCTGTTCCTCTCCCAGTGTTGTCCATGGTACCAGTGGCAGCTGGACTGGATACTGCACTTGTCTCCATAGCGGCCACCTGTGCTGTGCTTGACCATGCTCTGTTGACATCTGTGTGCCCATGTTGTGCCGCACCAGTTGCCTCACATGCTGCTGCTGTGTTCACCACTGTAGTCCCACCAGGAATGACAGGTACCTTCCGCGACCTTCCCCTGGTGCATACGGGCTGTTGTGCTGTCACCCATGTAGCCTCGCTGTGTTGCACACTGTGTGCCATGGTGGACTGTGCACTCTCAGTGCTGCCAATAGTGGCCAGTGCTGTATGCAGACCTGTGGTGTGGTCCATGCTGCTGTGCCATGCCTGTGTATGTCCTGCTGCTGTGTGTGGACATGTGTCACCCAAATGTGTGTGTGTCTCGTGCACTATTGGCCAGTGCACTGTGCAGAGGTGGCTTGCATGTGTCCTTCCATGCTGGCTGTGCTGTCATGCATGGTAGTTGCCTGTGCACCCTGGCCACATGTTGCCTGTGGTGCTGTTGCACTGTGGGACTGTTGTGCCATGTTGGGCTGGTCGTGTTCCACTGTGCTGCTACAGGTCTCAGTGTGTCTGTGGCCCATTGACCCCTCTGTGGGTCTGCATGTTCCACCTGTGCTGTTGTCACCCCTCCATAGTAAGAAATGGTATGGAGGTGGCCTGTGTGTTGCCATACTGTCTGGACTGTGGTGCCACTATGCCACCTGTGTGTTGCTCCTGCTGATGATGCACACTGGCCACAGGCTACACGTATGTCTGGTGGATGGTTTGCTAGTCTGCATCACCAGGTGACAATACATCTTGCATCTGTGGGTGACCTGCCTGTTGTGTGACATATCCATTGCTATGCCCATGTCCACTGTTCATGTATGGTCCATGCAGTGTGCGTTGTCTGCCTCCATAGACAGGTGGCTGTATTTCCCTTGCGGACATGAGTAGTGGTATCCCTATATGGTGCTATGGATTGTGTCAAGTATGGCCCGGCCTGCATTGGCACTGGGCATGTTTCTGTGTGTTGGGCTTGTGCAGCGGGATACACATCTCTATGGATGTTACTGCTCTGTGGCCCATACTGCTGGGCACTTCCCTCCATTGCTGATGCTGATAGCACAGTGTTGATGGGTGCCATATATGGGGCGATGTATTGTGCATGTGGTGCACATCCTGCCATGCTCATGTCATGGTATGTGTCCTGTGGCTCTGTGCCACGTGCTGCATTGTGGCCTTGCCTACCCCACCATGCATGGCATGGCCATGTGCCTGACCACTGACCATGGCCTGGGCCATCACCTGCAATGCTGTGGCCATGGTTTGTGCTGCCTGTGATTGCTCCCACTGTGACTGCACCAGTTGCTGCAGTAATGCTGGTGACATCTCCTGGCTGTTTGCCTGCTGCTGGATGTTTGCCTCTATGCCCAGCAGTATGGCCTCCATGTGTGCCTGTTGGACCTGTGTAATGGCCACAGTGGTCTGCACCGTTACATGCATCACAGCTATGGACCCCTCGATGTGGCTCAGGCTTGCTGTGGTGGCAATGGTGTGTGCCTCCAGTGCTGCACATACCCCACTCATGCTACATTCCATGGACTCCCTCGGCATGCACCACCTCCTGGAAATACTGTCTCAGCCCATCATCACTGGGTGTCTGTCCTCCATCACCATCCTCTGCCACGTGCATGTCCATTGCTGTCATGCAGTCATTGTCTGCCTCCCCAGCTTGGCCCTGCTCACCCTGTGTGGTGTCACCTTCCTCATCAGCTGACAATGCAGGGTCCGCCGCAGAGTCCTCCTCAGAGTCCTCCACATCCCCTGTTGTGGTGGCTATCACAGGGGCTGCCTGTGTCTGACAGTTCGCCCGTGTACCACTCGTCCTCACCCTCACTGACCCTTGCGTTTGGCCCACTGTGGTGCTGCTGCACCTCCTCCTCCTCCTGTGCCACTGCATCCGTTTGTGTGCCTAAGCTGCCTGGTGGTGTTGTCGTACTGCTTGTCTCGCTGCCTGTCGTGGACCTTCTCGCCCCCCTGGCATTATCTGTGGGTAGAAAGCACATACATTAAGATGCTGGGCCCTCATCATATGTTCCCTATTGATGTCCCCATGTTGTGCTGTGTGGTTGCAGGTCTGTTTGTGTCATGTTTACACCTGCCTCTGTGCAGTCTGCAGTACATATCTGTTGCACAGGTGCCATTGGGGTCAGGCCTGTCCACACCCACTCGCATTGGATTCCCGGATCAGTGTTGCGGATGTTGTGTGGCTGCCAACTGACAGTGCAGTGTTACACACATGTTGTGGGGTCGGCATGGTTGTTACTATGCTGTGTGCCACAGGACACTGCATGTGTACACAATGTTCTCTGGATGTGTGCAGGGAGCTGTGTTTGTGTCATTCAGTGTTCCATCTAGACATGGACTGTGGGGTACTATGTAGCCTGTATACCTGTTAGCATTCATATGGCCATGACTGGGTATTGACAGGCGGTGGGCTCATGGGTACTGTGGGGGTGTAGTGCTATACAGATGGGGTCATGGGACTGTGCCTTGATCTGTGTGTTGCATTGTTGTGTGCAGGTCTGGACTGTGTGTTCAGTGGGCCTGGGGCATGGTGTGTACTGGGGGATACCGGTCATGTGTGCTTGTTAGGGGGATATGGTGTGTGTCGCTCACTGGTGATTTGCCACATACCTTGGGGCCTGGGCTGCCTGGTTGGGGCTGTGTGTTATTCCAGCAGCATTGTCTACAGTTCTGTCATGTGCACCTTGCTTGGTAGGTATCTGTCACATTACCCCTGTGTGCCCGTTCTGTTGTACACTTGTACCTACTCCATTCTCCACTGTGGTAGGCATCAGAGAGGGTGTGCGGGGTTGGGTGTTTTGCCGGTTTCTGTGTTGTCCTCTCCAGGGTTCCCTTCACTTACATGCCCCCCTACACCACCACCACATCCAGTGGTATCCTGGCTATGTGCATGACACTGCTGTGTTGCAACATCTGTATTGGTCCTGCCACATGCGGTCTTCCGGGGCTACAGCTGTGCCCGGCGTATTGTTTGTGGTGGTGTCTGGCATGGCTGACACTGTCATGGGTTGCCCTGCATGTCACTTGCATGGGTCAGCTGTGCTGGTCTTTGTGGCTTGTTTAGTGGTGCGGCAGGAGGTTTCCCATCCAAGCCCTTCCGACCACCTGCATTGCCTTTCCCCTGTGGTACCTGAGCTGTGTGGCCTCTGGGTTGTTCATACTGGTTGCTGTCACGTCACCCATTCGATCCATATTTTGGGTGTGTCTGGCCTTTGTCTCACTGGCCCTCCCACAGGCACGGCTTCCTTGTTCAGCTACATGGCCTATGCCTTATGTACAGTTCTGTGGGGATTCAGCTTTGGCATTTGCAGCATGCATGCTATGCAAGCCAGTGCCTGCTGCTGGGTCGGTGTTCTGTACTTCTGTGCAGCTCACCTTGTGATGTCGAACGTGTGCCTGCATCGATGCTCTGGCTGACTCGATTGCTGTCTGCCGGTGTGCCTTGCATGCAGCAGCCATGCTGTCCTCCAGTCCTGTTCGCATTGCTGACATGGGATGCACTTGGTCAGCCTGTCATGGGTGGCTGGTGCAGGGGCTGGCTCACAATGCAGGTGTGCTGTTCCTACTGGCAGTGGGGGGGATACTATGCAGCGGTTGGGGTGTGTGCTTGCGGTATGGCAGTGCAAGGCCTCATGTTGTGTGCTTCAGCTATCTGCGACACCTACTATTGGGTTCCCTATGCTGTCCTGCTATTGAGGCTGCTGGTAGTCGGCGGGGTGTCTGGGGGGGGGGACTTTCGTTGTCAGTATGCCTCCCATCACTTTAACTGTGTACCCTCTGCTGTGCCCTGGTATCACTCCATTCAGTACCCAGCCTGCTTGCTGCGCGTGTGCATGGTTCCTATAACACCTCACCACTGTTCCCTATGTGTTGCTCCACACTCGTATCCACCACTGCTTCTGTCCCCCTGGCTGGGACCTGGTGCAGCGACAGACTGTCTGCATCTGCACATTGTGGTTGTATGGGTCTCAGGGTGTCCTGTATGTTGTATCGGTGTGGCACATGGTGCCATTGGGACCAGGCATGTTTGCCATCACATTAACCTGTGTGCAGGCAGGAGTGTGGGCAGCTACTTCCATTTTGTACACAGTCTCCTACAGTTGCACGCCCCCCCCATTGCTACATGTCCACATCCCATCCACATTGTACCGCCTTCCATATACACCAGTGTGTTATCAGATGATTTCTGTCCTCACTATTGGGGTTATACATGTCCTGTCTCTGGACCAGCAGGAGTTATAGTGACACACTGCTTATTTGCCTACACTGACCCATGTCCTACTGTTTAGATTGGATATGTTAACAGACTGGCATATGCTTGGTGACGGGCACTCAGCAGTATTGTGCACATCTGGGTATGGTGCGTGTGACTGCTTACACCCTTGTGTGCAGGGGCTTTCAATGCATCTGTTACGCCGCCCCCCTAATGCTGTCCTGCCTCTGCATGGTGTGTGTGTACCATTAGCCTCTGTTGGCTTGTACCGTGCATGGCGCTCTGCTGCCTGAAGAGGTCAAGGTCACTGTCTCCTGCAATGGTGTATTATCTCAGGTGGCTGGAGACATTCCTTCTGCGGGGTGTGCACCTGGGCTTTTGATGGCCACTTCCTGTGGCTGTGGCACAGCATGCATTGTGTGCCATTTTATCCTTGGATCACCTCTTCAGGTCATGGTACCGTTTCTGCAGTTCCCTGATGGTCCACTTTGCTGGTGCAACGGCATTCACATTTGTTGCCACCTGTGTCCATGCCTGCTGCCTTTTGTCCCATTGTTCCTTGTCTCCAACCCGGGATAGCAGTAGTTTGTGCTGTGTGTGCACATCTTCGATGAGGATGTCTGTCTCTCTTTTGGCAAAGTTGTGTTTCTGTGTGTGGCGTGTTTCCTTTCTCCGTCTGGTAGCCTGCTCCATTCTCCTGGCTGTAGACCTTCTGGGTACCTTGCATCATTTCCATGCCATGCATCATATTTATGGGGCAGGCCGGCCCTTGCATCAATATTCTGGTCTTTGCGGCTGCAGGTCCATTTCTTGCAAATTCTGGCACACAGGGTTTGACGTAGCATGTTTGACGCAGGGTGGCCCTTTGCCGCACCGTGCACCACTCTACAGCTCATTTGAAATTCCGACCCGAAGAATTGTTTTTATAAATAAAACAATATTTTCTTAAAGTTTATTTTTATATATGTTTATAAAAAACAATAATGATTACTTTTATTTTAATACAGTTTTATATTATAAACACATTTATAAAAAAATATTTGTACTAAAAGTGCATAGTGTGTTTATTTTCAGTATTCAATGTTTATGATGATTTGTATACAGTCCTAAATTGTCTTCAGCTGTTAGCAGACAGCTTGTGTTCTGGCTCTCCACTCAGGATGCAGTAGTGGGTTGGGGGAGCATTGCCTGGCTGAGGCCATGCAACTCCTAACTGTGCTAACTTCTGTACACCTGCAGTCAGGGAGGTGTACCATTGATGTCCATGGCTTTAGTTTTGCTATGGCTTTCCACTCAGGATGCACTACCTGGTCTGGGGGGTGCATTGCTTGGCTGAGTCTGTGCAACTCCTCAGTGTGCCAACTTGTGTGCAGCTGAAATCAGGGAGGTATACCACTGATGTCAATGGTTTTAGTTTTGCTGTCGCTCTCCACTCATGATCCAGTACCTGATCCTTGGGGGGGCATTGCCTGGCTGAGGCCGTGCACCTCCTCAGTGTACTAACTTGTCTGCAGCTGCAATCAGGGAGGTGTAGTGTTAATGTCTATGGCTTTAGCATTGCTGTGGCTCTACACTCAGGATCCAGTACCTAGTCTGGAGGGGGGCATTGTCTGGATGAGTCCGTGCAACTCCTCAGTGACCTAACTTGTGTGCAGCTGCAATCAGGGAGGTGTACCGTTGATGTCCAAGGCATTAGTTTTGTTGTGCCTCTCCACTCAGGATGCAGTACCTGGTCTGGGGGGGGGGCATTGCCTGGCTGAGTCCGTGCAACTCCTAACTATGCTAACGTGTGTACAGCTGCAATCAGGGAGGTGTACCGTTGATGTCCATGTCTTTAGTTTTGCTGTGGTTCTCCACTCAGGATACAGTATCTGGTCTGGGGCGGGGGGGGGCATTGCCTGGCTGAGTCTGTGCAACTCGTCAGTGTCCTAACATGGGTGCACCTGCAATCAGGGAGGTGTACTGTTGATGTCCATGGCTGTAGTTGTGCTGTGGCTCTCCACTCAGGATGCAGTACCTGCTCGGGGGGGGGGAGGCATTGCCTGGCTGAGTCCATGCAGCTCTTCAGTGACCTAACTTGTGTGCAGCTGCAATCACAGTGGAGTACCGTTGATGTCCATGGCCTTAGTTTTATTGTGCCTCTCCACTCAGGATGCAGTACCTGGTCTGGTCGGGGAGGCATTGCCTGTCTGAGTCCGTGCAACTCCTAACTGTGCTAACTTGTGTGCACCTGCAATCAGGGATGTGTACCATCGATGTCCATGGCTTTAGTTTTGCTGTTGCTCTCCACTCAGGATGCAGTACCTGGTCTGGGGCAGGGCATTGCCTGGCTGAGTCCGTGCAACTCCTAACTGTGCTAACTTGTGTACAGCTGCAATCAGGGAGGTGTACCGTTGATGTCTATGGCTTTTATTTTGCTGTGTCTCTCTACACAAGATGCAGTACCTGGTTCGGGGAGGGGGGGGGCATTGCCTGGCTGAGTCTGTGCAACTTCTCAGTGCCCTAACTTGTGTGCACCTGCAATCAGGTAGGTGTATTATTGATGTCCATGGCTGTAGTTTTTCTGTGACTCTCCACTCAGGATACAGTACCAGCTCGGGGGGGCATTGCCTGGCACAGTCCATGAAACTCCTCAGTGACCTAACTTGTGTGCAGCTGCAATCAGGAAGGTGTACTGTTGATGTCCATGGTCTTAGTTTTGTTGTGCCTCTCCACTCATGATGCAGTACCTGGTCTGGTTGGGGGGGCATTGCCTGGCTGAGTCCATGCAACTCTTAACTTTGCTAACTTTTGTGCACCTGCAATCAGGAATGTGTACCACTTGATGTCCATTTCTGTAGTTTTGCTGTGGCTCTCCATTCAGGATGCAGTACCTGCTCGGGGGGGGTGGAGGGCATTGCCTGACTGAGTCCACGCAACTTCTCATTGACATAACTTGTGTGCATCTGCAACCAGGGAGGTGTGCCGTTGATCTCCATTGCTTTACTTTTGCTGTTGCTCTACACTGAGGATGCAGTACCTGGTCTAGGGGGGCATTGCCTGGCTGATGCCGTGCAACTCCTAACTGTGCTTACTTGTGTGCCCCTGCAATCAGGGAGGTGTTTTGTTGATGTCCATGGCTTAAGTTTTGCTGTGGCTTTCCACTCAGGATGCAGTATCTGGTCTGGTTGACTCATTGCCTGGCTGAGTCCATGCAACTCCTCAGTGTCTTAACATGTGTGCATCTGCAATCAGGGAGGAGTACCATTGATGTCCATGGCTTTAGTTTTGCTGTGGCTCTCCACTCACGATGCAGTACCTGGTGTGGATGGGGTGAGGGCATTGTCTGGCTGCTGGCTGAGTCCATGAAACTTTTAACTGTGTTAACTTGTGTACACCTGCAATCAGGGAGGTGTACCGTTGATGTCCATGGCTTTAGTTTTGCTGTTGCTCTCCACTCAGGATGCAATACCTGGTCTGGATGGGGGCATTACCTGGCTGATGCCGTGCAATGCCTCAGTTACCTACCTTGTTTACAGCTGCTATCGGGGAGGTGTACCGTTGATATCCATGGCCTTAGTTTTGTTGTGCCTCTCCACTCAGGATGCAGTACCTGGCCTGGGGGGGTGCATTGTCTGGCTGACGCCATGCAATTCCTCAGTTACCTAACTTGTGTACAGCTGCAATCAGGGAGGTGTACCGTTGATGTCCATTTCTTCAGTTTTGCTCTTGCTCTTCACTCACGATGCAGTACCTGGTCTGGACTGGGGGGGCAACATTGCCTGACTGAGTCCATGCTACTCTTCAGTGATCTAACTTGTGGGCAGCTGCAATGATGGAGGTGTACCGTTGATGTCCATGGCCTTAGTTTTGCTGTTGCTCTCCACTCAGGATGTAGTACCTGGTCGGGCGGGTATAGCCTGGCTGATGCCGTGCAACTGCTAACTGTGCTAACTTGTGTGCACCTGCAATCAAGGAGGTGTGCCATTGATGTCCATGGCCTTAGTTTTGTTGTGCCTCCCCACCCAGAATGCAGTACCTGGTCTGTGGAGAGCATTGCCTGGCTGAGTCCGTGCAACTCCTCAGTGTCCTAACTTGCGTGCAGTTGCAATCAGGGAGGTGTACCATTGATCTCCATGGCTCTACTTTTGCTGTTGCTCTCCACCCACAATGCAGTACATGGTGTGGATGGGGGGCATTGCCTGGCTGACGCCGTGCAACTCCTAACATTTCTAACTTGTGTGCACCTGCAGTCTGGGAGGTGTACCGTTGAGGTCCATAGCTTTAGTTTTGCTGTGGCTCTCCACTCAGGATGCAGTACCTGGTCTGGGGGGGCATTGCCTGGCTGAGTCCGTGCAACTCCTCAGTGACCTAACTTATGTGCATCTGCAATCAGGGAGGTGTGCCATTGATGTCCATGACTTTAGTTTTGCTGTGGCTCTCCACTCATGATGCAGTACCTGGTGTGGATGGAGTGGGGCATTGCCTGGCTGAGTCCATGCAACTTCTAATTGTGCTATCTTGTGTGCACCTGCAATCAGGAAGGTGTACTGTTGATGTCCATGGCTTTAGTTTTGCTGTTGCACTCCACTCAGGATGCAGTACCTGGTATGGGGAGGGCATTTCCTGTCTGACACTGTGCAACTCCTCATTTACCTAACTTGTGTACAGCTGCAATCAGGAAGGTGTACCGTTGATGTCCATGGCCTTAGTTTTGCTGTGCCTCTCCACTTAGGATGCAGTACCTGGTCAGGGGGGATATTGCCTGGCTGACACCGTACAACTCTTCGGTTTCCTAACTTGTATACAGCTACAATCCAGGCAGTGTACCATTGATGTCCATGGCTTTTATTTTGCTGTTTCCCCTCTTCTCAGGATGTAGTACCTGGTACGGGGTGAGGGGGGCATTGCCTGGCTGAGTTCGTACAACTCCTAACTGTGCTAACTTGTGTAGAGCTGCAATCAGGGAGGTGTGCCGTTGATGTCTATGACTTCAGTTTTGCTCTTGCTCTCCACTCACGATGCATTATCTGGTCTGGATGGGGGGGTGGCATTGCCTTGCTGAGTCAACGCAACTCCTCAGCGACCTAACTTGTGAGATGCTGCAATAATGGAGGTGTACTGTTGATGTCCATTGCCTTAGTTTTGCTGTTGCTCTCCACTCAGGATGCAGTCACTGGTCTGGAGGAGGGGCATTGCCTGGCTGACACCATGCAGCTCCTAACTGTGCTAACCTGTGTGCACCTGCAATCAGGGAGGTGTACTGTTGATATCCATGGCTTTAATTTTGCTGTGGCTCTCCACTCAGGATGCAGTACCTGGTCTGGGTGGGGGGCCTTGCTTGTCTGACGCCGTGCAAGTCCTAACTGTGCTAACTTGTGTGCACGTGCAATCAGAGAGGTGTCTTGTTAATGTCCATGGCTTTACTTTTGCTGTGGCTCTCCACTCAGGATGCAGTGACTGGTCTGGGGGGGCATTACCTGGCCAAGGCAGTGCAACTCCTAACTGTCCCAACTTGTGTACAGCTGCAATTAGGGAGGTGTACCATTGATGTACATGTCTGTAGTTTTGCTGTGGCTCTCCACTCAGGATGCAGTACCTGCTGGTGGTAACATCAATATTAGCGTAGAAATGAGACCGAGCATAAGCGCGGGAACAAATGCAAGACGGAAGTGCTTACGGAAATGCAAATCGTAATGCACACAGGTACACAAAACAAAAAGCAAACAGAAACCAGTAATGGAAATACAAATTGTAACAGTAATACAAATGCAAGCGGAACCGTAAATGCAAAGTGTAACACACACGGTGGCATAGACGTTAATGGTAATGCAAATAGTCACAGAAGCGCAAGTGGAAATACTAACTGTAACAGTAACGAAAGTGCACACCCTGTTTTTGCCCAACAGCTGCATAGAGAAACAGTGTGTACAAAGAATGTATGCATAATAATGGGCCTCAGAGCAGAAAATGAGCTGTTGGAAGACTAAATTGCTTATATCTCAGGAACCGTACAACGTTGCATCTTCGTTGCTGTTACTCTTACCATTTGCATTTGCAATTGCGTTACTGTGCCCATGCACATTACAGTTTGTGTTTCCATATGCGCTTGTGTTTCCTTTTGTGTTTCTATTTCCTTTGCCATTATTGTTGCTGTTACTGTTACCACTTGCGTTTAGAATTGCGGTACTCTGCCCATGCGCATTATGGCTTGTGTTTCCGTATGCGCTTCTGTTCCCATTTATGTTTGTTTCCTTTGCCATTATTCTTCATGTTAACTTTACCATTTGCATTTATAATTGTGGTACCGTGGTCGTGCGCGTTACGGTTTGCATTTATGTGTGCACTTGCGTTCGAGTTTCTGTTTGTTTCCTTTGGCGTTCTTTTTGCTGTACCACTTAACATTTGCAGTTAAGATACTGCTGCCATCACTGTGCATGTTATCAGTTGCGTTTTCGTATACGCTTGCATGTCTGTTTGTGTCTCTGTTCGCTCCGGCATCACTTTGCACTTGCATTTCTAATAACGTTTGCTTTACCATTTATGTTTGCTTTACCGTGTGTGTAGACATTGCCTCTTGTGTTTGCACTGCACTTCCTGTTAGTATGTAACAAGACATCACATGGTAGAAGCATGGGGACCTTTGGGCCCCACGCTCCCATCACCGCATTCCATTCACTATTTATCATCCTCGTTCTCAAAAAGAAGGGAAATTAGAGGCAAAAAACTCTGTTTAATGCATCAGTTATGGTTGCTCCACAGTGACAAAAGTGAGGAAATTCAGTGTTAGCGTTGAACGTATCTTTTTGGGAGGTAAACACCCCCAGAAATGCCGTTTTAAAAATTGGTGCCCCAGTAATTTTGCAAATTGCAAAAGAAATGTCCATGACACTTTCACAAATGCAAATGTTTCATGCTGTTCTTTTGTGAAACTTTCGCAATTTGTGAAAGTATTTTGTTCAAAACCAGCAAATCTTTGCCATCACCCTGCAACAAAACGGTTGGGGCTTTTGGGCTGAAATTTGCAGGACGACAAGCCCTGGTCCCATAGATGTGCCTTATAGTGGTTTGCTGCCAAAACATTCAACAGCACAAAGTTACAGCATTCCAAAGTTGAGATATTTCCATAGGATACATTTGCAATGCTTGTGACGCCTTTTGGTGCCTTTATCTCGAAAACAAAGCAAGGTATGGAGTTTTCACTACCTGCAGCTTACGTCAACTTTAAGTGACCTAATCTATATAAACAAGTTTGGAAATCATAGATTACACCAGCAGTGGAATTATTTTCCTACTTGCTACGGTTATGGATATATTGGAAAATTAGTGTCACAAGGGTTCCAAGAGTGACTTTTCAGCACTTTTCGGTGCCCGTATCTTGTAAACAATGTGAGATACAGATTTGGTTGACTTGTCCTGCATGGGAGTCTCGCTATCATGATTACAACAACACTTTAATTTTTTCTTAGATGCAACGGTTGCTGAGATATTGGCACATTACTGTTACAATTGCTCCTTGCCGATAGGGCTGCTGTATGGCTCTGTAGTTATGTGTAAGTGGGAGCACAGTGCCCAGAAGACCCGCACTCCCACATATGCATACCATTATGAAAAAAAATGGGCAATGTGAAGGGAGCACAGGGCCCGGAGGGCCCTCACTCCCACTAACACATTACCAGTTACATTACACTTTCTCCAAAAGAATTGAAATTCATTGCAAAAAACTCCATTTATGCATCAGTTAGGGTTAATAGCACAGCAAAAAAAGTTTGGAAATGTGATTTTAGGGTTCAAAACCCTAACTCAGCATTCCCCCCAGTCCTCCACACACACATGCAAGATACATGCAAGTTTGTAAGACACTATATGAGTCAGTCACATCTGTAAGCACAATAATCACAACACTGTACTAATTTCACATAACACTATGTAATGAAAAAACAAATACAGTATGATTGACTCCATACTGCCAGCACAGTATGATGACACATTATTGCTGGCATATCTTCTTCATACAATGAAACTTAGTCTGGACACATTTTCTAAATATTGATATTTATGTGTCATAATTCCACAATTGGCTCACTGCAGGTATTGCTGCCACCACATAGGCATGTGGTAGCAGGAAAGATAGAGCTGACACATACATACTACTTTTCAGATACTGATCAGGTACGAAACAAGCACCATCACATGTTGATATGCTGCTGCATTACCTGGAAATACTCATTAGCAGCATGTTATGGTTAGCTTTGGATGTTACAACTGTTGCTCTCACATGTTACTTGTAAACTATACTACAAAAAATTACTTTTATTATTACTGCTGTTTGTTATTAGGACTGACTCACTCTCAGAAAAAAAAAAAAATGCAAACATCCAATGACTGTTGGTAGGTAATCCAATTTCTAATTTCCAGTATAGCTGTCTGTAGATAACATGCTGTGTGTTACATCATTTGTTAACTATTGAAATATGGGCATCTGCTTACATCTTGTCATTGATGTTTGTAACACAAATATGCTTACTGTGGGCCATCACCCATGGTTGCCCAGCATGTGTGTGTACCCCCAGTGCACTCTGATGGCAGCAGAACTCATACAGTTGGTGGACCATGATGATGGATGTATCTTGTAATACATTTAGAGAGTTTTATGTTACTTCTGTTACCTGATGCTAGTTATCTCTCATTGATTGTGTTGCCTTGACCCTTCCCCTGCTTGCATGTGTGTGTGTGTGTGTGTGCGTGTGTCTGTAATGCAGAGTTAGGGTTCTGAACCCTAACATTACATTTCCAAATTTTTGTCGCTGTGCTATTAAACCTAACTGATGCATTAGTGGAGTTTTATTGCATTGAATATATATCACCTCATTCCTTATGTTAACAAGTTGACATGATACAGTCTAGAAGAATGGGGTGAGAGTTAGGCCTGATGACCCCATGACACACCCCAACATCTATTGGTGGGTGGAGGGTGGGTGGTAGGGGTGGGAATCCTAACATCGAATTTCCAAACTTTTGTTGCAGTGCTGTCAACCCTAACTGATGCATTAAGAGTTTTTTGCAATGACACATATATACATATATATATTACTGGCACAGTAGTGCCAGTACAATTAAAGTTCAATGGTCACCTCTATGTTAAACTGCAAATTTTACACTTTAATAACTTTGCAACTTTTTGACCGACTTGCACAAAATTTTGCATGCGCTGTTAGGTACCATAGATCTCCAGATCTGGCAAATTTAGTTCTGGTCAGATTTATGGCTGTGGAGATATGGAATGTAAAAAAAAGTCAAAATTACCACTTTTTTTGCCAATTTCTTTGTCATGCTGTTTCTCCAAAATGGCTTGGGGGGTTGGTCTGAAACTTTCAGCGTATATGGAGTTTGTGTCACAGATGTGTCGTTTCAAGGTTTGGTGAAAAATTATTAACCTGTTCAAAAGTTTTTTAACTTTGAGGTTTCCCATCATATCCTCTGGGAAAAATTAAATGTGCCATGCAAAAGCACTTTTTGCTGACACGAAGGAAATAGTTGCTTTCACAAATGTGGACTGTAGTGTTGAGATTCTGCCATCTTGTTTTCAGTTAGCAACAGAGAAAAACTACATAATTCAAAAAATACTGCCCCTTGATAAAAACCTACACTTGTGTTTACCTAATTGGGGTCCAAGAAACATAACTCTGTGGCTAGTTTTTACAAAACAGTACCCTGAAATATGTTTAAGTGGCCTGTTTTTAATACCACAAATTGCAGCGTTACTTTTGCAAAAGTGTCACAAATTGCAATACTATTCCATGAAACACCTGTGCTAATGCTGCAAATTGCAGCACTGTTTTGTGAAATATGGGGGGCACAATTTGCAGCATTACTTTTTAAAACATTTTCTGGGCATTTTAAGTGAAAACAGACCACAGTTCCTTTGCCCCCATTTAGGTAAACACCTAAGATTCACTAAGACACTGTAAAAGAGCAAAAGGATTTAGCCCACATGAGCATCTGTCATTACCCATAATAGCACAGTGAACACCAGAAAGAATAAACTCATCTAACCTTCTTTTAAAAATGTCTCTTGACTCCCTAACAATCACTTCCATTAGTACCGAATTCTAAGGTTTAATTATCACTTAGGGAAAAATAGTGTGCACATTTTTTTAGAACAACGATGACCATGATTTAACTGTAATGGGTGACCCCGAGTGTTAATATTAATTTGTTTAAATTCTAATCTGGTTTCAGACCTAAGGTAATAATCTGCAATAATATTCCTGGCTGGTAAAAGATCCTCTCTCAGTCTATGTGTTTTTAAGGACATTAGCCCAAATTTGTTTAGCCTTTGCCATAAAGTACAGTTACGTAAGAACTTACCGTAACAGTAGATCTTTGAGAGGAGCTCTTGCAGCAGGCTATAACATTTAGGACTATGCCACAGGCACTAGAACCCCATGGTGAAAACTTCTGCCAGCAATATCAGTGGGGACCACCCCCGACACCGGCCCCACCGTCGGTCAGGGTACAAGAGGGGGCGGACGCAGCTCCAACTCAGTTCTCCCACCAGTACCCAGCAGAAGGCCTGACAAGAGAAGGAGGCAAAGCCTACCATCTAGAAAGGAAAGAAAATAGACCCGCACTCACCGAGGGGGAAGGAGGGAGGGAAGCAGTGCCTGCTGCAAGAGCTCCTCTCGAAGATCTACTGTTATGGTAAGTTCTTACGTAACTGTACTATCTTACTTCGAGTGGAAGCATTTGCAGCAGGCTATAACATTTAGGACTGAATCCCAAGCAGTCCCATAGCAAGGAGGTAGCCGACCCTGGGAGGAGGAATATGCTGACTCCAGAGGCCCTTAGGACAAAAGTCCTTGCAAAACTGCTAGACCGAAGCCAGCACGGCGTCTGGAGACGATATCCAAGCTGTAATGCTTGATAAAGGTATGCACTGAGTTCCAGGTCGTGGCCGCACAAATGTCCTGGATAGTGACATTCCGCTTGGTGGCAAAAGAAGCTGACACTCCTCTGGTGGAGTGATCCCTAACTGGGCCTGGCAGGGGCTTATTGTGGTGCTCGTAGCAAAATGAGACACAACGGACTATCCATTTACAGATAGTCTGCTTGGACACCGGTTGACCCAAGCGATGTGGTGCAAAAGCCACAAAGAGTTGCTCTGATTTACGGTGCTGAACCGTTCTGTTGAGGTAACACCTCAGGGACCTGTGGACATCCAATGTGTGGAGGAGAGCCTCCCCTCTATTGGAAGGGGAAGGAAAATAAACTGGAAGATCAACCGACTGATTGAGGGTCAACTCCAAGACCACCTTGGGAACAAACTTAGGATTAGTTCGGAGGGAAACCCTTTCCCTATGAAAATCCAAATAGGGCTCTTTACACATCAGAGCCTGAAGCTTGGAAACCCTTCGAGCTGAAGTAACAGCAACCAGAAAACAAACTTTCCAAGAAAGGCAACACAGCTCACAACTTGCCGTGGGCTCAAAAGGAGGAAGGGTGAGTTTCTCCAACACAAAAAGGAGGTCCCAGGCTGGGACAGGGTCCCTAATGGGAGGTCTCATGTGTAGAATTCCTCTAAGGAATGTGCAGGCTACGTCTAACTGCGCCAATGCTCTCTCTCCCACAAGAGCAGGATAGGTGGAAATTGCCCACATGTGCACCTTGATAGAGGAATAGCTCAGGCCTTTCTCGTACAAGGAGAGGAGATACTGCAAAGTGGAGTTCACAGGGCAGGTGACAGGGTTCAAATGTTGCGGCAAGGCCCAAAGACAGAAACTCTTCCACTTCATAGTGTAAGTGGAGCGAGTAGAGGGCTTTCTTGCGGACGCTAAGACCTCAGCCACTTCTGGGGAAACCCGCTATCTGTTTCTAGCTACGTCTGAAGGAGCCAAGCATGAAGCTGCAGGGATCTGAGATCAGGGTGAACTAGAGACCCCTGGTCCTGGGACAGCAGCTGCAAGCAAATGGGCAGCAGGATTGGAGGTTCCTGGGACAACCACTGCAGGAGTGGGAACCAAATCTGTTGAGGCCAGTTGGGGGCCACAAGGATCATCCGAGCCCCTTCTGCCTGTAGTTTGAGCAGAACCCTCTGAATGAGAGGGAAGGGTGGAAAGGCATAAAGAAACCTCCCTGCCCAGCAAAGGAATAACGCGTCTGGACAAAAAACTCCAGGCGTGTGCTCTCGAGAGCAAAACAGTGGCAGTTTGGCGTTGCGTGGTGATGCAAAGAGATCCAGCTCAGG
Organism: Neoceratodus forsteri; assembly: GCA_016271365.2. Taxonomy (NCBI): domain Eukaryota; kingdom Metazoa; phylum Chordata; order Ceratodontiformes; family Ceratodontidae; genus Neoceratodus; species Neoceratodus forsteri. Next base: position 799,149,736 of record CM028130.1, on the reverse strand, counting down.
AAGACCCCACCTGTTGAAGAGCTGATCTGCTATGGATTGTAGCAACTCCCACTCGTGTGCTGTGGCCCACGACCTGCTGAGGTTGTCGGCCAGATCATTTAGGATGCCTGAAACGTGCATGGCGGACAGAAGAATGCCCCGTTCCAGTGCCCAGTACCAGACTCTTATTGCCTCCCTGCAAAGAGGATAGGAATGAGTGCCTCCTTGCTTGTTGATCTAAAATATGACCGCCATGTTGTCCATCTGAATTAGAAGACAGCCCGGTACCAGATCCTCCCGAAACACCTGAAGAGCGTAGAGGACCGCTCGCATTTCCAGCACATTGATGTGGAGGGACCGTTCCTCGGGTGACCAAACCCCCTGCATTTGATGAACACTCAGGTGAGCCCCCCAGCCCAGGTCTGATGCATTCATCGTTAGAGTCTGACCTGGAGGCTCCGGATGAAAACTGACCCCTTTCTCCAGATTGCTGGGGTCTAACCACCAAAGCAAAGTTCTCCTGACTGGCTCCGAGATCCTGACTAAAGCATCCAGGTCATCATAGCATTGGTCCCACTGCACCCTGAGCATCCATTGTGGGACTCTCATGTGGAGGCGGGCCAAAGGAGTGACTGGAATGGCCGCCGTCATATGCCGCAATAAGCTGAGGAAGTTCTGGGCCGGAACACGAGGTGCTATAGAGATCCATTCCACCAATGTTCGTAAGTGAATCCCCCTGTCCTGTGGGTGAAAGGCCATGCCCTGGACAGAATCCAGGATCGCTCCTATGAAGGTGAGCTTTTAGCTGGGCTCTGGGGATGACTTTTTCAAGTTCAGGGTGATCCCCAGCTCTCAGAATAGAGTATAAGTGTCTCCGAGAGAGCGTAAGAGGCCGTCCCTTGACGGGGCCATAAGAAGCCAATCATCGAGGTAAGGAAACACATAATGCCCCAACTGCCTCAGAGCCATAGCCACCACTGTGAGGCATTTGGTGAAGACTCATGGAGTGGAAGAGAGGCCGAACGGGAGCATCCGAAACTGAAAATGCTCCCCTTGGAAGTGGAACCTCAAAAACTTCCTGTGAGGAGGAAAGACCCCTATATGCATCTATGCATCCTGCATGTTGAGAGAACAGAGCCAGTCCCTTTGGTGCAGCAGAGGGAGGAGACCCTGAAGAGTCACCATCCTGAACTTTTTGTACTCTATAAAGAGATTTAATGGACTGAGGTCCAGAATGGGACGAAGGTCCTCCATCTTTTTGGGACCAGAAAAAAAAAGTGGGAGTAGAACCCCTGGCCTCGCTGATCCCAGGGGACTCTATCACTCTCTTTTGCAGGAGGGCCTGAATTTCTCCTTCCAATAGTGGGATGTGAGAAGGAGGATAACGGGAGAGCTTTGGTGGAGTGTGTGGAGGAAACTCTGAACTCCAATGTGTGTCCTCTCCGTACAACATCCAAGACCCATTGATCTGTGGTAATAGAGCTCCACCCTTCGAGATGAAGGGAGAAGCGGCCCCCAACCGGCTCCCCATGAACTTCTGACAGAAGATGGGGGGTGAAAGGGAGTCATCGGGCAGAACCGGGGGTTGGAAGAGAGGCCTGGGAGGACTTGGGCCCACAGGCGGAAGGTCCACCAGACTGCTGGTTCCCGGATCTTCTGTGGGAGCCACCTCTCTGCCCTTGCTGGTTTCCGCGGGCTGAAGTCTGATTGCCTGAGGGCTTACAAAAAGGCTGACGGCAATGGGGGCATCGCTGGTCATCACGGTACATCTGGCGGACCAACCAGATCGACTTACCTGATTCCTGGAGATGGGAGATCAAAGCCTCCATCTCCTGCCCAAACAAGAAGGTACCCTGGAATGGCAAATTCTGGATACCAGAATGCAGATCCTGGTGAAAGTCTGAAACTCTCAACCAGGCATGGTGCCGAAGGCACACCCCAGAGGTGGCCGCCCTGGCTCCCGTATCCACAGTGTCATATGAGGCTCTCAGCACATGACAGCCTACATCTGAGCCTGACTGCAATAGGGCCAGGAGCTCTGTCTTCTTATCAGAGTCTGGCATGGCCTGTGTTAGCTCAAGTCCCCATTCCCATAACGCATTCTGGTACTGCACCACATGCATGAGGAAATTCAGGGAGTGAATGAAACAGGTGGAAGCAGCATAAACTTTTTTGCCCACCTGATCCAGGTATCAGGACTCCAAGTCAGGAGGCTGGGAGCTGAGGTGCTGCGGCTGTCAAGATTTATCATGAACAGCCGTGATCACAGATGAATCGGCCTGAGGGTGCTCCGCCAAGAAGGGTTCCACCCTCGGGGCCTTATAGAGCCTATCCGACTTTTTGGGAACTGCCGGGATAGAGGCCGGATGCATCCAGGTGGACTTAGTAAGATTCTGGAAAGTATCCACCAAAGGAGGAATAACTAGAGGCTTCAGCTCCTTCTGCCTCAGGTATTTAGCCAATCTTCGGCATTCCGGGTCCAGGTCTTCCGTGTCCCACTCGTTGGAAGCCTGGATATGCCTCATGACATCCATAAAGGTTGGATCATCCGGAGGCGAGCGAGGCAGGTCTTTCTCTCCACGGGAGTGTTTGAGGCTGAGAGAAGACAAAGAGGTCGATGAAGAAGAGGAGGATTGACTATCCGAATTGGAATAGTCTGATTCTACCCCATGACCATGCCTATGCTGACATCAGTGACTAGGGGACCGATGACAGTCCGAAGACCGACTCCAGTCCCTGGACCAGCGACGGATCAATGACCGACGTCGGTCAGGAGACCGACACTGGGAGTGGTCCCGCTTAGCACGAGAAGGGCTCCTGGAATGAGACTGGGACCAACGTCGGTCACTAGAAACCTTAGAGCAACATCTGTCATCCTCGGATCTAGAGCAGAAACGAGCCCTGGAAGGGGGCTAAGGACGGTGCTCCGGGGACCTCAACGGAGAGGTCTCGCCCTCTGGCTGTGGTTCACCCGCAGGACCGGCACCAGTGTCTGGGCCGGCGACGGGGAGGTTCGCTTGTGAACCTGCCCCCACCAAAACGAGAAAAGCTGTTTGAGCTCATCCTGGGAGAAGATCTCAGCCGCCTGCTGCAGGAAAGAAGTATCCGGAGTGGCGGGACGCGAAGGAGAGCTCTCTTGAGGGCCCAGGGGGGGAGGAGGACTTGGGTGACGGGGACGTCGGTAGTTCTGTGACCAACCCCGGGTCCTTAGCCCCGCCGACTGGCGTCGGTCGTGGGACCCGATGATGGGGTGATGCCAGGGGTGCTGGAGAGTCCTCAACCTCGGAGGCATGCCTTAGCAGGCGCCGGCGTGCGCGGTAGGTAGGGCTGAAGCAGCCCCGCAGGCTTGGCGATGACTCTTAGCGGAGTCACCTTCAGCTTGGCCGGCTTCTCCCCTGACGGGCCGGCCTTAGCCTGAGAAGACTTCAGTGAATCTCCAGACCCCGAAGGATGGGCCTTTTTTGGAGAAGGCTACGAACGCGATCTGGACCGAGACCAGGACCAGTGTCGGGACCGACTACGCTCCTTACTATGCCATTTATTCTCTTTTTTCTTCCCCTCCAATGAGTGCAGATCCATTTTCTGCTCTAGAAGGTAGGCCTTAAGGGCTTTCAGGCGGCAGATGCGGGTCCGGCTGGTAAAGACCTGGCAGTCAGCACAATGAGCGGTGTCGTGGTCAGAGCCGAGGCAGAAAACGCACCGCTGGTGTCCATCTTTAGTGGGAATCTGCCACCCACAGTCGCACTTGTTGAGGTGTTCAGGGGACACTGAAGCCCGGGAAGACATCGAACCCGGCCGGGGGGAAGAGGGCTGACGTCGGTACTTACGACGGCAAACACTGAGGCGAAAGCACCAAAAATGTGGGAAAAACCGTACCAAACGATGGCAGCGACACTGGCGTCGGTAACGGACAAAACTGTCGAAAAAATGGAAGACTTGCTTGAAGAATTTGCTTGAAGAATTTCTGTTCTCGCTAAGAATCGCAGACAGAAGCTAGCTTCATGTGCGGGTACGCGGTGGGAAAGAACTGAGGTGGAGCTAGGTCCACCCCCTCTTGTACCCTGATCGATGTCGGGGTGGGACCAGCATCAGGGGCGGTCCCCGCTGGTATTGCTGGCAGAAGTTTTCACCGTGGGGTCCTAGTGCCTGCGGCATAGTCCTAAATGTTATAGCCTGCTGCAAGAGCTCCCACTCAAAGTAAGATCACAGGTTATTTGCCTCCCGCATAAATTTAGTGACTTTTTTTATTTGGATTTTATCAATTCTTATATCTTTTTTTATAGGGACACCATAGTTGGGATGAAAAGTCAAAAATAGGGCAAATATATGCCCTATATAAAGGAAGGATAATAGATTCAGCTTTAGATAATAAATTTCTTCTAATGGCCCACCATACACTATTTGCTTTTTTAATTAGGTGATTTAATTGTCAAGAAAAGTTATAGTCAATAGCAATATCCAAGTCCCTCCTGGAATCAGATGTTTTTTAATTCAAATTCATTGAGTGTATAGCTTTATTTAGGGTTACATGTGTCAAAATGCAAGCTGCTGCATTTTCTGTTATTGAAAAAAGATAGTCTTCCCTAGTAGAACAAATTCCACTGATTTTACAATCATCGGCATACTTGGTAATCCAGCTACTAATGTTGGATGAAAGGTCAGCTATAAATATTTGGAAAATTACTGGGGCCAAAACTGAACCACACAGTACACCACTTACCACAGGTTTCCAATCTGATGTATATCCATCAATGATCACTCTTTGTTTACATCCTGTTAACCAGCTATGTGTTCAATTGATGTAACTTAGATGGATACCTATAAAAGCTAGTTTTTTTAAGAAGGGCCCAGTGTGGAACAGAATCAAAAGCCTTTTTGAAGTCTAAAAAAATTACATCACATGGTGTTGATTTATCCAGGCTTTGACTAACATGCTCGTAGAAACAGGGCAAATTTGTGATGCAAGAACGCCCTTTTGAAAACATGTGTTGATTTTTATCTAAATTGTCCAAGGTAGATATAAGTCTGTCCTTAAGGATCCCTTCCATCACTTTACATAAAACAGGCATGAGACTAATTTGTCTGTAATTGTCCATTTTACTCTTGTCCCACTTTTTGAAGAGTGGCATTACATTAGCCATATGCCAATCTGTGGGTACCTGACCTGATTGAATACTTAAGTTAAAAAGTAACTGTAAAGGTAGAATTATGTATTCCTTCATGATGTTGAGCATGTCAGTAGAGATCCCATCAGGTCCTGGAGATGAACCTGACTTAAGATTTTTTAACTTATTACTAATTTCCTCATAAGTGAAATTAATATCAATAAAGGATTGGGTATCATTGTTGATAAAGTAATACAATTTCAGTTGGAAATAGTGAAAATTAAAAAAAATGGTAATTTAGAAGATTAGCCATTTCTTTGAGGTTATTTGTAGGACTGGTATCATCACAAAATGGGCCCACTTCATAGGCTGGTTTCTTTAATGAGTTGATATACTGTAGCTATAAAAAACTTTGATATTTCCTTTAGATACCTGGGTTGCTAATAAACGCTCAATCGTTTTTTTTTGCATTTTTGATAGAAAGTTTACAAGTTTTTTTGTATTTTCTTGAAGGCTTCCCATCTATTGGCAAATCTATTCATCAGGTATTTTCTGGCTCATTCATTTAGGTTTATTTCTAAGACTGGTATTTTTTTTTGGGGGGGTATGCATATGTGCTATTTCCAAAATTTTGGATTTCAGTGTGTTTCACATATCTTCTACAAGATCCTTCAACAGAATATTCCACTCAGTACTAGCCAATGTTTTTTTTTTTTAATTAAGTTAACATTTGATCTATTGTAAGCAAATATCTTTGTAATATTTGAAGCAGTAGGCCAATTAGCCAGTATTTCAAAACTGACAATATTGCGATCACAATTGGCAAGGGGTGCTGAAACCCTACAGTTTATTATATCAATATTCTCTGTACTCAGGACAATATCCAATATATTGTGACCTATAGTATGTGTCAAAGCATGCTTTGTCAAGGAAAGCTCCTTACAAAGATTAATAAAGAGCTTAGATGTATATCTATATGTACATCATCCTGCTGGTGCTTATCTAAATCCAGCATTTTTTTTCCATTTTACTGCCTCTAAGGGGAAGGAGGCAGTGGCATATTAATATAAAATATAGGTACTGACATCAGGTGCCCAATCCCCATGTCAGCAGTGTAAGAACCCCTCGCCAGTGCGAGACTCTGGGGAGTCCTCTCCCAGTGTCCCAAAAAATATATTTGAATGATTTGCCAACAGTGGAGTGCTCAATCCACATGTTTATTTATTAATTTATGTCTTTGATTACCGGGTAGGTGCACTGGTCTGAGGGACTGTTTTCAGGCATGACCCAGGCCATAAAAGATGGCATAGTTAGGCAACAATTTAAATCACAAGGCACAGGGATGTTACAGGTTAAACAGAGGTCAAGAACATTTTTACATACAGGGCATAATAAATACAGGAACAAATGGTGGAAATCATGGTACAATAGGTAAGACAATATGAGGGTACAAACAAACCTTACCATTCCCCCCGATTCACCCCAACTTTGAAAGTCCCATCTAGACACAGAAGAGAGAGGGAGAGAACAGGAGCCAGAAACAAGCTTGGGGAGAGCAGTAAGAAGCTCCCAGAGGAGTCAGGTTAGTGCAGGATAGGGAGTGTTAGGTGTTAGGGGGGTCTACCCCTTATAGGCAGGAGTAATTTTCTCTATCCACATCTTGGCACAGGAAGCCCCTTGCCAGTGTGAGACACTGGGGAGCCCACTCCCAGTGTCCTCAGATGTGTCCTACTCCCCAGCAGTGTCAGACACTGGGGAACCCACCCTCAGTGTCCCCAAATATTGTTAAACTTGCACCTGTAAAAATGAAAACAGTCCCCCGAGGTCTTTTTTTATCCTGAAAAAAAATGGTCCCTTGTCATCTCTCCCATCCCTCCCATCCCAGCCCACCCACTGGGCACCAGCCACCTTACACCCCCTCTTGCCCTATACTTACCACTGGAGGGTGTCGGTTGTCATCTTCTGTGGACCGGGACATGTCTGCACTCTTCAAAGCTGAACTATGAACTGAAGAATCAAGGTAAGTGCAATAACCCTAACACTCATCTCATTCTCCTATACTGTCCCAATCTCAATTTATTTACTTATAGATTGTGGTGAGTGTTAGAGTCAATGACCCCAAGGCAGACCTCCAATGCCTATCAATGTCTACAGGATGGGGCTGGGGGTGGGGTGTTAGGGCTGGAAACCCCAACACCACATTTCCCTGCTTTTGTCACTTTAGTAAGAACCCTAACTGATGCATTAATTAAGTTTTTTTGGGGGGGGGGAAATATATACTGTATATACATCCTGGATTGGTGAACCAGTTCATCCAAAATATGAGCCAACCTGACCATACCGAAGTGTTCGTAAACGAATGGCTTCCAAACACTTTTGGCTGTTCAGATTGGTTCAGACGGCTGCTGTATCATTGGAAATGCAGTGCAAGAAGAGCGACAGCAGGAAGGACCAGAGAAAAGACTCTGGTTCCTCATTGGATGGCTGAACTGTCCATCACTCTAAGGTGACACCTGATTGGGTTACTGCTTTAGCAACCCATGTGGTCCACCTTAGAGCTATCCAAAGGAACAGAGAAGTAGCAGCAGCTTCTGTAGGTTGCTATGTGCTGCATAAGGATTCTGTGTACTTGACTTGTGGTGCTTGTGTGTTTTTTTTTGCGCCTTGGGCAACAGAGAAAGAAGACGACTCTAAAAAATTGAAAGAATAATATACATCTCTATATATATATATATCTATACAAAAAAGTACTAAACTAAAATAGAACAAGTGAATTAGAAAGGGAAGTTGGGGGCGGGGAGTAGGGGACTGGGAGTTGGGGACTCTGGAGAGGATTAAGCCGAGGACTGGGTGTGGGAGTCAGGGATTGGGGTGTGAACGGGAGTAATTATTGTTGGGAGAGGAGACTCGGGGGGGAGGAACTTGAAGGAGACTGGGGGCAACTAGTTATGAGAAGGAACTTGCATGAAGACCGACTAGTGCATTCAAGAAAGATGAGAACAAGAGGTTGAAGACAGACTTCACTTTAAGTTCCAGAACAAGACTGCTTTTTTTATTTTGGGTAGCAGTCTAGCAGAGGGGGTGAAGTCTGTTGAACTGAGTCAGTGTGCCATCCAATACCACACCACTCCCAGTTAACGATCTTGCTGTTTGTCTAATTGCCCCCAACAACAAGTTAGCTCTCTCAGTTCTCCTGCCTGTGCTCAGTCACTTCAGTGAGGATTTCTATATTTTTTTAATAGTATACAATGTGTATGTGTGTGTGTGTGTGTGTGAGTGAAATAAAAAAATCTGCCAGCAAGCCATCATTGAACCGGTGCCACATCTTGCATACTGTGTGACCCCCCCAACAAGTCAGTCAGTCATCTGTCATCATCTTCCTTGTGCTCGCTCAGCAGGGTATAAGCTTTGACTCAGTGGGGAGGATATCCCATCATATCATGTGGAATAAATAAAAAAAAAAATCCTTGATGGGAAAGGGTTAGGACATGCAGGGTCCCTGAATCTGTGTGGGTAGCAGCAGTGCCTGCAGCATCACCCTTAGCATAGTTGGTGTGTGAAATAAATTCTGTGTGTGTGTATGTATGTAATACAATCTGCCAACCAGTCACCAGTGCCACTTTTTGCATACTGTGTGACCCCCACCAAGAAGTCGGTCATCTGTCATTTTCCTCCAGGTGCTTGCTTAGTGGGGTATAAGCTTTGGCTCAGTGGGCTGGACATTCCATCACATCACATGGAATAAATAAAAAAAACCTTGAAGGGAAAAAGTACTGTGTCAGAGAGTGTTAGGCGAGGCAGGGTCCCAGAATCTGTGTGGGCAACAGCAGTGCCTGCAGCGTTGCCCTTAGTGTAGATGGTTTGTGAAATGAATTCTGTGTCTGTGAAATAAAATCTGCCATCCAGTCATCAGTGCACCAGTGCCAGTCCCTACTTACTGTGTGACCCCTCCAAGAAGTCAGTCATCTGTCATTTTATTCCCTGTGCTCGATCATTGGAGTATAAGCTTTGGCTCAGTGGGCAGGGCACTCCTTCACATCACATGGAATAAATAAATTTTAAAAAAAGCATTAAAGGGAAAAAGTACGGTGTCAGAGGGGGCTAGGTCAGGCAGGGTCCCTGAATACGTGTGGATAGCATCAATGCTTGCAGCATTGTCCTTAGCATAGGTTGTGTGTAAAATAAATTCTGTGTGTGTATATAAAATTTGCCAGTGAGTCATCAGTGCACCAGTGCCACTTCTTGCATACTGTGTGACCCCCCCCTCCCAAGAAGTCAGTCATCTGTCATCTTCCTCCCTTTGCTCGCTCAGTGGGGTATAAACTTTGGCTCAGTGGGCAGGGTATTCCATCACATCACGTGGAATAAATAAAAAAATAACCACTTTTTGACCCTGAACAAGTGACAGACTGGAATTATGAGTACTCCAGAAAATAAAGCAAAAGCCGGGGGCAAAGGAAGCACTGAACATAAAAAACAGTTTATTCAAGAGCCAAGAAAGAAATGGCCCAAAAAGTAAATTACTACCACAACAACAAGCACCACAGTCTGTTGAAGGGGCTGAACTGAATGTTACTGCTATCCATGTGCAGGCTAACTCTCAAAATACTGAAAACCCAGCAAGGGTTGGTAGACTGTCTATATCAGAAGGGTTCAATAGTTCAATCAACAAAGTGTCAAAAGACAGTGGCAATAGCAAGTCATCTGAGAAAAAAAAGTGCAAAAATAAAGAGTATTCCAACTGTACATGAAGTTAAAGCACTTACAGGTACAACTCACAGTGGAGTGGCTTGATTTGCAACACATGCATATCGAATAACTCAATCTGAGACTCAAATGTTAGCTTTACTGAGTCTGATAATGATGATGGTGATGACCATGGTCACGGTGACACTGATGATAATGAGCTTGTGACTTTACCGTTAGCTATGTCTCATTCTGGTTCTGACAGTGACAATGTGGATAAAAATAATGACAGCAGTAGAGTGTCAAAAGGGAAAAAGGAAAAGTCAAAGGCACAAGACACACAAAGTGAAACAGTCTGACAGTAGTGATGATGATGATGGCAATGGTGCTGCAAATGATTCTATGATTGTCTCACCTGATTAACCTGAATCCTCTGCAAACATGTCTTCCCCGTGTAAACCCTGCCACTTGACTCCTAGTCCTACTGAGGTTGTTACTAGACATAGACAATCCACCTCTACTGTTTGGAATCATTTTTATGTAAACCCCAAGGATGCTTGCCAAGGTATATCTGTTCGCTGCAACACATGTGTTAGTAGGGGGAAAACTAAAGGGCATCTTGGAACCACAACAATGATGAGACATCTGCTGCAAATGCACCCTATTGTTGTATATGGTTAAAAAACAAAAACAGTCTAACATTGGTGGTTGGAACTCTCGCAGTGCTCTCATTGAAAATGAACATTCTGCTGAAACAGTGGGAGATGAGCACCAGGCAAGATCCAAAAGTCCACTTTCATTTCACCGTCATGATAATTCTGTAAGGTCCTCTGTTTTATCAGGCATGGTATGTAGTCGTACAACAGCCCCAGCCAAATCTAACTTCCCCCAGATAAGAGGCAATTGAAGTTAAAATAAGTTTAGAAAAGAAAGCCTAAATATTCATAAAACCATCCCATAGCACTGGCAATAAATCGTAAAATAGCAGAAATTATTGTATTTGATTTGCAGCCATACTCTATTGTGGAAGATATGGGTTTCAGAAGGCCTACTGAATACTTAGAGCCACGATATATAATGCCAAGTTGAAAATACTTCTCAGTAACTGCTGTGCCCAGGATATATATTAGCTTAATAGTTCAAGTAAGGCATGCTGTCTGAGTGGTTGAGGACAAGGTAGTTCACTTCACCACTGATATGTGGACCAGCAGCCAAACCATTGCCTATCCTTCTTTTACTGCACACTGGGTTACTTTTGTGGGTAAGTCATCATCATCCTCACATACTAGTCTGTCTGCTAACACTTCAACCAGTACTACTACTACCACCACTATTATCTCTCAGAGCTAAAAAAAAAAGTCATGTTTCAGAAAATGGCAGTTCTCCATGTATGTTACTTTCAAGACACACACAGCACAGCACATTCAGGAAGAACTGGAAAGACTACTTACTGCTTGGGTCACTTCACAGGGTTTGAAAGTTGTTTTTTATTTGTTGCCAACAATGGTTCAACTATTTAAAAAGCTCTGAGGAGCGTGGTTAGGACCTGGTGAAGATGGCTGCATAATCTGCTCGCTCTGCCCCAGTCCGATGGTTAGCTGATCACAAAATGCCATAATACTGGGCTGAAACGCTTGTTTCCTTTCTGGATTTACCCTACCCACCTCTGGTATCACCCTTGATCTGCCTTTTCCGGGGCAGCTATGCTTCTATTATCGCCCATGCATTGTGCGTATGTCAGAGTCACATTCACTACTAGGCCGTAACGACCCGAGCGCGGACTTCTAATCAGGGTGCCCATTGCAACTGGCTTGATACGTCCTTGTCTTTCTGATCTTTGAATACCTGTGGGACCAGGAACAACAGGTTTTGCTGGTGTGGCGGAGACCCTTCCTTATGCTGCTACCAAGCAAACGGAGTCGGATACAGTAGCAAGCTTCATAGAGCGCAGTGCAGCAGGATGGAACCCGCGACTGCCACTACCGCAGATCCTCCTGACCAGCTTGGTTTACCAACCTCCGGTCAGGCGCAAGTGGGAGAGGCTCTAGCTAATATAACAAAAATGCTGGAGGCACTGTTAACGAGGGTGCATACTATTGGCGCCTCTCTAGCTGGCAATGTTGCTGATGTCCACCACCTCGAGGATAAACACAATGTGTTAGAACAGTGGACAGAAGATTTGGAACAACAGCACATTAAAGTTTTACAAAAACTGTGAGACCATGAAAATAAAGCTGGCCCATTTGTGGCATGGAGCGGAGGATCAACAAACCCACAGTAGGAGGGACAATGTATGCATTTTAGGGGTGCCGGAGGGTGCAGAAGGCCCAAACATGGAGAAGATTTTAAATGAATGGATCCCACAATTATTGGGTGAGCTCTGGACGAAGTCAGTGGGGGTATAAAGTGCGTACCGCATCCCCAGTAACCACAACAATACCAGGGGGTCTCAGACTATTATTGCCTATCTGCTCCTTTTTTCAGTTAAGGAACACCTGCTTAGAGCAACTGGGGACCTTGGAGAACTAACTTGCATGGGCAATACTATTTCTTTCTATCGGGATTTTACCCAGGAGGTGGCAGCCAAACATAGGGCGTTTACTCCCCTAATAAAAACTGCTTATTGCTAACTCAATTCAGTATCTTTACAAGGGTCTCACATCACTGCATATATCTAAAAATGGGCAGACATTTGTGGCTAACTCACTCAGAGAGGCCGAAGCCTGGATACAGACTCGTTGGCCGAATGTGTTGCAGAGAACTACTTCTCCCAGATGCCTCTGGGAACCTGGGAACCACATGAAGCAAGGAACTAACAAATCGTGAGCTGGCTCCTCTGGGGACAACATTCATAATCAGACTGCTCCGGTTACTAAGAGTTCCCCCATGAATAATCACCTAAGGGCTCCACCAGACATGGGAGAACAACAAAATCAGACTGTCCCTACACCCTGCACAACTCCAGAGGCACCCAATTCTAATCTGTCTGCTGAAACTAAAGATACTGCAGTACACCCTTTGCCAACTAGGCATCAGCAGCATTCAAGGAGCCCCCACTCATCAGTGCCAGGCGCTACGGTGGCTTCTCCACCTGCTAAGCTTTCTATGGCTGACCCGTCTTTTAGGCATAAAGATGAACAGCTGAACCCCTCAGAAGATGAAACCACTGACTCGATGGATGACTTGGTTCCCCATGACTGGTGACCATGATGGAGCAACAAGAAGAAGAGTCTGCAGCAGCTGCCGGTCTGCTGAAACAGGGACTTAGAACTTTTGCAGAGGCACTGACGCCGCGCTCTGATCGCCCAAAAGCAACATCATCTACTGGATCCGGGGATGCCTTGATGAAATATAGCACCTAATCGAGTTTTTTGATCTGAATGGTTTTATATTCTGCTTGCATTACAACCTTTGTATACCACATGGTGCACGGGTGAAGGCAGTTGGACTTCCCTGGCTGTGCAGGCCAAGACCTAAGAGGTGCTATCCATGTACTATGGGAATTTAAACATAATTAGAGGATTTACCTCTTTCAGTTCCCCTCATTGTGCATGCCCTCTTCTTTCTGAGTGATTGCCAGATCGTGAGTCTACATATAGCTCCCTTCCCCCCAACGGCTCCTCTCCTGCCTGCTACAGGAGCGCAGTGAAGGGGAATTACTCCCCCTCCCATGCACATGGTATAGTCTGGGCATAGCAGCAGACAGAAGTTGGGCACCATGTCTTCCACTGGGCAGGGCTGATGATAATTGTCTTTACATAATTACCAAGTTTAGTAACCCCCTGTAATTTATGATCCTTGACCAATGTAGGGTTATTAGTTGACTTGGGTGGCTAGCAGGGTTTTCGTGCCTCCCTTCCCCTTTTCCTTGGCCTTCCCTCCTGAATGTGACATCTGTATACTACCTTAGGGAACCTTTAGGTGCTCCTGTGTTGGGACAGGGGACAGCCGATGGATCTCAGACTCCGGATCTGGCTTTAGCACTGGACGTATGGAGTCAGGCTGGGACGGATCACTCATGATAAGTATGACCTTTCCCTTGCCTCTTTTTTTGGTGTCTGAAATAGTGTGGCTGCAAGGGCTTTTAATGCCCCTTCTCACACCATTACCTCAGCATCAATATCTGAGTTACTGTTAATTGATTAACAAGTTACATATGGTTGTAGTATTAAGATATTGTCTGCTTAATGTGTTATAGCTGGTGTATACTGATAAGGTAAACTGTTATTATCTGTCTTTCTATTTTAGTTAGGCTTTATAGAACCAGGGTAAACCAACACAGTAAGAGTGATTACTACCTTTAATTTCTTCTCAGTATGCCCTGTTTGGTGACTGAAGCAGTGTGGCTTAGGGGCGTAACTGCCCCTTCTCAAGCGTACAACCTGGCACCAACAACTGAGTTACTACTGATTGTCTTAGAAGAGTTAGGTTACATTATAACTAATCTGCTGCTTGACAATTGACTACTGGCAGACTTTTGTTTTGTGTTTTGAATTTTCAAGATATATAACTTTTGTTTTTTCTTTACTTCGCACAGGCCTCTCTTCAACTGCAGATAGATTGCTTATCACTGTCCCCTCTCAACCTTCTCAACACCTGTCTACTTGAGGCTCACCGACTGTATACGACTTACCATAGGCCTCTAGTAGGGTATCTCCTCTTTTATTCTTTTCTGCCTTTTCTCTCGCTGTTGGCTAGGTGAGTACATTTTCTTTCTCTCTCCCTTGTTACGTGATAAGTGGGAATAATTATGGTTCCAACTACAGCTGCACCGCGTGGCTGGGGATGCGTCTCCTGGAATGTGCATGGACTGAATCATCCAGCCAAGCAAACTAAAGTACTGCAATATTTGAATTCGCTAGGTGCGGATATTGCCTTACTCCAGGAGATGCATCTCACCAGCCACACGGTGCAATGGTTAAAGAAGCTTTGGGTGGGAACAGTGCTGGCCAGCTGTGTCTCCATGAAGTCCAAGGGAGTGGCCATCCTATTACGGAGGACGGGACCATGGACTGTTGAGAGTCAGTGCCAGGACTCATTAGGCAGATGGATAGTGGCTAAGCTGTCATATCCTGGTTGTAGGGTCATAATAGCCAATGTTTATGGCTTTAATACGGACACAGGTGATGTCTATTCAGAACTGAGTCAAGCCCTCACTGAGCTCTCTGGTGACAACCTTGAAATTCTGATTCTACTAGGTGGGGACCATAATTTGGTGCGTGATAGTTTTTTAGACAAATCCATACCCACATCTCAATCCCATCTGAAGGTTTTGAAACACTAAACAGTCTGATGTCAGAATGGGGATTAGGGGACCCATGGAGAATCAATCATCCAAGTGGGCATGACTACACATATTTCTCTGCAGTGCATGGGACTCATAGCAGACTTGACTTTTGGTTGGCTAACTCTGCTGCAATGCCTGGGATAGGAACTTCCACCATTGGCAGCATAGTTATATCGGATCATGTCCCTGTGGTGATCACTTTCACTCCCTCGGGGCAAGGTCCACGCTCCACAAGGTGGAGATGTAATCCATTACTGTTAGAGGATGCAGCCTTTCGTGACTACATAAAAAAGGAAGCCCTCTCCTATTTCTCAGTTAACACCCCAGAGGAAACTGGTGTGACCACAGTCTGGGAGGCCTTTAAGGCAGTCATAAGAGGGAGAATTATTTTCCTTCTCTGCGGCTAAAAACAAGGAATGGGCAAGGCAAATATCAGAGCTCCAGAAGGATCTGGCATGTCAGGAGAAATAGTTCAAACTGTCTGCCACTAGCCCACTCAACTCCCCCCTTCTAGCTGATATTACTGGTTTAAAATATAAGCTCAATGTGTTGCTGAACAGGAAAGTGGAGTGGCAACTTATTCAAGCTAAACACAGGTCCTGGGAGGGAGGGGACAAGGGAGGGAAACTGTTAGCTTATTACCTACGGAAACAGCAAACTTCTTCCAGAATTTTAGCCCTAAAGAACAAGGAGGGGAAGATTGCAACAATGCCCAAAGCTATCAATGAGACTAAGAAAGTCTTTTATCAGTCCCAGAATGTCTTTTCGGATAACAAACTAGCCCATCGGCTGCAAAGATTTTGTCGAGGAGTGCAGCTCCCTCAGCTCTCTAAAGAGCAGGCCCTTGCCCTAGATGCCCCTATAACCTGGGACGAACTCCGGTCAGCTCTATCTCAGATGACTAAAGGGAAGGCCCTGGGGCCAGATGGGATGTCAGCAGAGTTGTACCAAGTGTTACAGGACAAGATTACCGCCCTCCTTCTGCAAGCTCTCCAAAAAGCCCAATCAAACACAATACCTCCCCCCACTATACGTGAGGCTCTCATCTCACTAATTCACAAAAACCTTTGGATAACTTACTGTGTGCATATTATAGACCCATATCACTTCTTCCAGTGGATACCAAGATATTGACCAAAATCTTGGCAACCAGACTATCCCCAGTGTTATCAAATCTGATTCATCCCTCCCAAACGGGGTTCCAAAAAGGGAAATCTAGTGCAGATAATCTACGCCTCATTTTAAATCTTAAATGGCTGGCACTTCAGTCTGATGTTCCCATGGCCGCCTTAGCAGTTGATTTTGCTAAGGCCTTTGACTCCCTGGAGTGGGCTTACTTGCACCAGATTCTCCGACTGTATGGCTTCAGTTCCCAGTTTTGTTCATGGGTCTACACACTGTACAACCCTTCCTCGGCCAGAGTCCTCACTAATAGGGATACCTCCTCTCCCTTTCTCCTCCATATAGGCACCAGACAGGGGTGTCCTCTCTCCCCACTCCTTTTTCTTGTAGCTATGGACCCCCTTATCAGAACACTTGTTAACACTTCAACTATAGCCAGTATCTCTGTGGGAAAAAAACTCCTATCTAGTGAATGCATATGCAGATGATATGCTACTTACTCTGTCTAACCCGCAGACTTCCCTCCCCCCAGTTCTATCAATCCTGCAGGAGTTTGCCAGAATATCTGGGCTTACAGTGAATCAGAAAAAAACTACGCTATCCCCTCTAAACAAGAAGTGTAGTAGACACTGTCTAGCCAGCACAGACATTTCTTGAGCGTCGCAAGGCTTCCCATATTTAGGCATTAACATCATGGTAGCCTGGAAGGACTTAGAAACGGCCAATTTCTCCCCTGTCCTAGCTTCTGACAGCTGAGGTTCATTGCTGGATGAAGTCATGAATAACTTTGAAAGGAAAGGTATAAGCTGTTAGAATGTTTATCTTTTCTAGGGTTTCCTACCTGCCGAACAACCTCCCAATCCCACTGTCTCTCAAAAATCATTTCAAGCCTTAGATAGATCAGTGGCGCTTTTCCTCTAGGAAGGTGGACCCCTAGATGGGGACAAATGAAATTACATGCTCATTGGACCAAGGGGGGGCTCGGCTTCCCTTGGTTCATGGGATATCAACTGGCCTTTGACATGGCTCAGGCCGTGACGTGGTTTGCGCCTTGTTCCATTCCCCCTCCTCAGTGGGCAATATTGGAAGCCACTCTCTCTGCAAAGATTCCCCTCTATTCATTGTTATCTAGCAAGAAACCTGCTAATCCTCTACTCACGCCACTCATGATGAACACATGTGCATTGTGGCGCCGAGCAATGGTGACAACTGGTGTTCCAAGCACCGACAACCCTCCTCCTTTATGCTATGCTCCGATTTGAAATAATCCCCTTGTTAAGGTAGATCACAAGCCACTCCAATGGACCTTATGGGCCTCTAAGAGCATTCATAAATAGCTGACCTTCTCATTCTGAACACCCGCACGCTGATGTCCTTTGAGCAGCTCAGAGCTAAATACAAATTATCATCCCAAGATTTTTGGAAATTTCTTCAAATACGCAGTGTGCTAATCCCTCTCCTCAAGAATTGGCCATCCCAGTCCCCTTGGAAGTGCCTGAATAATCTCTCCCAACCCAATCAAGGTGGGGGCCTTGTAGGTGCTATATATCGAACTCTTAGAGATTCCCAACCGGATGTCACTTTAACTAGCAAACTCGCATGGGAGCAGTATCTTTCTCACCCCCTATCCCCACAGCAATGGTCAGAATGCCTTAGAACAGCCCATATGGCCTATGTGGACTCAAAGAGTCAATTGATTCAATTGAAAATTCTCCTTGGATGGTATCAAACCCCCTCAGTTCTCTATAGGAGAAAGATAATTCCACAGGGTAGCTGCTGGAGATGCCACTTTTCTCCAGCCCATCTATACCACATTTTATGGATGTGCCCAAAAATTCATACTTTTTGGACATCAGTTCTGAGTGACTGTTCTGCTACAGTGGGTAGCCCGCTATCTCTTCAACATTACTCCCTTCTGTTGGGGGACACCTCCACACTAAATCCACTCTCTTCCCCTAGTAAAGCTTTTATCTTTAGCTCTTTTTCTTTTTCTTTTCCCTTTACAATCCTGACCTTTTGACAACTTAAATATTCGATTAGGGGATTACTGGGTGTAAACTAATCATGTGAATCTATTTGGTATGTATTTATCAAGCAAATGAGAGGCCTGTGCTGCAATGCAATGTTCTATTTGAATTCTTACCCTTACAAATTTTTATGTTTAATTAAAATTTATCGTAACCATTCTGCTTTATGCATAATGTGCCTTCCTGAAGGACAGTTGAGACTTGGACTCTGATAAGTACTGAGGTAGTTTAGTGCTATTTTGTATTTTGGTTGTATCCCTTAAGGTGGCAGTATTATTAGCTATCTCGCTTTTGTTTGTCAGGGATTGAGTCTCATGGTATATTTGCTTCTGTGTACTATGCAAGCAATATGTAAAAAGTTGAAAAATCTCAATAAAATATTATATGATAAAAAAATATTTAAAAAGCTCTTCACGATGTCAACTATGTACCTATACACTGTTTTGTCCATTGTCTTAACCTAATCGTTTGAAGCTTCCTGGATAATGACTGACAAGTATCAACCACTGTGGGTTCAGTGCACAAAGTTTGTGGCTACTTCAAACATTCAGTAAAAGCCCGTGTCATCCTTGCTAATATTCAGAAGGACAAAGGTCTTCCTCATCTCCAGCTTGTTCAGGATGTGGCAACAAGGTGGAACTCAACTTACTTTATGATTGAACACATTCTTGAACAAAAGGTAGTGATCATTGAGTACACTATACACAATGACACCGGGGAGGGCATTGTAGTCCATTCTACTCAATGGTCTCTGCTGGAAGAGTTGTGTCACATTCTAAAACCATTCATGAGTGCTACAAAAGAGGTAAGTGCAAAAAAGGTATCCCTTAGCCAAGTTATTCCACTCATTCTACTTCCAAAGAAAGGTTGGAGAAAATGAGGAGCAGCTTAGATATGAACCAATCTCCTGTCAATGGCATGCTTACCAGACTTAACAATGATGAGAAATTATCAGTCATCACACGGAGCAAGGAGCATCTCTTAGCAACATTGTTAGATCCACGTTTACAGAACAGACACCTTCCTGGTGAGGTTTCTGATGATATGGAGGAGTTGAAATACAGGCATCTTTTGATTGATGCAGTAGATGAGGTTTCATTAAGAGAATTGGCAAACAGTACTACAATGACACCATCTCAAATTCAAAAGACTGCTCCAAAAACCAGTACAAAAGCAGACAATGAGGAGGATGACATTTGTGGCCAGCTGCAGGACACTGAAATTCCACAAGGAGAAAATGCATGCTCAGTAGTAAGCATGGTAGATGCATATCTGTCTGAGCTCAACATTAGTATTAAGGATGACCCTTTAGCTTACTGGCAAGAGAAAAAATCATGCTGGCCAAAGTTGGCAACCCTGGCTTGTAAGTATATTGGATGTCCACCCTCCAGTGTCTGTTCCGAGCATTTATTTAGCTCTGCTGTGGATGTTGTGACTGATAAATGAACAAGATAGACCCCAGATTATGTGGAGAAACTAACGTTCTTGAAGGTTAACTTGTCAAACTTTGGCCACATATAGTATGTGATGCTGATCTTGAAGAAGATGACACTGACAGCAGTCCCTATGCTGCAGTTGAGGAGACATAAGCTTACAGTTTTGAGACAGAACTGCTTAAAAGTAGGGATCTGTGACTTGCCTGCCTTTTGACTGCATCATTGTCATTCTGGGGGTGGGTGGGAGGTGTAGCCAGTACATCATATCAGTACGTACTGGTAGCAACTGTGGCAGACTAGTCCCTGATCTCACAAACAGTCGCTTTCTCATTCTGATGAGATCATTTATTTTATTACCCAATACACCTAAGAATAATTATTTCTTAAATAACCATAGTTCTGTTTTTCCCCCTGATAGTAGCGGTAGTAGTAGCAGTGGTAAAGTGGTCACTTTGGACTGCCTGGTGCTCTTGTTCTTTCACATTTCTTCGTGATGCATTCCATACCAAGACCTGTTGCTATAATAAAATAGTTAGTGACATACAAAAACACACACTGACCCCTTCTACAAAAATTCAGACTCAGGAAATTGGTTAAAAACAAAGATAGAGATCTGGGACTTGTCTGCCTTTTTCTGGACCGCATCATCATCATCCTGGGGGTGGGTGGGAGGTGCAGTCAGTACATCACGTCATCATTGCACTGGTGCAACTGTGGCAGACAATTCTCTATTCTCACACAAACAGTCGCTTTGTCATTCTAAGGAGATCATTTACCTAAATGCGCACAATTAAATAACCACACTGATAAATGCTGCTAGCTCTGTTTTTTTCCCTCTGGTAGTAGTGGTGGTACTACTACAAAGTACAATTATTTAAATACACTATTATCCCCTTCTAAAAAAAAATCAGACTCAGGAGGAGACCATTCATTTACAAACTAGAGATCTGGTCTGGGACTTTGTCATCGCAGTCACTTTCTTATTCTTTTCTAAGCAGTCATTTTTGGTAAATGTGCCTTAACCATATTGATTTCAGTGCTGGTAGACTACTTCTGAATTTCCCCTGATTGTAGTAGGTGGGGGATAGTAGAAGACTGAAGTCTCAAAGTGGTAGCGGGCTGACTGGCTCTCTCTGACTGGCTGCCTCTGGTCTGGCCTGGTGCTGTTTGTGTGTTCCTGGCTTCTTCTTCATCACTTAACTGTCTAAAACACATCTGTTGCCTTCCTGTACATGTTGAGAAACAGAAATCACTACTGTTAATAATATAACTTATACACAGCATTAGTATTACTTTCTTAAATATCAGAAACAAAAGCATGATTAGAGAGCATTATCTACAACTAAACAGTGGTTTAATTGTTTTTTTTTCTACAGATATGTTGATTGAAAACAGTTTAAAATGATTTTTTTTTATTTAAAGTTTATTAAGAAAATGTTGTTATTACATACCCATGGCAGACATACATGTTGATGAACTGGATACAATAGCACAATGAGAACATGAGTCACCACCCAACCACTCCCCACTCCTATTTCCACCCCCACCCTCCACCCTACCCTTGTTGAGCACAACCAATATATCATAAAATCTTATAAGGTTCTCATTACAATCAGCTAGGCCAACAATGTACCAGTTTATTATAAAGCCGGGTCACACCTGGTGTAAGGAATAAAGGGTGTATAAGGGATCCCAGATTTTCTTAAATTTCTCCAATCTGTTTTGAAGACAAGCAATGGCCCTTTCAGTACTAAGGTTCGCCAAGAGTTCGGAGATCCATTCATTATAAGTTATCTCATTCTGGTCAGTCCAGTGTTTTAAAACTAGCTTTTTCACTGACATAGCTATTATGGTTATATGGTATTTATGTCCCTGAACTTTGATTCCTGAAAGATCACCCATAATACACACTGTTGGGCTAAACAGGTCACCAAGCCCCAGGAAAGGATCACTTGATTGCTTAATGGATGACCACAAGGGTGACACTTTGGGACAGGACCAGGACATGTGAGAAATTGTCCCCTCTTCCAAAGTACATCTGGAACAAGTAGGAGCAGGTTTAAGGCCCAATTTAAATAAATGGGAGGGAGAATAATATGCGTTATGTAGGATAAATAAGTGCGTTAGCCTAAGCCTATCCTGAGTCACAAACTTATGGCAGTTATGCCACAGTTCCTGCCACTCAAAGTTGTGGTCCAGGAACATAGAGGCCCATAACTCTGTAGGCCCCGAGCAATCAGGAAGTTTCCAATTGTGAATGGTATTGTAAATTGCTGAGACTGCTCCGGAGTGGCTACAAAACTTTGAGAGTTCTTGGTTAAATGGAATGTTTTCTGTCGTGCTGGGCACTTTACCTAAAGCCTTCATTACAGAATGACGTAATTGCAGAATCCAGAATCTATATTTATTAGGAATTGCCAATCTACCAATTAAGTCATTAACAGGGAGCCACTCCCCATTGCTCGAGACAAGACTAGAGAGTTGTATACTCTGTCGGCCACGTATCCAATTGGAGGGAATTAATTTGCCATCTGTTTTGAATTGGGGATTCCCCATTGCAGGTTGATTAAGATCTCTGCCTGGATCATATCTAAGATACCTACATACCTGGGCGTGAATCTTCAATGAAGTTAAAATAGTGGGATTCCTGATACTTGATGGGAGGGATCTCTGCTTGGTAAATAATAGACCTGCGGGATCTAAGCCACATGCTCAGATTAAAGTAAGTTCTATCTTAAGCCAGGCAGGAGCTTCAAGTACATTATCCAGAGTAAGTCATTTTAGGTACTTATTGATATCACTAGCCAAAAAATATGTAGGAATATGGGGGATACAAAGTCCCCCTTTAGCCTTGAGGGCCATCAATTTGTAATACGCTATGCGTGGGGGCTTATTGTGCCAAATAAATTTGGTAATAAGAGATTGGACCTTGTTGAACCATGACATTGGGAGATGGATATTGAGCATGGAGAGAGGATAATAAATCCAGGGAAAAAAATTCATTTTGTTTAAATTTTTTCTGTCCCATAGGGATAAAGGAAGGGATGACCATCTAGTGAGATCCTGAGAAATTGTGAGAATTATAGATTCAAAATTTAACCTAATGACGAGACCTGAACTCCTGGCTAGCTCAATGCACAGGTGTCTCAACGAATCATGCTTCCAGGGTGAGAAACAGGTAATGCCAATCTACCCTGTCGAACTTAGTTTGGCTAAGCAGATTTACTGTGTGGTGGTGTTTTTATTTTTTACTCACAGGGATTGCTACTGTTTGTTGCTAACATTTCATTGCTTTATTTTTTCTCTGATTCAAATTGTTGTTGCTGGTATACCTTCTTCTGCATTATTACAAGGTGTGCCTACAGGTGTGTGCTAACAGATTACTGCTGTAATCTTCTGATTCAAGTGTCTTTTGCAAGGTATATCTTCTGTTACTGCTTTATTTTTCTCTGGAGCAAAGTGTTTCTTACAGGGTATATCTTCTCTGAAATTATTACAGGTGGTGCTTTACAGGTTTTACAGTTTTATCTAACATTAGGATAAGCTTTCAGGGTTACTGCATTTGTTGTTGACTGATTGTTTCTGCTCTTACCTCCTTGTTCTTTCAGTCCGTGGTTCTTCTTTTTGGCAGGAAGGGCCAGCCACCACCCCATCCCCAACCACCCCACTACACTCCTTTTATAGGGTACCACAGTTGTAACATTTCCTGTGGCAGAACAGGAAGGGCGGATCAGTGGGGCCTCCACAAGGTGATCTCATTTACAGGGCACTAGTAATTTAACTTGTTATAACAAGTTAAACAAGCACAATTAAACCATTACTTGCATTTTTTTCCTTCTAATTACTCTGACTAGGTTACAAACCCAGCAACTTATTTGGAATGGATTTCATTAACTGCAGGTACTGTGGAACAATTTTCAGAAGGACAGTCTTACAGGATTTAGGACACTGTCCTACATGCTGGGCCTTTGGAGATCTTAGGTCTCAGCTCCGGGCAGCATGGGCAGAGATTGCCGCCTCAAATTTCATATTGAAGAAATACATTATAAGAACCACCGCCATTCTCAGCATCCAACAGAAAAACCTCGACCGCAGAGGGTAGTTGGTCCAGGAGGTTGGCAGGTGGTTAGAAGGAAGCAAATCAGGTGCCCCATCACTCTCTGCTCTCAACACATTACCTCAAAAACCATATAAACACTACAAACAGGTATCTGCCTCTATCTCTGAAATCAAATAAAGGCAGAAGACACTGCTGAGCAGGACACTTCGGCACAGGAGCTAACACAACAATACTCACCCAAATCAGGAACCAAAACTAAACAAGCAGAAAGGAAATCCAAAAACTTCTGATCATAGGAGACTCCATGATTCAAGGGAGTTGATACCCATCTCCAGCCAGGGGTGATGGTCAGATGTCTCCCAGGTACATCAGCATGGAGACACTGACCGCATTACTAAAATTGTTCACAAAGCAGGAGAAAACATTGATGTCTAGTACACATAGGGACTAATGATCTGCCAGCCGGTCAGTTGTGGAGACCAAGGAACACCTGACTAGGCTGGGTGACAAACTATCATCTATTTCGTCCGGCATCTCCTTCTCTGAGATCCTGCCAGTCTGGGAGAAGAGGCAGATGGACGGAAGGTCAGAAGAAGGGAGATGGGGAGCTAAACCCGTGGCTCAAGGACTGGTGCCAGGAAAAGAGGACACAGATTTGTAGGAACTGGCAACAGTTCTGGGGCGAAGTTCTTTAAATTTGATGGACTGCATCTGACTAAAGAGGAGTCAGTGCATTGGGCAGAAGTTTGGCGTCTTTGCAGAATATTTAAACTAGCAAATGGGGAGAGGGTGCAGCACCCATACGTCGAATGGGAAGAACACCCTCCCCCTCAGCTAATGGTCAAACAGGAATTCAGCGTGTTTGCCATTCATTTGCATCACCAGGTAAGAAAAAGGTTTGTCTCCCATACGATGCACAGGGGTAATGCCAAACTTCACCCAACAACTAACACACCAAAATCTGGCCAATGGAAAATCATTGTACACAAATGCTCACAGCCTGGAAATAGATCCCAGACCTGCAGGCAATAATGTCAGAGGCTAAACTGGACATAGTAGCAATTAGTGAGGACGTGGTTTACCAGTAACCACACTTAGGAGACTTCAGTACCTGGATATGTATTGTTCAGAAGAGACCAGGTGCAAAAGGGGAGGGTGGCCTATGTTAATGAAAATATCAAAGCTACAGAAATTCAGAATACACATAAGGAGCCAGAAGAACTGTGGTCACCCTGAAACAGGTAATGGGACAGCCATAAGAACTGGGGTTGTCTACAGGCCCCAGACCAGAGGGAGGACATAGACACATTACTGTTAGAAGATATACAAAACATGACAGCTAAAGGGAGGTTCTGATAATAGGGAGACTTCAACATGCCAGATACAGATTGGTCAATACCAGCAGGAACATCTGCCAGAACTAGACTCATAGTGGATTCCTGCAGGAGGGCCTCAAACAACTGGTACAGCAACCCACAAGAGACAGGGCTATCCTAGATCTAGTACTGACTAACAGGGAAGGATCACAGATCTCCAGGTAGAAGGTCACCTGGGGGCCAGTGACCATCACATGGTATGGTTCAATTTGGCTACTACATCTAAATCATCCCATTCCAAGGCAAAAATATGGGACTTCAGAGGAGCTGACTTTGATAAGATGGCCAACAGAGTTAAGCTAGCCCTGGCAAAAAGAAACACAGGTGAGGAGGTACAGGCAAAGTGGGCAAGCATTAAGGATACAATACTTGAAGCAACATCCCATTGTGTTAGACAGAAAGGAAGTGCAAAAGAAGAAGGAAACCACTTTGGTTCTCAAATATAGTAGCAGAAAAGGTCAGAGCCAAAAGGCTGGCCTTCAGAAAATATAAAGAACACAGCGGGATGAAGATGAGGAGGCATACCAAACTGCCCTAAGGGAAGCAGGTAAGGCAGTAAGGCAGGCAAAGTCCCAAACTGAGGAAACACTAGCACGAACAGTAAAGAAGGTGACAAGACTTTCTATAGATACATTAGTGAAAGGAGAAAGTCCAGAGGAGTATTGCTAAGCTTAATGGAGAAAAGGGAGCATGTGAGGAGGGGACCCTGTAAAGGCATCTATCCTAAATAGATACTTTTGCTCAGTATTTACTGAAGAGAAGGTAGGGCAGGGACCACAGCTCAGCATCATGGACACAGGGGAGGAGGTGAGCACTACTCCCTTCACAAAGAAAGGGTCCTACAAGGCTTGCTAAGCTCAGGGTGGATAAGGCAATGGGACCTGATGGCATACATCCCAGGGTACTTAAGGAGCTAAAGGAGGAACTAGCAGAGCCATTAGCAGAATTGTTTAGTGAGTCTCTGAGCACAGGAGAGGTCCCGAAGACTGGAGAAAGGCTCATGTGATCCCTCCACAGAGTGGTAGCAGGGAGGAGGCGGGGAACTACAGACCGGTCAGTCTTACCTCAGTAGTGGGCAAGATTGTGGAGGCACTCCTTAAGGAAAGGATAGTGCAACACCTGGAATCCATAGGGCACAGGATCCAAGACAGCATGGGTTTACAAAGGAAGGTCCTGTCAAACTAATCTCATAGATTTCTTTGACTGGGTAACCAGGTGGTGGACCAAGGGGAGCAGTTGATGTCGCCTACCTTGACTTCGTAAAGCTTTTGACACTGTTCCACAGAAGATTGATAAATAAGCTAGGTAGGCTCGGGTGGGTCAGAAGTTGGTCAACTGGGTGGCAAACTGGTTGACTGGCAGAAAACAGAGAGTGGTGGTAAATGGTATACAGTCAGAAGAGATGCAAGTCACAGTGGGTACCTGAGGATCAGTCCTGGGGCCAGTCCTATTCAACATCTTCATTAGTGACCTCGCAGATGGACTAGAGGGTAAGGCTTGTCTGTTTGCAGATGACACCAAGATCTGCAACAGAGTAGATGATCCAGATGGGGTGGGCAGAATGAGAAGAGATCTGGATAAACTAGCAGAATGGTCAGAAGAGTGGCAACTGGGATTTAATGCAAAGAAGTGCAAAATCATGCACATAGGAAGAGAAACCCTGAAGCCACTTATAGGCTGGGAGGTTGCTAGCAGTCACAAAGGAAGAAAGAGACTTGGGCATCATCATCACTGATGACCTAAAATCATCAAGCAGACCTCTAAAGCAGTAGGTAAGGCTAGGGGTGTGGGGTGTGATAGTAGAAGATTATCACAAAGTCGTAGAGGAGGTAATAACCCCTCTGTACAAGACATTGGTTAGGCCCCCATCTGGTACTGCGTGCAGTATTGGAGGCCACACCTTCACAAGGACATTAACAAATTGAGGCAGTCCAGAAGGGCAACCAAAATGGTGCAGGGACTGCATCAGAAGACATATAAGGACAGATTAACGGAGCTCAATATGGTATACCCTTGAGCAAAGGAGGGAGAGAGGTGATATGATCGAGACATTTAAACACCTAAGGGCATAAACAAGGTGAAAGAGTCTAACATGTTTAAATATAAGAAAAATAGCAGGACAAGAGGACACAGCATGAGATTAGAGGGAGGCGATTAAGGGAATGTGAGGAAATTCTTTTTCACAGAAAGGGTGGTAGATGCATGGAATGGCTTACCACAAGAAGTGGTGGCTATGAATACAGTGCAGGGCTTCAAACAGGCATGGGATAGGCATAAGGGAGCAATACAAATGACTATGAATAGATAGGTCACTGACAGAGCAAAGGCCGATGGTACATTTATAAGGTAGAAAAAGAAATGGGCAGACTGGATGGGCCTTGCGGTCCTTATCTGCCGTCAACTTCTATGTTTCTATGTTTCATACTTCCAACTTAATCCCATGGGCAGTATTTCTGCTTTAAACACTTTATGATTTAAGGGAAAAACCACAGTCTTATTAATATTCAGTTTATAATTGGAAATACTACTGAATTCTTCGATAATGTGCAACATAGAAGGTATGGATGTCTTGGGATTCACGATTTGGAGGAGCAGATCATCTGCATACGCAAGGACTTTACTTCACACGGGTGGATTGGAATCCCCTGTACTGCCTGACTTGCTAACAACTTGCGGATTAGGGGCTCCAGATAAATATTGAACAATGACGGTGACAGGGAGCACCCCTGCCTAGTTCCCAACTGCAACACAAATACCTCTGAGAAGATCCCGTTACAGGTCACTCGAGTGGAAGGCAAGTGGTATAAAGCTTTAATCCACTCAATGAAGTCTGCAGGGAAACCAAATGCTTCCAGGGTGAGAAACAGGTAATGCCAATCTACCCTGTCGAACTCCTTCTCAGCATCCAGGAATACCAGCACAGCCGGATAAGGTGCGTCTCTAGCCACCGAGAAGACGTGCGACAGGGTATGCATATGATCCGAGGATAACCTGTCTGACATAAAACCAGCATGCTCTGGGCCTACCAATGTGTCAATTACTGAATTAAGGAGGTCTGCCAATACTTTGGACAACATTTTTATGTCAATGTTCATGAGGGAAATAGGTCTATAATTAGAGACCTTATCTGGGGTTTTGTCCGGTTTCAGTATTAAAGCTATAAGAGCTTCAAATAAAGATAAATCAACCGATTCCCCAGCCAAGATCTGTTGAAATAAGGGGAGGAACATCGGAATTAACTGGGTTTTAAACTTTTTGTAAAAGTTTGCAGAAAAGCCATTGGCCCCTGGGGATTTATTCATGGTAACTTATCCATCACCATGGCAATTTCATCCGCATTAATGGGAACTAATAAATGATTCCTTTGGGTCTCAGACAATTGGGACAAATTGGCGCTGTCCAAATACTGACGTGTAACCTGGTCTTGAGGGGGGGATGGCATGGGGCTATATAGCTCTTTGTAATAAGTAGTGAATTCTCTTAAAATATCAACAGGATGCATTTTAGAGGTACCATCTAAGGTCGAAGTAATCGAGGATATATATCGGGATGCCTCCATTTGTTTGATTCTAAGCGCTAACAGATACCCAGCCTTTTTCCCTTGCTCACTATAGGCCGCTCTGGTCTTTAACATGGCAAATATCACTTTTTCCATCAAAATATCATTATATGTGGATCTGACTTTGATTAGTTCCTGTCTTACCGATTTGGGGGATTGTGGGGAAAGATTCCTTTCTAACTCCCTCATCATAGCTAATAATCAAGACAGCTTTAAAGTAGCCGTCTTCTTCCTGTGGGAAGCTATACTGATTAAGATACTCCTCATGTAAGCTTTGAAGGTGAGCCATAGCACGTCGGGTCTCCCCGAGAGGTCATAATTATTTTCATAATATCTTTGAATATGCCTCTGAATAAAATTAACGGAGTCCGATTCTGAAAGCAATTGGTCATTTAATCTCCACCTCGACCCTCTGCTAGGCAATGAAATTAGAAAGAACTGGCATGTGATGATCGAGTGGTCAGATAGAGGGCCTGGTAATATTTCAGCTTCGATAACCCCCGGTAATAATACTTGAGATTGAAGAATATAATCTGTTCTGGAGGAGGAGGAGTGGTGGACGGGGGAGGTATAGGTATAGAGCCTCTCCTGCGGATGTAGAATCCTCCAGATGTTGCAGAGACCTATGTGGTCCATTAATTCCCTTAATGCCCATTGGGCAGGCGAGAGGCCTTTTCCCTGATGATGTGTTTTATCAATTGAGGAATCATAGACTAGATTGAAGTCCCCCCCTATAATCATAGGTAAAGAAATAAAGGGCATTAAGACCTGTATTAATTTAGTAAAAAAACTGGGTGTATCCTGATTCGGACCATAAATAGTACCTGACAGGATCTCCTTATTGAAAAGCAAGCTGTGAACTAATAAATATCTACCTGAAGGGTCTTTCACCTCCCTGATCAGCTTAAATGGTATTCTCCTGTGTATAAGAATCACCACCCCAGCACTTTGAGTAGAACCCCCTGCAGAAAAGAACTGATTAAATTGCTGCTTTCGTAACTGAGGCAATTCTGTCTCTAACAGATGTGACTCTTGGATACATATAATATCGATTCCCAAAAGCTTTAAGTGTTTTAAGACTTGATACTGCTTGATTTTTTTCCGGATCCCTTTTACATTCCAAGTGGCTATTGTAATTCAGTTAGCCATAAATATCTGTTAGGTAGACCATACCCATCTGGAATAGTATGTCATATCCTAACCTCCGAGTATGGACCCAGCTTGCTTAGATAGTTGTGCTCAAAGGTGCAAACCCCCCCCACCCCAAACCACCATCCCAACATAAAGAGAAAACACTTAAGATTTCCCCACCCAACATAACCACAGACTGCCTGGATTCCGCAGTGCATACACTCCAAGGCTTACCAATCCCGGTCACCTCCCCGTCTCACTGCCCTTACATAGACACAGCACCCACTGCTAATGGAAGCAACCAGAAAATAAATGTAGAGAATTTATTAAGTTCCCCCCTCTGGTAACTAGGCACGAAATGTCCGCCCAGACCTCAGGCTTTCCAGAAAGGGGAAGGAAAATGAGAAATATGGAGGGAATAAACAAGAATAAAAGAGACCCCCCCCCAACCCTCTGTCAGAGACCTACACATGAACAAGGGGAATACTGGGCCTAAATATATTCGAGAGACCCACTTAACAGGAGAGAGATAGGAGAAGGCATATTTTGAAACTCTAGAACCTCAACGAGATAAAATTATTATTCTGCCACCTGCACAGGGCAACCCTCACTGTGTACAGATCTAAGGGCTGTGCGAGAGACCAGAGAGCGAGACTACAGGACTTTTGCACCCTCATGTGACCTTTATGTACTAGGCCTGCCGTCCCGCTGCAGGGAATACCTTGAGTTGAGATCATGTAGCAATAAAGGCTATATATAGAAACAACAACAAAACCATGCACACTGAATTTTAGAGCAAACTAGAAACAGAGAGGTGACAGTAAATTAGACATTCTTCTGCCTGGTTTACAGCGGTCTGTCAGGCAAGACATGCGGGAAATAAAACTAGCTCGCATCCCAAAAACGCCGTGTGATAGGCACAATCAGGCCAACAGATTCCTGCACAGTCACTTTACGAGTCCAAAAGAGAAAGTCCACTGAGAACCAGAACACCAGTGAATGTAGAACATCCATTTAATTAAAGACGAGAACTTGAAACCAATAATTTCTCCATGGCCTCCTCCTTTACATCAATGTCCCGGGAACAGATCTGGGAATGCTTTTTGCAGGGCTATCTTGGCACTCTCACAGTCCTCAAAAGACGACCATACTCCTGAAATGAAGACCTGCAACTGCGCAGGGTAACCCATACAAAACTTCACTGATGCCGCAATAAGCTTTGAGACTAATGGATGGAAAGAAGCTCTGTGCTGCCTGACCGTAGCAGGAAGATCTTAAGTGATCCAAATTCATTTCCCCTCCCATAATACTTCTTGCATCTCTCTAATCTTGCTCATTAGAAATTGTTTCTCCTGAAAATTAAAAAATCTTGCTATCATGGGTCGAGGATTTGCCCCCTGTACGGGCATCGGCCTGAGGGCTCTGATGGAACGTTCAATAGTATAGGCTGGGCCGAATGGGGAAGGGCCCACCAGCTTCCCTGCTAACTTCTGTGTGAATAAAATCGTGTTCGCCCCTTCCTCCTTCTCTGGGAGCCCTATTATGACCAGATTATTTCTGCGGCTCCTCCCTTCTAGATCTTTGATTTTCAGCCTAGTTTCTTGATTCTTTGATGATTATCCACAACTTCTCGACTGGTGCGCTCTGTTTTAGTCTCGAGGGAGACAAGTCAAGATTCACTGTCTGCCATTCTAGTTGAAAAGTCTTCCAGCACTATGGTGATCTGTTTTACTTCATTAACCATAGATTTAACATCTTCCCAAAATGGTTTCAATTCTTGTAGAAACATTTCAAGGGTGAGAGGAGTCACCTCAGGGTTAGGACTTGGAGAGGCCACACCCGTGGTTGACTTCGCACCGGCCCTGGATCTTTTACTGCCCTTCTCCGGTGTAACTGGAGGGGTATGATTCAGCATGGCTAGCCGCATTTCAGCCTCCATCTCGACCAAATTTGATGCCGGGTAACTCACAGGATCCCCACTTATTCTCCTGTAGCGCAGTTTAGCAGAGAAAGTTGCCAAAAATGCTCAAAAAAGGAGTTAGAGAATGGGAGAGGAACCGGGAAGCAGCTACTCGGACCTCAGCATCACATGATCCTCTAAAATGATTTTTTTAACATATGATTACCATAAAACAATAAAGGTCATAAAAGGTTCAGATAAGGTTTGGATAAGGGTCCAAACCTTTTTTTTGCTTATCAGAACCTTTTAGAATCTCAGAACCTTTTGAGGTTCTCCCATCCCTAATACATACATACATATATATATATATATACACAAATATATATATATATATATATATATATATATATATATATATATATATATTTATTTATACCATGGGGGTGAGACCAATTCCAGTGAAATAAACCATGTTATTTTCACTGGAGTGAAAAAAATCCTGATGACATCAGCAGAGTTAAAATAAATACAATTTATACCTACTCTGCTGACATCACTCACCTACATCTGAAAACACTAAGAAACACCTCTGTAATTTGTTGAGTTCTAAAACAGGCCCTACACTGAAATTAACACAATTAAGACAGATAATGACAGTCAGCTGCAGCACTCATTCTAAATGTAACAATCTCCAAATCTCTTGTGCTGTATTTCAAAATCCAAGTTTAGTACATTACTGAATCAAACAGATGATGCCTGAAATGTTTAAATAAATCGAAACAGCCAAACATGAAGACACAATCCTGCCAAAATAAATCATTACCATCTTCCTCATTGTCACAGAACACAACCTCCCTCAGGCAACCAGTTACCAAAACACAGCACACCTAATCAAGACACACACACACACATACCAACCAACAACAGCTCACTACAACAACCCATTCATAAAAGTTCACTCACACACACACACGCACACAACAGCACCAGTATCATTTAAAGTGACATGATCCTCATAACAACAAACATACCTCTCTCACCTCCATGGTATAAATAGCACACATGATGGGCAGATCATGGAATATATTCTCACTCCTGCATCGTGAACACTGTATATTTCACTCGTGCCTTTGGCACTCATGAAATTTCCAGAGCTCACTCTGCAGGAGTGAAAATATTTTCCATATTCCACTCCTGCCCATCATGTATCCCATGTATATTATATATATATATATTAGAGGCAAAAAACCCCGTTTAATGCATTAGTTAGGGTTGTTCCACAGTGACAAAAGTGAGGAAATTCACTGTTAGGGTTGAAAACCCTAACTCCGAATCCCCCCCAGCACCACACACACACACATGCAAGTATAGGGGAGGACCAAGTCAACACAACCAATGACAGACATCCAGCAGCAGGTGACAGAAATAACAAACAATTGTCTAAATGTACTACGAGACATCCCCACCCACCTGACCAGGTACTGCATGCTCAGTGGAGATCAACAGCAAAACTGAGGCCATGTACACCAAATGTACACATCCCTGATTGCAGCTGCACACAACGTACCACACTTAGTAGCTGCATGGCCTTACCTACCGATGCCTCACACCAGATCACACCACATGTGGTGGGCCACCTGAGCAACAGAGTTCAGCAAAACCAAGGAGTTGTACAGGTATAATATCTCTGATTATAACAAGGGTTTGAGAAATGCAGCTTTCTAATTGACTGTAAACATTGTAACAGCCTTATGTTTAGTTTTTATTAACATACATGTAGAGCCTAACCATATGAAGAACATAGTTTAATGTTGTTTAAAAAACAGTTTTATTATGATAGCAATAAGCCACTCCCAGGTATTATGTTAATGGTCAGTTTATCACTGTCCAGCGACATGTGGCACTTTCGGCTATGCCTCATTCAACATTAAACCCTACAGGGTGATTAACAGACCATTTAACATAACTGATGGTCATGCCTTATTGTTAATTGTCTTTATGAGTAGATACTCTCCCTCTGCTAGGCACTGCAGCAGCTTTGCAACACAGTGTCCAACCCAGTTACACCATACACTGTCTGATTACTGGAGAATGGCTGTGAATATGAACTCATGAAGATGAACAGTGTAACCTGATCATTACAGTCATCGAAACCTTAGTGTGATTATAACTGATAGACTCAGTGATAGAGAATAACCTCTGCTGTCCTAGTACACTTACCCCATTGTGAGTTAAATCAATACTAAAAGACATTCTGTTTATATCTATACCATACCTACTTGATTCCTGTTGTACCACAATTAACATAGTTATCACTTTGATAGCATCAGTGACAGAAGTGTAGCAAACCCAAACACTAGGCATACAGCCTGAATATGAAACAACTGTTAAAAAATTACACTGTGTCCATAAGTGGCATAGATCACTCATTGCAACAATAGTAAATGTATTACTATTTGAATAAGTTAGTCATCACAGATGCAATGAGATTGTCTTTATCAGGTACAACATACTCAGTAAGTGCCTACAGGAAAATCTATTATATATACATCTCCGATACAGGTACGTCATTGTTGGCTCAGTAGTGCTATGATATTTAGAAGTTGCTTGGCCTGATCCATGCAATTACACTGTTTCTTACAAAGAATACTTACTGCGTCTTTAGTATTGAAACACGCTGAAGGTCTATGTATGTACATCAGCAGTACACCTTCATCAGTAAGAATGCATCTGATACTGGCAGTATGAATTTCACAGTGTTGAACAGGCAATGCTTTTCCATACGTTTACATCAGCCTCTCTATCTTGAGTAAACCGTTGCAGTAAATGTACTACTATATAAATCACATACTAAATGTAACACTATTTTTATTTTAAGCATGCTAGTGTCTTGTAGTTAATGTATGTACTTCTCTTAATTAATGTATACTCACTAGTGTTAAAACCTTTCTACAACTGTCATCATGCACCTTCAGCATTTATATTGACTAACGGCACAGTACCAGTTGTGGTGTGGTGTGGGGCATCAGTAGGTAAGGCCATGCAACTACTAAGTGTGGTACGTTGTGTGCAGTTGCAATCAGGGATGTGTACGTTTGGTGTACATGGCCTCAGTTTTGCTGTTGACCTCCACTGAGCATGCAGTACCTGGTCAGGTGGGTGGGGATGTCTCGTAGTACATTTAGACAATTGTTTGTTATTTCTGTCACCTGCTGCTGGATGTCTGTCATTGGTTGTGTTGACTTGGTCCTCCCCCATACTTGCATATGTGTGTGTGTGTGTGGTGCTGGGGGGTGAATTCAGAGTTAGGGTTTTCAACCCTAACAGCGAATTTCCTCACTTTTGTCGCTGTGGAACAACCCTAACTAATGCATTAAATGGAGTTTTTTGCCTCTAATTTCCCTTCTTTTTGAGAATGATAACGAGAAATAGTGAATGTAATGCGGCGGCAAGGGCACCACGCTCCTGCCACATGATGTCTTGTGGCATAGTAACAGGAAGAGCAACGTAAACAGAAGCGCTAACAGTGGCGGACATGGTAATGCAAGCGCAAATGACAACAGAAAGGGCAATGCACACAGTGGCATAGATGGGAAGAGTCTGCCACGTGATGTGTTGTCACATAGTAACATGGTGCCTGCAAATGGAAATGTCAATGGGCATGGTGACGCAAAGTGAAACAGAAAGAGAAGCAGTACTGTAGACACAAATGGCAAAAAATAAAAGAAACGCTAGCGCAAATGATAACGCAAAGGATAACGCACATAGAGCCCCGCGCTCCTGGCATGTAATGCAGCAGTGGGATCGCGGGGCCCAAAGGGCCCCGCACTCCCACCACATGATGTCTTGTGGCATAGTAACAGGAATAGCAACGCAAACAGAAGTGCTAACAGTGGTGCACAAGGTAACACAAGCGTGAATGAGAACAGAAGGGGTAACGAACACGGTGGCGTAGATGGGAACGGTGTGCCACGTGATGTCTTCTCACATAGTAACATGGTGCCTGCAAACGGAAATGTCAATGGGCATGGTGGCAAAAGTGAAACAGAAGAGAAACAATGCAGTGAGACACAAATGGCAAAAAATAACAAGAGAAGCATAGCGCAAATGAAAACACAAAGGATGAGCGAGCATGGTGGTGGAGCGTCAGCGGTAAGTGAAACGGGCATGGAACACATAGCGGAAAGGGCAATGGTAACAGTAATGTAAGCGCACAGGCTGGTTTCCCCAAAAAGCTGAATAGAAAGACAGTAGTACAAAGAATGTATGCATAATAATGGCTATCAGACGAAAATGAGGACTTGGAGTACTAAATAGGTTATATCTCAGGAACCGTCAGACGTAGAAAAAAATTTAAAATCATATCATTTATGACTGTCCTGGCTAGATTTGTACATAGCCCCAGCAGAAACTAAGAACTTTCGACGAAAAGTCAGAATCTTGCACCGTTTCGAGATCACGGGCCCTGAAAACACAGGAAACACACGTGATGTTATCCTATTGGAAAAAAGAAGTTGAACACCATAACTTATGCCTTGTAATATTTTCACCAAACCACTGAAAGGCATATCTGTGGGCTGTTGGCTGTCTTCCTCAAATTTCAGGAAAAAAGACCAAACCATTATTTGCAGCAGGGTGCAAAGGTTCCTGTAATGCATCGAGGCGCTTAAGTAATATTCTATGGGAAAAACTGTCAACTTTGGAGTGCGTAACTTTGTTGCCATATAATATGTTTTCAATACAACACTAGAAAGGCACATCTGAGAGATGTCAGCTACGTTCCCTCAAATTTCAACCAAAACTCCCAACCATTATTTTGCAGTGCAGTGCCAAAAGGTAGCTGTCATTTTCCCACAGACTGAAATTACTGTCACAATTTGTGACTTTTACCCAAACATTGCGACATGGTACA
The DNA here is from genome assembly GCA_016271365.2 of Neoceratodus forsteri. NCBI lineage: Eukaryota > Metazoa > Chordata > Ceratodontiformes > Ceratodontidae > Neoceratodus > Neoceratodus forsteri. Next base: position 799,113,156 of record CM028130.1, on the reverse strand, counting down.
GTACTTCAATGCTTTTTCGAAATCTGAAAAACATATTTCTGGGGTGTTTTACCAAAATAAAGACATAGCTAGCATCCTCAGGGTCCGACTAGGTGAATACAATAAAATTAGGTTGCTAGGGTCCCAAATTTAAATGTCAAGCATTTTCTAATCACAACTGAAAACAAAATGGCCGATTTGCGAAAGTAACAAGCTCATTTGTGAAAGTAAAAATGCATTAGTGAAAGTGTTGAACTTTTTGTTAACTTTTCCCATTGACTTATAATGGGAAATTGTTTTTTGAATAACTTTTGAACCGTTCAATATTTTTTCACCAAATCTTCAAAAGACACATTGGGGACCCTGGCCGCACATTCCCTGAAGATTTTGGGCTGGTCACACAAACTGTGCTACCTGTACGTGCGACCATAGAATTCCAGAAAAAGCGTAAATGCTTGCGCAAATCACACTTAATAACTCCACAGCTGTGTATCTGACTGATACAAAACTTGGCAGATGCCAAGGCCTATGGTTCTTGATCATGTATTCCAAATTTCAGCCAAATCTGTCAAACGGTTGCAAAGTTATTAAGGTGCAAAGTTTTGGGGTTTAACATAGAAATGGCTCCTCAACCCTAACTATATATATATATATATATATATATATATATATATATATAGAGGCAAAAACTCCGTTTAATGCATTGAGTTAAGGGTTGTTCCACAGTGACAAAAGTGAGAATTAAGCTGTTAGGGTTGAAAACCCCTTTGGACCCCGCTCACCCCCAACCGGCATTGGAGTGCGCATTGGGATCGATCAGCCTAACTCTCACCCATGACATGTGTAAAGCAGCAGAAGGAAACAGTAATGTGGCTATATCCTCCACGTAATTTGCTTTGTCTTTTCACCAAATTGTTGTGACTCAACATGCTATTCTATTAATACACATTACTATAAGAAATTTACTGAGCATATTCTTAAAACTTTTTTTTCTTTTCTACATGGTGCCTGATACTCTGTAAGATTGCTTTACTGTCACTGTCAACTATAATACCTGAAAATGCCAACTAAATACAGACGTGGTGTATCTCAAAACGAGTGGTATAATAGTACTACACTGTTGTATAAGGGCAACAAATAAAAAGTAAAGTTACCCAAAAAATGAACATCGACAGACGATACTGGGCAATATTGACCCCTACATCAAGTCACTGCACAGAGAAACAAAACCATTAAAAAAAAACAAAATGTATAACATCACAAATGTTGTGTCGATCTGCATGCTAAACACAACTATCTTGAGGCAACCATCAACAGACGCTCAAATCAACAACGAAACAAAAATTGTGACTTACAACTAGAAAGAGTATTTCCGATCACTAGCAAGTAAAGCTAAGATCGAAGACTTTATTACTGCTGCTTCACGGCACAGCTATGCAAACAGATCAAGAGTCACCTTTCTCTGATGACTTGCCTGAAAGTACAAACATTTGTCAACAGAGCACTGTTTATACTACAAAAGATTGTGACGTATAAGATGTCTATGTATCCTTGAACAATTCAGGAAACTTGTATATAGCATCAAAAAGGGCTTCAACAGTATCTTGTTTGACTGTTGACAACTTCTCTCATGTCTTCACAAGACAGTGGATGCACACACAGCACTCAGAAGCATATTTCTGGGAAGAGTCTTATCATGACTTAACGAAACAACAGATGTTCAATATCGATGAGTCTGTCAACTTATTAAATGTCCTCAGTATCTCTTGATGACAATCAATTAGATACTGATGATGACTGTGGTCCAACCATAGTCTTGAATAAACGGCACTGTGTTACATGGTCATGTGATGCTACCTGCAACTGTAGGCAATCATCATTTCAAAGTTGAACAGTTTGTTAACCTATTCATACAACAGATCACAAGAGACATGTTTACTTTACTGAAATCGACCATTGTGAAATATGGCCATATACTGTTCCATGGGTCACTCACTTGCATGTCTTGATACTGGTGTTTGTGATAGTTTTTCACAACATGTGGATGCTCGCAGTGCATCAGACAGGCATCGAAACTTTGTCTACAGAATATATGAGTACAGCGAGCTGTGCATCAGTACACTTGTTTAAATGACTAATTGCAGTCAGGTGACATGACAGTGCCATCACTTTCATGAAAAGTGCAACATTCCTTCTGAGCCAGAAACAGGAAATTTCAGTGTCACACTTCAACACAAAAATCTGTTTCAGTGTTGAAAACGACATTCTGAAACAATACGGAAAGGAAATTACAAGTTTGAAGTTGCAAAGTATCAGAAGTTTGATTCTATGTGTGTCATGTGACCGTTTGTACTACGCAAAAACAAACTGTCACAGTCAACCTAGAAATCTGGTCATCATACAATGACATGTAGTTTGCGCCTCACAGCATTCTTGCTTCGAAATCTGACTTTCATCCACAAGACACCATTGTACCATACAAACACTGTTTTTCAAAACTGAAGTGCAACACTTTGCCAGGAAGGTCAGTGCTAAACATGAAACAGATATTACAGCAACTGAATTTCAACATTGAATATGTTTCAGCGTATTCTAATTCAGACAACGAAACCATTCCAAAACGATTCTACTCACGAACACAAAGACAGGAAGATTCACAGAAAGAATAGTTAGATCTCTAGGGTTCTGTGATGTATCTACCACTTCCTGTACACAGGAAAATGTTCAAGCTATCTCAACAGAAAATAAGCTGGTCATTCTAGTAAATGGTGTGTACATAAAAGGCCAAGGTCATCTAGCAAGAATGTTGTCAACCTGCAAAAGGTAAAGCTTGGTCTGGCTTATTTAAAGAGGAACAATCCATTTTCCTATAGACCTTGACATGAATCAAATGTCCAGCCTCTGTGCAACATGATCTATTGGAAAAAGTAAGCCAATCATTGAAAGTCACTACACAGACAAGTGACATGTGTATAGACAGTACAATTCACCCACTACATGGTAGAGATCCAATAGGAGCAACATTGATCTCTATCAAACAAAGCAGGTGGAAGGTGAGCCTCGTCAGCATTTGAGAGGCAACACTAGAAGCATGCTGCTTCCCAAACCTATTTCAAAAGGGTCAGAAGCGGATGCCAATGGATGAAGAGAAATACAGGTACAGGGTGCTAAGTAGCCACCAGCCATATCCTGAGCAAAGATGGCAAATTCAGGCGAACATACGGTACCTGTTCCATCTGCTCCGGGAAAGTGACTTAGCATTCTGTCTGCGTCCTATAGCATACCATTCGGTTAACAACTCCACTAGATGGAATTACAGCTGCTCAATTTCTGGAGAAATGAAACAGAAGATGAAAATGTGCAAGTGAATCTGTCTTCCATACTTTCAAGCCTAAGTAGCGCAAAGAATATATTAGTATCAACAGACACTCGAAGTGATGACAATCCTACGAGAATAAGAGCCAGCCACATGGTTTGTCACCACTTAGTTGTGCAGAATATGCCTGGGACGAACTCATTGAACTGTTGAAGTGGGCAAATCCGACGTCAAAGGCATCTCATCAATGATTATCAGAGAAATGTGTTCACTTGATCCTGTGTCTGTCACAAGACACTTTCACAAGCCTCCCATGACATTCTCAATTTCATCTTATCAAAGGACAATCCTCCCTCTAGGCATTGTAGAACACTACTTTTGAGGACAGAATATCAAGCCGAAGTGCCCCTCATATCCATATGTTATTATGGATCAAGGATGCTCCAAGATCGGTGAACATGATGCAGCAGAAGTGCTATCATTCATCAAAATATATCACTTGTCACATTCCAGACAAGTATGACAGTCCTACACTATGAAGTTGGTTCAAAGTTCCAGCGACATATTTGCGCAAAATATTGCGTGAGCAGTAAAGAACAAATCCTAATTGGTACACTCTGATGTCGCTTTGGACTTCTAGAAGAGTTTGTCAGAATGGTGCCATGAATGACCTTTTCTCAACAATGCACACCACTTGAAGGCAAAATCAACCAAGAGGTATACGAGTTACCCAGAGATGAAAAAGAGGTGTATATCAATGACTAAAATAACTCTTCTCCTAATGTGGCAAGCAAACATAGATGTTCAGTTTGTGGCTGACAACTCACTAGCCCTGGTTAGCTATGTAACTTTGTACATAACCGAACATGAAAAGACAAGCTTGCAAGATCTTTGGGAAGATATTGCCAGTTCAAGCAAAAGCCTGCACATCTCAGCTGTGGTCATTGGGTTTGAAGACTCTTTCACACAGAGAATGTGGAGCTTACGGTAGTGACATTAATGGGTACACATCTGTCAGGAAGTCTGGCGCTGTACGTTTTCTCGATATAAACTACAAAGAGAAGTAGAGCAGGTGCTGATTCCTCATGCTGAAATTGAGGAGCTTGCTGTCAATACACATCTTCTTCCAAAACATATCTTGAAGAATAACCTGATAGACATATACTACACGTGAGACACTTGAGATGAATGATAGTGTCTGTTTGAGGTGGCTAAGTGGTGCATGACTACAGGACAGGCACACATGACTCAAGATGGCACATTTACAAGGTCAATGGACTGAGATGGCTGTCTTGTGAGAGAGAACAAGCCATGGCTTACAGATCACTGCAAACTGCATCTAGGCACATCAGAACAGGAACATTACTACTTTGCTCTCCTATTCCTATTTAGACCCTGGAGGAGTGAGTCTGAATTAAAGGTGACTCTGACACATTCAAGAACAGTTCAATCTCACTTATGAGAATTTCCAAACTGACTACCTCACAAACACATACAAAGACTAAAAGCTGAGAAAGAACAGCTCGAGCAGGCAGAGAAGCAACTTGGAAGATACTCTGTTAGTTCACAAGACAACCTTGATCCAGAAGGACAAGGTGTTCTAGGTGACCCTCTGCCGTTAAATGCCCCAGAACTGTTAATCTCAGAAATTGGAGACAGCCATCAACATGGCACACACTCTATGGTCAACCCAGCTGGCCGTAAGAGAAAGACTAAATCAGCTGCAGCATACAGTACACTCCAAAGTGGTTGAAGCTGTCCAACATGGCATACTACATGAACAAAATGTGACTGCACTCAGCACAAACCACTACTACATGTTTGTCAGTGGTTCAGCTGGCACAGGAGTTTTCGATTGAAGCTATCACTTCAGAAATACGGAGGTGACAGGCCTTCAATGTCTGTTGCTGTGACTGCCCCCAGCCAGGACTCCAAAGTGCGCGACAACATTGGTGGAGTAACATACACCGCCTCTTTATGTTGCCAGTCGAACATGGGAGAACTGGAGAGTATAACAAACTGATCATTCGAGGTTGCATCTCAGCTCCGTCCCATATTCACAAAGATGCAGCTACTCATTGTTGACGAAATCAGCATGGTCTCAATGTCATGCTAGCCTGTATTCATCTCGTCTACAGCAGATCTTAGGTACTGACGATGCAGTGCCATTTGGCGGCAAAAGTATACTTGTGTTGGGAGACCTTTACAGTCACCAGTCAATGCAGAGCATGTATTCACAACTCTGACTGCCAAGCAAGCTAAAAATATCCTCGGTTGCATTGCAGGCTATAACATATGGAATTATTTACCTATGTTGAGTTGTCTGAGAACATCGCGGCAAAGTGAGTAACCTAGCTTACAAATCACTTTTTAGATGAAGCTACACAGGTTCTCTATCACCAGAACATGTTTGTATGTTAAATGATCGAAAATCACTAATAGATAGTACATGCATAGAAACAGCATGTAATGTCTTCAGCGATATATACTCTACTGCCAGACACATAGTGTGTCTTATGCTACCACTAAAGAAATGCACTGAATTCAACAATCTAATGCTATAAAGAGAGACCAAAGATTGTCACTCTCATACAATTGATACAGTTGATGGCGTTATCTTTGTCAAAGCTAATAGCAAAGATGACTGAACGATAAGTAGAACTGAAGCAGATGTTTCACGAACAGGCTCGGTAGAAGCTCTTCTCACACTTTGTAAGAATGCACGAATGCTACTTTATGTAATCTAGATGTCAACAAGGCATGGTAACGCCATGGAAACACCACTGACTTTATCTATAATGTACAGAAGACATTTATTCAGACACTTGTGATGCAGTTTGACAACATGCAACACTCTGTACATATAAATTAGCACAACTCGTAAAATTCAGGTTTTATAGGATATCTAGTAAACAGGAAACAGTTCCCATTATGTGTTGCATACGCCTGTCTCCATTCACAATCTCAGGATTAAGTTTGGATTCAGCAATGATAGACATAGGTACAGACATTTTCAAAGATGGCATGAGCTACGTTGCACTTTCACGCACGAAGCCTTTCTGGATTGCACATCATTAGTATAGCACCTCAGAAAATACGAGTGACAAGTGATGTATTCTTGAGTACAACAGATTACGTACTCTACATCAGCCACAAATGTCTTTAATACCACTGCCTACATATATGTCGGTGTCTCACACAATTCAGTCACAGCTAGACAAAGCAATAAACAGCAACAAGCTTCACAAGTGATTCAAAAAAAGAGTTCAGCAAAGGCCACAACCTCAAGTAAACATTCACAACCAACAATTCATAAGAAATCAGTTGGCGTGGCTGCTGTACCACTGTTTGACAACAGCAGTAGAGTAAACTGCTATGCTAACTCAGCTACTAAGTTTTTCACACATGCCACGGTTTGTGCAAGCAATATCTGCTTCACAAGACAATCCCCTATCAAATGCTTTGAAGCAGATTATCAACATGACTTCTGCCACTCTAACAATGTACACTCACTAACACCACTACGACAGGTGTTATCTACATATGCTGGACGTAGTACATTTGCTGCAGACACTACAGCAAGACAGTACTGAGTTTATGATGGCTGTGATAAACAACCTTGATGAAGACGGCACCCCAATCCGCTAGTACATTACAGTAACATACGCTATAAAATATGTATGTGTTTTCAGTGGCAATACAGCGTGAAACCACACAAGACATGCTATGGATAACTCTTTGTTCCTAAAGCCAAAAGTGTCAAATTTCGATAGCTGTTCACTGAATGCTGAATATGAAGTGCCTGTTGAGTGTGGAGGCAGATGCACTCAGTCCATACGCCTGAGGACTTCATCTCAATATCTGTTGCTTATGTTGCACAGATTGTGACACCAATGGCTCAGAGTTGATACTCCTATCACAGACTACAAGCTAGTAGAATAGTTCTGACCAATCACTGTTTGACACGCACAGCATTATCTATCACCATGGTCAATCCATGCATTCTGGACATTACACCTCATCATTAAGGTGCACAACGGATAGAGTGTGACTCAATCTGCAACAACTTTTAAACAGACTCCACGTCACCTGAAAAATGCATATCTTCTAATATTGAAGAATTATGACAACCTTTATATTTCAGAAGAATAGGACAAAACATGTACCATTTTAACATGAGTACTTTGTCCCAAAAATGTCATAACTCGTTACAAAAGTTGTACAATTTACAACTGTAAATAAACAATACAATTTCAGCAAAATTGAATTCAACTACAGATATTACATAGACTGTGACATGCTACATCTTGTGTAGATCAGTGACTACATGAAAATTGTTGTAGTGGCTTCAATCGGCGCCAACAATATTTACAGTCACTAGAGAAACCATGATTACATGTCTATACAAGATTATGCATCTAAAAATGTTACTAAGCTGCACAGCTGGATGGTTAGAGTGTAACGACTCTACAACAACTTTTAAATAGACACTCCCACATCACCTCAAAAATGCATATCTTCTAATATTGAAGAATTATGACAACCTTCATATTTCAGAAGAATAGGACAAAACATGTACCATTTTAACATGAGTACTTTGTCCCCAAGAATGTCATAACTCGTTACAATGTTGTACAATTTACAACTGTAAATAAACAATACAATTTCAACAAAAAATGGAATTCAAATACAGACATTACATAGACTGTGACATGTTACATCTTGTAGATCAGTGACTACATGAAAATTGTTGTAGTGGCTTCAATCAGCACCAACAATATTTACAGTCACTAGAGAAACCATGATTACATGTCTGAGAAAATTCTACCCTTATTACATTCAACAAACATTCCACTTTCTCAGAAGTAGTCTTTCACACTTTTAGTGACTCTTCACATATAGAGAACATCATTAGATCACCATGCAACAGTGTAGAACTATCACGCCAGATGTAGTACTAGTATTACATATGTAAAAAACAACTACCGAATTGATAATGCAAGAAGCTGACTTACACAACTGTTAATAATAACCAACTGAATCTAATTCAGTGACTCTTACAACTGTTTAAAATTACTTGTACATAATGGAAACATTTGTTTTCAACTGTACATTGTTAATAACTTGTTTAATAGTTGAACTAAAATAGCAGTGTAGCACTACAGTACAAGTGAATGTCTTACATATTACTCTGCAGTATACTAACAACATGTAACTAAGCATAAGTTTGAAAAAATCATTCCATTACAGTTTTAGTATTTACAAGTCAAGAATTTACATGAAACCAATGTAAGAATTGATAACATTTTTGTTCATGTAAAACATTTATTATTTTGTGTACTTGTCACATAACTAACTGTACCGTATGTACAAAATATTGACAATTGTAAATCAGGCACTGTTGCTGATCACAACAAACTGCATACATGTTCCTGACAATATTTATGATTGCCTCAATTGAGGGGTCGGGTGGGAATTTTCCATTTGCACCTAGTCAGTGACATATTATGTAATAGTAAGAATCAAATGTCACTAAACTTACAATTGTGTAAACTGTACTACTTAGACAATCAGCATATGGTTTTTGCCCACCCAGGAACATCCACATTAGCAGTCACACAACTACAACAAAACACTTGTCTATCTTTGTCTAATCACACTTCACAACCAACTGACATTCCTTATTAACATAGCAGACAAGTAATGCACTACACATAGTTACAACATACAACCATTTTTTAAAAGTTATATTTTTACAAACTACATTCACATTCAATAGCAATATCTTCAGCCTGACTATTAAAATTACAAGTCAAATGCCAGAAAATACTTCCACATATAAACAGAAGTGAGTACTGAAGCACAACTAAAACACACAGCATCTGATTAGTTTCATATAATATCACACACTTAGTCCAATCCACATTATACACTTATTATTATTCTTACACATTACAAATTTCACAAGTAATGATTGCCACATACAAAGATTGTATTGTGAGACTGTTCTGTTAACAAAATTTTAATTTTGATTCGACCTTTCTCCATTTGACAAATTGGCAATAAATTTTTAAAACCATAACCACCTGTATGACTCATTACTTTAAATACCATACTGAAATGAAATAACTGTCTATGACTTAAGCATACAAATCAATGTTTACTAATACTGCTACAACTATACCTCCATCTATTTGTTTGCTATGACATACAGTCAGTAACACAGCAACACAAAGGGTAACACACATGGTGGCATAGATGGGATCGACAGCCCTAAGTCTCACCCCATGACATGTGTAAAGCAGCAGAAGTATAGGAGAGTAAGAGGATAGAACCACGATCCCAATGCACACCCCAATGCCGGTTTGGGGGGTGGGCAGGGCAGTACAGGCCATGCGCTAGCGCCACATGATGTGTTATGGCACAATAAAATAGACAGCACCGCAAACATTAATGCTAAAAGTGCCACTTAGTGGGCAGCGGGGTACAAGTGGGTGTTCACCCCTAACAGCGAATTTCCTCACTTTTGTCGCTGAGGAACAACCCTAACTAATGCATTAAACAGACTTTTTTGCCTCTAATTTCCCTTCTTTTTAAGAAAGATAACAAGAAATAGTAAATGTAATGCAAAGCAGGGAGGTGGACCCTTGGGCCCCGCTCCCACAACCATGAATGAGAACAGAAAGGCTAATGCATACAGTGGCATACACAGGAATGCTGTGCCACGTGATGCCTTGTCACAAAGTAACATGGTGCCTGTAAATTGAAATGTCAATGGGCATGGTGACACAAAGAAACAGAAAGCAAAACAGTACAGTACACACAAAATGGCTAAAAAGTAACAGAAACGCAAACAAAATAGAAACGAAAACAATGGCGTATATGGTGGCATTGAGTCTGCATTGGGATCATCAGCTAACTCTCACCCCATGACATGTGTAAAACAGCAGAAGTATGAGACAATGCGGTGAGAGTTAGGACCCACAATCCCAATGAGCACCCCACTCGCCGGTTTGGGGATGGGTTGGGTCCAAGGGGTTTTCAACCTAACAGCTAATTTCCTCACTTTTGTTGCTGTGGAACAACCTAACCAATGCATTAAACACAGTTTTTGCCTCTAATTTCCCTTCTTTTAAGAATGATAACAAGAAATAGTGAATGGATTGGAGCGGAGCGGGGCCCTTGGGGCCCGCGGCTCCCCCTCATGATGTGTTGTGGCATACTAACAGGGACAGCAACACAAACAGAAATGCTAACAGTGGCGCACATGCTAACACAAGCACGAATGAGAACAGAAAGGGTAACGCACATGGTGGCGTAGATGGGAATGGTCTGCCACATGATGTGTTGTGACATAGTAACATGGTGCCTGCAAACACAAATGGCAATGGGCATGGTGAATTAAAGTGAAACAGTAAGAGAAACAGTACTGTACACAGAAATGGCACAAAATAACAGAAACGCAAGCGCAAATGAAATCGCAAAGGATAACGCACATGGTGGCGCAGACGTCAATGATGCATTGGTGGGAGTGCAGGGCCCTTTGGGCCCCGCGCTCCCGCCACATGATGTGTTGTGGCATACTAACAGGGACAGCAATGCAAACAGAAATGCTAACAGTAGCGCACATGCTAACACAAGCACGAATGAGAACAGAAAGCGTAATGCACATGGTGGCGTAGACGGGAATGGTCTGCCACATGATGTGTTGTGACATAGTAACATGGTGCCTGCAAACACAAATGGCAATGGGCATCGTGAAGTAAAGTGAAACAGTAAGAGAAACAGTACTGTAGACAGAAATGGCAAGAAATAACGGAAACGCAAGCGCAAATGAAAACGCAAAGGATAACGCACATGGTGGCGCAGACGTCAATGGTAAGTGAAACGAGTACGGAGCCACAAGCGAAAAGAGCAGCAGTAACAGTTATGTAAGCACATAGGCTGGTTTTCCCCACAACCTGCATTGAAAAAGACAGTGAGTACAAATAATGTATGCAAAATAATGAGTATCGGCGCAGAAAATGAGATCTTGGAATACTAAACACATTATATCTCAGGAACTGTATGACGAGAAAAAAATTTAAAAGTCATATTATTTACAACTGTCCTGGCTGAATTTGTATCTTAGCCCCAGTAAGGGCTAAGAAATTTTCTGACGAAAGTCCGTGATCCGCACCGCTTCCGTAGATAATGGCCCGGAAAGGCGCGGCGAACGCCATAATGTTATCCTATGGGAAAAAATGTCAATTTTGGAGTGCCGTAACTTTGCCGCCATGTGATATTTTTTCACCAAACTACTGAAAGGCACATCTGTGGACTGTTAGCTGTCTTCCTTCCAAATTTCAGGAAAAAATACCTAACCATTATTTTGCAGCAGGGTGCCAAAGGATTCCTGTAATGCTTCGGGCGCCACAATGTTATCCTATGGGAAAAATGGTCAACTTTGGAGTGCCATAACTTTGCCACCGTGTAATATTTTTTCAATACAACACTGAACGGCACATCTGTGAGATGTCAGCTGCGTTCCCTCCAAATTTTAGCCCAAAACTCCCAACGGTTATTTCGCAGTACAGTGCCAAAGAATTGCTGTCATTTCCCCACAGACTAGAAAATTACTGTCGCAATTTGCAAAGCTTTCGCAAAAAAGTTCGACACTTTCACGTAGCACGTAAAGTAATTTGGTAAAGTACTTTTCCCAGAAATTGAAAACATATTTCTGGGGTGTTTTACCACAAAATAAAGACATGGCAAGCATCCCAGGGCCCTAATAGCTAAATACAAAAGAATTTGTTGCTAGAGGGTCTCAAATTTAAATGCCAACCATTTTTCTGATCACCAACTGAAAACAAAATGGCGGATTTATGAAAGTAACAGGCCCATTTGTAAAAGTAAATGCATTTGACACTGTCGAACTTTTAACTTTTTCCTTTGACTTATAATGGAAACTGTTTTTGAATAACTTTTGAACCGCTTAATATTTTTCATCAAATCTTTGAAAGACACATTGGGGACCCTGCCTGCATGTTCCTGAAGATTTTGGGCCAGTCACACAAACCGTACGACCTGTAGAGCGCGATCAGAATTTCCAGGTGCGTAAACGCGTGCACAGATCATGCTTAATAACTCCACAACCGTTTATCCGATCAGTACAAAACTTGGCAGATCCCAAGGCCTATGGGTCTTGATTATACATTCCATAATTTCAGGCAAATCCATCAAACGGTTGCAAAGTTATTAAGGTGCAAAATTTTGGGTTTAACATGGAAATGGCTCCTGAACCCTAACTATGGTAGCACTACTGTGCTACCATAATATATGCATTACAATGCCTTATATACAATTATTATGCTTTTATTACTAATATTTCTACAGTTCTTGTATTTTACTAAGGATCATTACATTATTTGCAGTATTACTAATCCACTGAGGAGACACTGCTATTTGGATATATTGTATAATTACAATCATTAGATGTGCAATGCTGCCATCTTTAGGTTTAGTGCAGAATAGCTATCATTAGGTAATGTTTAGCATGACCTAGTTATACATAGATTGCTCTGTCTTTTTATCTGTGTTTTTGTTACTTCGATGAATGTTCTCATGCTAGTACGAATCACACCATTTCTGCTATTAGCCAATTATGCAAGTTTATTGTATCTTTTTAATAGTTTCTATAGCAATAATCAGAGGTATAAGAATGACTGTTCTGCTTAGAATTCTCTGAGAAGAAGTTGACGCTACCTTTAGGTAAGAAAGAAGGTCTGGGTGTTCTCCTCAGTGGTCTATTTTTATCACTGATTTGATTATAAGCCTGTTTTATATACCAGAAATAAATAATTATCAGACTCTGGAAACCACGTGTTAATTGTTTCTTTACTCTTACAATTCCATCAAGAATCTGCAATAGGGTAAGATTTATTGCCCTAATTATACCATGTAACTTTGACCTTCTTGCGCTCCTGCTCCTCGCCTTTTTCTTTCTTACCCTCTGTGGGTTCTGTAGGCCAATTCAGGAGGGAAAATATGTCCACATCCTCACAATTCCTAATCTGGTGCCTCACCTTGTCCGTCAAATGGGTGCTTACTGGCGTATCGAGCCTGGCATAAGGATTCTCTGGTGGGAGTGGTGCTGACTTATCCAGTGATGGCCCCTCCTTCCCCATGCCATCCCCATCTGCCGGGACCGGTATTGTTTAATTCTTGATTTCAGCTACTGTGTTAGCCACTACCTTGACCAACTGCTTCAGCCGCTCATCTGCAGTTGCCCACAAGCTGGTCTCTGCCCTTGGCTGCCTACCTCCTGTCCCTTCTACCCTGGAAGAGTCTGGTGCCATCAGTGACTCACTGCCATTCACCTCCAAAACACCTCCCTCTTCTAACTTGTCTGAATCACTATCGGACTCGTCACCTCTTACCGCCCCCAAAACCTGTCTTACCTGATGGGCCCCTACCTGTGACCCTTCAGGCTGAGACTTACCTTCTGTGTGAGGCACCTTTGCTGGTGGCAGTGGTTTTCCTCCTTCAACCCTCTTCTTTGCTGCTGTCGAAGTTGACAGCCCTTCCAGCCCTTCCAGGCATGCCTTCAGCCCAGATGCCAATGCTCTTGGTGAAGGGTTCTTCTTGTGAGCAGACAGGTTCCTGCAATGCTAACTGAACCCCCCCAAAACATTAATATATACAAAGCATTAATCGACACTCCATGGGGTCTCAACTCAGAATTGCAACTCAGCCAATCCACTCATAAGAATCAGAGGATTTACTCTTGTTTTTTTTTTTCATTACCCCTGGTCCTGATGCCTACTTTTCCCATGCAGCAGTGGGTGATACATGCCCCAGAACCTTCTGCCCATTGGTGAAGATGGAGGGGGAGAAGCCATGCCCTGGCCCCTCCATCAGGCACCTCCTATTTGCTTTGCTTTCTTTATTTTGAACTGTCCAAATTAAGCCCTATGGGAGGGGTGAACCCCAAAGCCTGGACGACTTCATCATGACTAGCACAAATTGTAGAGGTAAATGACTTGCACAGGATCACACATAACAAGTTGGAGTTGATGAGATTCAAACCCAGGTCTACATTGCTCCAGGCTGATGAGGTCTGCCTTGCCATGTGTCCTGGTGTTATTCAGCCCAGTATCCGACACTTTTGATCAGGACTGCTCCTACTACTAACTAACCCCTACAGAGGTCTGGGCCATTCCTTAACTTTACAAAACTTTAATGTCAAAGAGATGCCCACAGACAGGCCTCCGCCACCTGAACATGGTGGCTCAGAGTGGCCACTGCCATCTTAGGAGGTCCTGCTGACCATTCTACCAGCCTTTTCCTGGCCTGCCTCACTGCTGAACCATTCCCCCTATGCATGGCAGGAGACGAAAATCCTGCCAGCCATCGCTGGTGAAGAAAGAGAAACCAAGCTTGCATTCTGCAAATACAGGCCCCCACTGGCCTTGCCCTCCATTCTCAACATGGCCCCAGAGAGCTCATGTCCAATGAGATTGTGGACTACCAACGAAATACCCCCCCCTTTTTTTTACATGATCTGCTCGCAGAGGCCAGTAAGCTGGAATGCTCACTTTCCAGGCCCCTCTCTCCCAGCCAGTCCACCAGACAAAGAACCTTTCCTGCAAAGCAAACGCCTCTTGGGGGGGCAGTGACTGTCACGCAGTGCCACTCGCCACTGCTCCCGTGCCACCCGCTGGCCACTCTGGTGGCACTTCATGGCCATGCAAACAATACTCCAGGAAGAGTACCGCATCTGCCAGCCAAAGGAGATGATCTGAGGTATGGACCCCACCCTTCTACCAGGGGGGTGCAATGGGGGAAACGGAGGGATTAAACAGCTATAAACCTCCAACCATCAGGCCAAATACAGACAAAATGCTGGCTGGGGCTGCTAGGTGAAGAGGAGGGGATCGTGAAGGGATCGATGGATGCCGTACCCCCCCAAATGGGAGGTAAAGGCTGGAAACATGACCCCAGGGAAAGTAGCCTGTCTGTTCCCACATCCCCAATTGCCTTAGCACCTAGCCGCCCACCAACACTGCCGACCAATTTGCCTTGCTGCCCCAAATGCTGCGAAAGTTTTTGATTGATGGACCCCCCCCAAATTATCAGCATGCCAGTGGTGGCCATGGGATTCAGACCCAGTACTCCTAGGTGGCATCTCAGAACTCTTAAGCCTATACTAACGCCATGTGCTTGCTTTCTTCCCAACTCCTTAGGCCCAGCACCATCTCTTACCATGTCAGACAGCTGGCCTTCTTGGTGTCTGGATGTTCCAATGATCAGAGGAGAAAGAGGGAGAGCTACTGGATTCTTGTCCAGTTAACCTTCCAACTTCTCCCTGCCCAGACCTCCCACCATGGGGGCCCTGGTGATACCTCCCCCTGAGGTGTGTCCAGGGCCTGCTGTCCACTCCTGGAGGGAGGTATTCTTCCCTTAGGTTGGGCCAGGAGGCAGGGGCCCCCGGACAAATGACCGGCTGCTTCAATGCTTGGGCAGCTTTGTGTTACTTGACAGCAGCATCACACTTGCAATGAGGGCCAGCAATTTAGCAATGGTAATGTGGGGCGTTAGCCCTCCCTCCCCTAGAAAAGACAAACCTCAATCTACCACTGCAGAAACAAGCAACAATTGGTGTTTCTCAGACTGATAGCATATTTTGAAATATCAGGATGATTATAGTGGTCATTACTTCTCGAGCCAGTGTCTGACATAAATGTAATGACGTCAAAACTGCATGCTTGTGACAGGGTCAAAAATGTGGACCCTTGATTTTTTCAACCTGTATCACTGCTGCCTGTATTATGATTAACTGAATGGTACAATAGAATCAATGCTTTCATTTTTATTGTTATAGTATGTCATCAAACTTATTTTTCAACCTGTTGTCAATGACCGGCAATCCACTGTTCAGCCCTGATGCTGTAAGATGCAAGAGAGCCAGATTTCAGTTTCTATTACATTTTTAACTCCGTGGAAGCTGGTGTCATCATGCCAGATCTGTACCTGCTGCCAGTGTGTCATGCCAGATTGGAACATCCTGCTGGACTGGTACCTGACAGAAGTTTGCTCTGCAAGGTACAGTACATGCAAAATATTCAGTGCTCAACCCCACACACAAGAACCTGCCCTGCACGATGTATTAGGCAAGAGATTCCTTTTTAGAAGTCTCTGAAAAAACAATCTCTTTTGACATGGGTCAGGCATTACACAAGTTCTTGTGTGTGGACTTGAGCACATAACAAATAATATGTAGAGAGAATAATGTGGCCTTTAATAACATTAAAACAAAATCCTGCTGCCATACTTTATTTATTTATTTATTTATTTATGTATTTGGTAACCAGGTAAGTGCACTGATCCATTGGACCATTTTCAGACATGACTTGGGCTAAAGATGTGGCAACAAAATAACATCATCAACAGAGACAATGTACAAAAATAGCAACATTATAGAGTAACACATATAATATAACATATGCAATATAATACAAGATTTTGTAACGTACCTCCAGACAAGGTAATAAACATGTGATGGAGACAAAGCAGGTCTGAAAGCATAGTTTCAGTGTTCAAGGTCTATCTAAGATGCCTACCTGCTGTAACAGTGGGCACGAGGCTAAATTAGTAGGTGCATGGACGCCTACATACAGCATGCAAGCTTTACAAGCTGGCAATGATCTAGGATAATTACATGCATAGAAGCTCAGACTTGCTAGAGAAATATCAAAACAGTGGATCAGTAGTACTGCAAAGAGGTAAGAACAGGTTCGTAGAACAGAGAGTACCAAGAGGTACGATGCAGGTAGAGAAGGCTAGGGGACAACAGGGAGGTAAGTTGGAGGAGTGGGAGGGGTCCCAAAAGATGGCACAGCATGTCCTGGCACCATCATGGTGCTGCACAACTTCAACCTTCGGGAGAAAATTCCCAAGTCTGGGATTTCAGACCGTTAGTCCTCTTCTTATGTCTGCCATGCAGTGTCAAACTGTCCCACCCCCAACCCCCAATCACTCAATGGATACCATCTCTGAAGTAATAAAATCAGTCTGGAATACCTGTAAAAAAAAAAAATGAAGGTGATCAAGGGTTAGTAAAAGCCAATTGGCTTTAAACCATTGCCACTCTTGTAATAAGTTGTTCATCTTAAAACATTTATAGATATGGCTCCAGGACTGGACCTAGAGGGTCGTGGTTGGTGGGATAGTCTCATCCCCAAGGAGGGTCATTAGTGGGGTCCTTCAGGGATCGGTCCTTGGGCTCCTCCTGTTCAATGCCTTCATCTCTGACACAAGGAAGGGTATAAGGAGTGAGATGAGTCTCTTTGCAGATGACTCAAAACTGGGGGCACTGGTGGATGGGGAGGAGGGGAGGGAGTCCCTACAGGGGGACCTGGAGGCTCTGGAAAGGTGGTCTAGAAAGTGGAAGCTGAGGTTCAATGCAGGGAAATGCAAGGTACTGCATCTGGGACCCAGAAACCTGGGCCAAGTGTACACCCTGGGGGGAATGCTACAAGTCTCAATGGCTGAGAGGGACCTGGGGATGGTGGTGGATGTCAAGATGAACAACTCTTGAGAACTGTAGAAGGGCAGCGGCCAAAGCCAACAGGATGCTGGGATGCATCACTAGAGGGATCTCCTCCAGAAGGAGGGAAGTGATACTCCCTCTGTGTAACTGCTTGGTGAGGCCACTCCTCAAGTACTGCATGTAGTTTTGGAGGCCACACTTCAAGAGGGACAATGAACTCCTGGAGAGGGTCCAGAGGAGGGCAACCAAAATGTTCTGGGGCCTGGGGAACAGGCCTTATGGGGAGAGGCTTGAAGAGCTAAATATGTACACATTGGAGGAAAGAAGGGACTGGGGAACATGATAGAGGTCTTCAGGTACATGAAGGAGTTAAATAGGGGAGGAGCAGTCAGGGTGCTCCGAAGGATTGGGGGCAACAACTAGAGGGCATGGGTGGAAGCTGGAAGGGGGAAGATTCAGGGGAGAAAGGAGGAGGTGCAACTTCACTGAGAGGGTGGTGGAGTCATGGAATGCGCTGCCCAGGAGGCTGGTGGAGGCAGAGATGGTGGAGGGGTTCAAGAGGAGGTGGGACAGGTACAGGGGAAGGGTTTGGGAAGCAAAGTCCTGTGCAGTAGGAATATCCGGGACTGGGAAGGGAAAAGCCAGAGAGGCCAAGGGGGGCAGTAAGGTCAGCTCCCAGGGTGGGTGCTGACCAAACGAGCAGACACGAAAAACCATTAGGCCTATTCTGCTGGCATTTTAGTATGTTAGTATATGAATGAGCAGATGATTAACAGTGGGTGGTTGCTGCTGAGGTGGACCATTTTATTATTTTACCAGTACTTCAAGATGGATTTCATCACTTCTCTGATATGATATCCAGCGAGTGATATGTGGGAGGTGGGGCTTGGTCCAGTGGACATTTGGCTTTATCCTTTTATGCCGTATGCGTTGCTGTTGCATAGTTGGCATACACACGAATGCTGTGGCTCAACTTGTAACTCTACATGCCCTCCTTAGGTTAGAAAGAAATTATTACATTGTTAGTCGTTGTTGGTATTTGACACAACTAAAATATTGCTGTACTGTACTTGTACTTTTTTGTGTATGATTGGACTGATATTATGCACCATGCAGGTGGACATAGATTGCCATTTCATGCAATGAAGCAGGCACAGCACATCACATACAGCTGTGTGGGGCTGTGTGCTGATAGAAGAGTACCGGGGAACAGTTGCTGCTAACTGAGTAGCCCCAGTATTAAAAACCAACATATATCTCTGTATATGTATATCTTTATCTTTATATCTTTATCTATCATTTACCCACTCTGGTCCATTACTTGACAAAGGCATGTTAGAGAATCTTTTCTCTTGCTATTGTCTGCTCCCCTCACCTTTCTCTTACCCTCTCTATCTGTACATTTCCCTAACTTGATTTTTCCCTCAACTGGCTTGATTTTTTTTTGTTTTGTATGATAAGTGTTTATTGGTATTACCTGTCCTTTGCACAAATGTTTGATATTTATTGTCTATGTTTTCTTGCTATTGACACAACACAATTGTAGTGCCATTCTATGTAACCTTTTTTTGTCTGTACTTAATTGATGTGGAACCTTTGTAAAAGAGCCTTTGGCTCAAAGGTAATAATTCCTAGAACAACAAACTAAACTAAACTAAACTAAACTATGTTTTGCAATAATTTATTTTAGACATTAGAAATAAAAAATAGGTTCTTACTTGTACTGTCATTGAAGCGATGGTAAGCTCCCCCCCCCACTCCCCGAAACACACACTTATTTCACAGCTGGATGCAACCCCACTCAAGCAGCTTGCAGCTGAGTTGATAGATAAAAAAGTGAGTTGAGAATCAGGATGACAAAAAAGGCTTATTAAACCGATCAAAGACTCCATGAATATGCCTATGATTTTTGTGATAAATATTGGAAAGGAAATTGAGATTTCATATTGTAGCCATGATTGGGGTACATCTGTATACAGTGCAATGGAGTTGCGTTCACATTGCTGTAGATGTGTGTGTGTGTGTGAGAAGAGGGGAGGTCGTGAATATGAAAAGACAAAATCTCGATGTTCTTAGCGTTTAGTTCTCCTTTAAAACAGTAAAATGAAAATAGCGGCAATCAGAAGTGTTTTTCCCCCACAGCAAGTAAATAAACCAATTGTGATCTGTTTTATTTTTTTTTAATTTTTGTTACCATTTGGGAAAGGCATTTCTCTATTCAGGAACAGTAAAGTGTGACCTGTTAACACTTAGGGAATTTTTTTTTTTATCCATCACATTTTTTTTCCGACCAAACTTCAACGTTATCCCAAAAATCATTGTAATTAAAAAAAACTATTTTTTTTTTCACCAAACTACCCAAAGGCACACCCTTGGCACAGGCCCCAGCATACTTGAAAATTCATGAAGAAATTCCATACCCTAAAGTCTGTAGGTTAAAGCAAAAATCTTCAATGTTAAGTATAGGGAAAACGTTTTTTTTTTCACTTTTTTGACCCTCCATATCTCAAAACCTGTATAAGATGCCATCACAAAACTTTCCACATCTTGAGACTATGGCAGCCTGACCACACATTCCAAATTTAGTACTAATTCAATTAAGAATGACTAGGATATTAAGTTGCAAACACTGGGTTTACATTGAACTGCCAGCTCAACCCTAACTATACTGGCACTACTGCACCACTATAATATATACATATATATATATATATATATATATATATAGATGATGGTAGTGCTACCATAGTTAGGGTTGAGGAGCCATTTCTATGTTAAACCCCAAAATGTTTCACCTTAATAACTTTGCAACCGTTTGATGGATTTGCCTGAAATTTGGAATACATGATCAAGAACCATAGGCCTTGGGATCTGCCAAGTTTCATATTGGTCGGATATACAGCTATGGAGTTATTAAGCATGATCTGTGCGTGCGTTTACGCTTTTTCTGGAATTCTATGGTCATGCCTACAGGTCGTACAGTTTTTGCGACTGGCCTGAAATCTTCAGGGAACATGCGGCCAGGGTCCCCGATGTGCCTTTTGAAGATTTGGTGAAAAAATATTGAACGGTTCAAAAGTTATTCAAAAAACAGTTTCCCATTATAAGACAATGGGAAAAAGTTAATAAAAAGTTCATAGTGTCGCAAATGCATTTTTACTTTGAAATGGGCCTGTTACTTTCGTGATCCGCCATTTTGTTTTCAGTTGGTGATCAGAAAATGGTTGGCATTTAAATTTGAGACCCTCTAGCAATGTAATTCTTTTGTATTCACCTAGTTGGGCCCTGAGGATGCTTGCCATGTCTTTATTTTGTGGTAAAACACCCAGAAATATGTTTTCAAATTTCTGGAAAAGTACTTTCACAAATTACTTTCTGTGCTCATGAAAGTGTCGAACTTTTGAGAAAGCTTGAAATTGCGACAGTAATTTTCTAGTCTGTGGGAAATGACAGCAATTCTTTGGCACTGCACTGCAAAAGAACGGTTGGGAGTTTTGGGCTGAAATTTGGAGGGAACGCAGCTGACATCTCACAGATGTGCTGTTCAGTGTTGTATTGAAAAAATATTACATGGCAGAAAAGTTACAGCACTCCAAAGTTGACAGTTTTTCCCATAGGATAACATTACGGTGCCCGAAGCATTACAGGAATCCTTTGGCACCCTGCTGCAAAATAACGGTTTGGTCTTTTTTCCTGAAATTTGAAGGGAAGATGGCCAACAGTCCACAGATGTGTCTTTCAGTAGTTTGGTGAAAAAATATCACACGGCGGCAAAGTTACGGCACTCCAAATTTGACCATTTTTCCCATAGGATAACATTACGGCGCCCGACACATAACAGAAATCATTTAGAGCCCTGCTGCAAAATAACGGTTTGGTCTTTTTTGCTGACATTTGGAGGAAAGACAGCCAACAACCCACAGATGTGCCTTTCAGTGGTTCGGTGAAAAAACATTACAAGGAGGCAAAGTTATGGCGCTCTGAACTTTTCTTTTTTTCCCATAGGATAACATTATGGCATAATGGGGCTAAGATCTAAATTAGCCAGGACAGTTGTAAATAATATGACTTTTAAATTTTTTTTCTACGTCGTATGGTTACTGAGATATAATGTATTTAGTATTCCAAGATCTCATCTTCTGTGCCGATACTCATTATTATGCATACATTATTTGTACTCACTGTCTTTCTCTATGCAGGTTTTGGGGAAAACCAGCCTGTGCGCTTACATTACTGTTAGTGTTGCCTTTCCGCTTGCGGTTACGTACCCGTTTCACTTAAATTTGACGCCTGCGCCACCATGTGCATTATCCTCATGCTTTCATTTGTGCTTGTGTTTCTGTTATTTTTTGCCATTTCTGTGTACAGTACTGTTTATCTTTCGACATTTCTGTTTGCAGGCACCATGTTACTATGTGACAACACATCAATTGGCAGACCGCTCCGTCTCACGCCACCATGTCGTTACTCTTCTGTTTTCATTCGCACTTGTATTACTCATGTGCGCGCTGTTAGCATTTCTGTTTATGCTGTTGTCCCTGTTAGTATGCCACAAGAATAGGCGGGAGCGGGGCCCTCCTGGCCCCAAGGCCTCCCGCCTTGAATTACATCTACTATTTCTCGTTATCATTCCCAAAAAGAAGGGAAATTAGAGGCAAAAAACTCTGTTTAATGCATTAGTTAGGGTTATTCCACAGCGACAAAAGTGAGGAAATTCGCTGTTAGGGTTGCAAACCCCCTTGCACTACCGCCCACCCCCAACCGGCATTGGGATGTCATTGGGATCATGGGTCCTAACTCTCACCCCATTCTATTGTACTTCTGCTTTACACATGTCATGGGTGAGAGTTAGGGCTGATCATCCCACGCACACCCTAATGCCACCACGTGCATTATCCTTTATGCATTTTCGCTATGCTTTTACTTTTTGCCATTTGTGTGTACTGTACTGTTTCGCTTGTTTCACTTTGTGTCACCATGCCCATTGACATTTCAGTTTACAGGCACCACGTTACTATGTGACAAGACATCACGTGGCACACCATTCCCATCTACGCTACTGTGTGCATTACCCTTTCTGTTCTCATTCGAGCTTGTGTTACCATGTGTGTGCCACTGTTATCATTTCTGTTTGCGTTGCTGCTCCTGTTACTATGCCACAATACATCATGTGGCGGGAGTGAGTTACATTCACTATTTTTCAATATCATTCTCAAAAAGAAGGGAAATTAGAGGCAAAACACTCTGTTTAATGCATTTGTTAGGGTTGTTCCGGAGTGACAAAAGTGAGGAAATTCGCTGATAGGGTTGAAAACCGTAACTCCAAGTTCACCCCCCCAGCACCACACACAGACAGACACACACAGGGGTGTGCTGTGGCACGAGGTGTGGCTGACTGGCACACGTCTCTATAGGGTGATTGACTGACCATTAACACAATTCTTGGGAGTGACTTATCGCTATAATAATGAAACATGTTTTTAAACAGTTGTAAACCTTGTTCAGTATATCGTCAACCTCTTCATGTATGGTAATAAAAGATTAACATAAGGTTGTTAGGATGTTTGCAGCCAATGAGAAACATCATTTTGTCAGACTCTGAAGTACACATAGTAGTGACTAAATGGTACATGTATAGTCACAGCTGTGACCTGTTGGTGCTGATGTGTGGCACCTTGGTATAGTAATAATGACTGCATAGGCACAGGAAAAGTAAGTACATTGCTGAGTTTTTTACACTGTTGAATTCTGTCAAATGTGACATGCAATGTCCCACATCGTTGCATATGCTGGGGATTGACTGTATGTCATAGGTACCAAACAAATTGATGGAGGTATAGTTGTAAGTATTAGTAAACATTGATTTGTATGCTTAAGTCATAGACACTTATTTTTATGTCATAATGGTATTTAAAGTAAGGAGTCAATACAGGTGGTTATGGTTTTAAAAATTTATTGCCAATTTGTAAAATGGAGAAAAGGTCCAATCAAGAGTGAAATTTAGTTAATCAAGCAGTCTCAATACAGTCTTTGTATGTGTGCAATCATTGCTTGTCAAATATGTAAATTGTAAGAAAATAATAACTGTATAATACGGATTGGAGTAAGTGTGTGATATAATATGAAACTAATCAGGTGTGTGTTTTTAGTTATGTTTCAGTACTCACTACTGTTTATGTGAGGAAGTAGTTTCTGACATTCAACCTGGAATTCTAATAGTCAGGCTGAAGCTGTGGCACTTCATTATATTTTTACTATTGAATGTGAATGGAGTTTGTAAAAAATTTTACTTTTTTAAAAATGGTTGTATGTTGTAATTATGAGTAGTGCATTACTTGTGTGTTATGTTAATAAGGAATGTCAGTCGGTTGTGAAGTGTGATTACAGACATGATAAACAAGTGTTTTGTTGTAATTGTGTGACTGCTAATGTGGATGTTCCTGGGTGGGGATAACCATATGCTGACTGTCTAAGTAGTACAATTTACACAAATGTAAGTTTTGTGACATTTGATTGATATTATTTAATAATATGTCACTGACTAGGGCGCAAATGGAAAAATTCCCACGACCCTCAATTGAGGCGATCATAAATATTGTCAGGAACAGGTATGCAGTTTGTTGTGATCAGCAACAGTGCCTGATTTACAATTGTCAATATTTTTAACATACGGTAGAATTACTTATGTGACAAGTTAAAAAAATATTATGTTTTTACATGAACAAATGACATTTTGTCAATTCTTACATTGGCTTCTATGTAAATTCTTGACTTGTAAATACTAAAACTGTCATGGAATGCATTTTTTAACAAACTTATGGTTAGTTAAATGTTGTTACTATACTGCTGAATAATATCTAAAACATTCACTTGTACTTTAGTGCTACACTGCTATTTTTAGTACAAGTATCAAACTAGTTATTAACAATGTACACTTGAATACAAATGTTTCTATTATGTACAAGTAATTTTAAACACTTGTAAGAGTCACTAAATTAGATTCAGCAATTGGTTATTATTTACAGTTGTGTAACTCAGCTTCTTGCATTATCAATAAAGGTAGTTGTTTTTACATATGTACAATACTAGTACTATGCATGAAAGCGTGATAGTTCTGCACTGTTGCATGGTGATCGAATGATGTTCTCTATATGTCAAGAGTCACTAGACAAATTGAAGTGTTGATAGACAACTTGTGACAGAGTGGAATGTTTGCTGAATGTTATAACGGTAGCTCAGTTATCTACGATAATAACTGAGAAGTTCTCTTTGTTTGAAAAGAGTAAGAGCTTATAAGTCATATCAATTTGTTGTTATATATGAGTTGATACATGGATTTTTAAAGAGATGTACAGAGGAGGAGAGTAGTAAGTCCTCAGTTTTTAGATGTACAATCTTTGATAGACATGTAATCATGGTTTCTCTAGTGACTGTGAATATTGTTGGCGCCGATTGAAGCCACTACAACAATTTTCATGTAGTCACTGATCTACACAAGATCTAACATGTCACAGTGTATGTAATGTCTGTATTAGAATTCCATTTTGTTGAAATTGTATTGTTTATTTAGAGTTGTACATTATACAACATTGTAATGAGGCATGAATGTTTTTTGGACAAAGTAGTCATTTTAAAATGCTACATGTTTTGTCCTATTCTTCTGAAATATGAAGGTTGTCATAATTCTTCAATATTAGAAGATATGCATTTTTCAAGTGACGTGGCAGTCTCTGTTTAAAAGTCGTTGCAGAGTCATCACACTCTAACCATCCAGTTCTGCACCTTAGTAACGAGGTGTAATGCCCAGAATGCATGGTTTGACCATGGTGATAGATTATACTGTGAGTGTCAAACAGTGATTGGTTGAAGACTATTCTACTAGCTGTGTAATCTGTGATAGGAGTATCAACTGTGCGTCTGGTAGTCAAATCTGTGCAACATAAGCAACAGATATTGAGATGAACTCCTTAGACGATGGACTGAGTGCATC
Source organism: Neoceratodus forsteri (assembly GCA_016271365.2). Lineage (NCBI taxonomy): Eukaryota > Metazoa > Chordata > Ceratodontiformes > Ceratodontidae > Neoceratodus > Neoceratodus forsteri. Next base: position 799,087,341 of record CM028130.1, on the reverse strand, counting down.
TGCTCGCACCTTCCACAGGCATAACTACATTCAGCATTAGTGAATAGTTGTCGAAATTGACACTTTTGGCTTCGGGAACAAAGAGAGTTATCCACAGCATGTCTTGTGTGGTTTCACGCTGTGAATTGCCACATGAAACACAACATATTTTGTAACATATGTTACTGTGAAGTACTGCCGCATTGGTGCTGTCTTCATCCAGGTTGTTTATGACAGCCATCATAAACTCAGTACTGTCTTGCTGTATGTCTGCAGAAAATGTACTACATCCAGCATATGTAGATAACACCTGTCGTAGTGGTGTTAGTGACTGTACATTGTTAGAGTGGTCAGAAGTCATCTTGATAATCTGCTTCAGAGCATTTGATAGGGGATTGTCTTGTGAAGCAGATATTGCCTGCACAACCGCGTGCATGTGTAGAAAAATTGCATAGCTGAGTTAGCATAGCAGTTTACTCTACTGCTGTTGTCAAAGAGTGGTACAGCAGCTACACCAACTGATTTCTGATGAATTGCTGGTTGTGAATGTTTACTTGAGTTGTGGCCTTTGCTGAACTCTTTTCTGCTCGAATCACTTTTTGGAAGCTTGTGCTGTTTGTTTGCTACCTCTAGCTGTGACTGAATTGTGTGAGACCGACAGATATGTAGGCAGTGGTATTAAAGACATTTGTGGCTGATGTAGAGTACGTAACCTGTTGTACTCAAGAATACATGCTTGTCAGCTCGTATTTTCTGAGGTGCTATACTATTGATGTGCAATCCAGAAAGGCTTCGTGAGAAGTGCAAGCGTAGCTCATGCCATCCTTTAAAATGTCTGTATCTATGTCTACCATTGCTGAATCCAAACTCAATCCTTGAGATTTGTGAATGGAGAGCATATGCAATACATATGGGAACTGTTTCGCTGTTCACGAGATATCCTTAAAACCTGGAATTTTACGAGTTTGATCTATGTGTACAGAGTGTTCCATGTTGTCAATGCACTACAAGTGTCTCAATATATGTCTTCTGGACATTAGTAGACAAAGTCAGTGATGTTTCCCATGGCACCGTTTACTCATACCTTTTTCTACATCTAGATTACGCTGCAGCATGATACGCATTCTTACAAACTGTGAGAACAGCTTCTAGGCCAGCTGTTCATGAAACATCTGACTTCAGTTCACTTAGTCGCTCAGTCATCTTTGTTACTAGCTTACTAAGAATGATGCATCAACTGTATCAACTGCATGCAGAGTTAGAATCTTTGGTTTTCTTTGTAGCATTTGATTGTTGAATTAGCATATTTCTTTAGTCGTGGCATAAGACACACTGTTGTGTCTGCCAGTAGAGTATATATCGCTGAAGACATTACATGCTGTTTCTATGCATATACTATGAACTGTGATTTTCGATCATTTAATATACAAACATGTTCTGGTGATAGAGAACCCAAAGAGCTTCATCTAAAAGTGATTTGTAAGCTAGATCACCACTTTGTGCATGCTCTCAGAACAACTCAACATGAGTAAATAATTCCCATATGTTATAGCCTGCAATGCAACCGAGGATATTCTTAGCTTGCTTGGCAGTCAGAGTTGTAAATACATGCTCTGCATTGACTGGTGCAAGTTGCAAAGGTCTCCACATACAAGTATACTTTTTGCCACCAAATGGCACTCCATCGTCAGTACCCTAAGATCTGCTGTATGAGCGTAATGAATACAGGCAAGCATGACGACTTGAGACCATGCTGATTTGGTCAGCAATGAGTAACTGCATCTTTGTGAACATGGAGCGGAGCTGAGATGCAACCTCAAATGACAGTTTATAATACTCTCCAGTTCTCCCATGTTCGACTGGCAACATAAAGAGACGGTGTAATGTTACTCCACCAATGTTGCATGCTGCTTAGTCCTGTGGGAGCAGTCACAGCAACAGACATTGAAGAGCCTGTCACACTCTGTACTTCTGCAGTGATGGCTTCAATCAGGAAACTCTTTCCTGTGCCAGCTGAACACGCTAACAAACATTAGTAGTGGCTTGTACTGAGTGCAGTACATTGTTTTGTTTCATGTAGTATACCATGTTGACAGCTTCAACCACTTGGGGTGAACTGTATGCTGCAGCTGATTTAGTCTTTCTCTCGTCAGCTGGGTTGACCATAGAGTGTGTGCCATGTTGCATGGCTGTCTCATTTTCTGACATTAACACTTCTGGGGCATTTTAAGGGCAGAGGTCCTTTAGAACACCTTGTCCTTCTGGATCAAGGTTGTCTTGTGAACTAACTGGAGTGTCTTCCTGAAGTTGCTTCTCTGCCTTCTCAAGCTGTTCTTTCTCAGCTTTTAGTCTTTGTATATATGTCTGTGAGTACTCAGTTTGGAAATTCTCGTAGGTGAGATTGAACTGGTCTTCGAATGTGTCAGAGTCACCTTTTAATTCAGACTCACTCCTCCAGGGTCTAAATAGGAATAGGAGAGCAAAGTAGTAATGTTCTGTGCTCTCTGATGTTATAGATGCAGTTTGCAGTGATCTATAAGCCATTGTGCCTCTTCACGAAAGCCATCTAGACCATTGACGCTACAAATGTGTTGTGTTGAGTCAGGTGCTGCACCTGTCTTGTAGTCATACCACTTAGCACCTCAAACAGACACATATCATTCATGTCATTGTGTCTACGTGGTAGTATGTGTCTATCAGGTTATTCTTCAAGATATGTTTTGAAGAAGGTGTATTGACAATGAGCTCCTCCAATTTCGGCATGAGGAATCAGTACACACTTCCGTTTCTCTTTGTAGTTTACACTGAGGGAAATGTACAGCGTCAGACTTCCATACAGATGTGTACCCATTAACCGGTCACTGGCCCGTAAGCTCCACATTCTCTGTGTGAAGAGTCTTCAAACCCAATGACCACAGCTGAGATGTCAGGCTTTTTAGCTTGAAGTGGCAATATCTTCCCAAAGATCTTGCAAGCTAGTCTGTTCATGTTTGGTTATGTGCGAGTGACATACTGAACCAGGGCCAGTGAGTTGTCAGCCACAAACTGAACATCTATGTTTGCTTGCCACATTAGGAGAAGAGTTGGGTTGTAGTCATTGATGTACCTCTTTTCATCCCTGGGTAACTCGTATACCTCTTGGTTGATTTTGCCTTCAAGTGGTGTCGATTGCTGAGAAAAGGTCATTCATGGCACCATTCTGACAAACTCATCTAGGAAATCCAAAGCAACATGTGTGTACCAATTAGATTTGTTCTTTACTACTACCGCAATATTTTGTGCAAATATGTCACTGGAACTTTTGTACCAACTTCCATAGTGTAGGACTGTCATACTTGTCTGGAATGTGACAAGTGATATATTTTTGATGAATGATAGCATTCTGCTGTTTATGTTCACCAATGCGTGCAGCATCCTTGATCCACAATAACATATGGATATGAAGGGCACTCTCGTGTTGATATTCTGTCCTCCAAAAGTAATGTTCTACAATACCTAGAGGAGGATTGTCTTTTGACAAGATGAAAGTGAGAATGTCATGGAACTGCTTGTGAAAATGTCTTGTGACAGACACAGGATCAAGTGAACACATTTCTCCGACAGTCATCGATGAGATGCCTTCGACATCGGAATTTGCCCACTTCAACAGTTCAATGAGTTCATCCCAGGCATATTCAGCACAACTAAGTGTGACAAACCATGTGGCTGCACCATACTCTCGTAGCATTGTCATCACTTCCGAGTGTCTGCGATACCAATATTCTTTGGTGCCACGTAGACTTGAAAGTATGGAAGACAGATTCACTTGCACATTTTCATCTTTCTGCTTTAATTTCTCCAGAAATTGAGCAGCTGTAATTCCATCTAGTGGACTTGTTAGATGAATGGTATGTGCTATAGACGCAGACAGAATGCTAAGCTCACTCTCCCAGAGCAGATGCAACAGGTACTGTATGTTACGTCTGAATTTGCCATCTTTGCTCAGGACACGGCTAGTGCGGTACTCAGCACCCTGTACCTGTACTTCTTTCATTATCTAGGCGTCCTACTGACCCTTTTGAAATAGGTCTGGGAGCAGCGTGCTTCTAGTGTTGCCTCCCAAATGCTGACAGGCTCACCTTCCACCTGCTTCATTTGATAGAGATCAATGTTGTCTCCTAATGGATCTCGACGATGAAAGGTGAATTGTACTGTTCATACACATTGTCACTTGTCTGTGTACTGACCTTCTCAATGATTGACTTATTTTTCTAATAGATCATGTTGACAGAGACAGCCATCTGATCTATGTCAAGTCTATATAAAAGGAATTGTTCCTCTTTAAATAAGCCAGAGCAAGCTTTACCTTTGCACATTGACAACATCTGCTAGATGACCTTGGCCTTTGTAGGCACATCATTTACAAGAATGACCAAGCTATTTTCTGTTGAGATTGCTTGAACATTTTCCTGTAGAGGAAGTGGTAGATACATCACAGAACCCTTTAGAGATCTAACAAGCTCTTTCTGTGGAATCTTCCATGTCTTTGTGTTCAGACGTAGAATCATTTGGAATGGTTTCATTGTCTGAATTAGAATACGTTCAAACATATTCAATGTTGAAATCTCACTTGGTGTAACATCTGTTTCCATGTTGTTTAGCATTGACCTTGCTGGCAAAGTGTTGCACTTCAGTTTTGAAAAACAGTGTTTGCATAGCACAATGGTGTCTTGTGGATGAAAGTCAGATTTCAGCAGCAAGAATGCTGTGAGGTGGAACCACATGTCTTTGTATGGTGACAAGGTTTCTAGGTTGACTGTGACAGTTTGTTTTGCGTAGCACAAACGGTTGCATGACACACATACAGAATCAAACTTCTGAGACTTTGCATCCTCAAACTTAGCAATTTCCTTCCCGTACTGTTTCAGAATGTCATTTTCTAACACTGAAACAGATTTTCTGTTGAAGTGTTACACTGGAAATTAGTTGTTTGTGGTCCAGAAGGAATGTGTTACAGTTTTTTTAGGAAAGTGATGGCACCCTGCATGTCACCTAACTGCAATGTCATTTAAACAAGTGTATTGATGTACAGCTCTGCTGTATTCATATACTCTGTAGACAAAGTTTCATGATGCCTGTTTGATGCTAGCAAGCATCCGCATGTTGTGAAAAAAACTGTCAAACACCTGTATCGAGACATGCAAGTAGTGACCCATGAGTCCAGTATGTGGCGGATTTCACTAATGGTCAATTTCTGTAAATAGTTTATGTCTCTTTTTATGATCTGTTATTATGAATAGGTTAACAAAGTGTTCTACTTTTTGAAATGATGATTGCCATGTTGCAGGTGGTATGCATCACATGACCATGTCAGGCAGTGCTGTTTTTGAAGATGTGGTTGGACCACAGTCATCATCACTATCAAATTGATTGTCATCAGAGATACTGAGGACATTTTTAGTTTGCCAGACTCATCAATACTGAACGCCTGTTCTTTCGAAAGTAATGATAAGACTCTTCCTAGAAATATGCTTCTGAGTGTTGTGTGTGCAGCCACTGTCCTGTGAAAATGATAGAAGTTGTCAACAGTCAAACAAGGATACTGTTGAAGCCTTTTTTAATGGTATATACAAGTTTCCTGAATTGTTCAAGACATGATACATTATACGCCTACAATCGTTTGTAGTACTAACAGTGCTCTGTCTGATAAAGTTCGTACTTTCAGATGTAAATTCATCAGAGAAAGGTGACTCTTGCTCTTTTATGGGTGTAGCTTAATAGCAGATAAGTCTTTCGATCTTAGCTTTACTTGCCAGTGATCGAAATACTTTCTTCTGAGTTGTGTCATCATATTTTTATTTTACGGTGTTGTTTTGAGCGCCTGTTGATGGTTACACTCAAAATAGTTGTGTTTCATCTCGAGATCGACACAACATTTGGCTGATACTATACATTTTGCTTTTCTGTTGAAGATTTTTGTTTCTTTGTGCAGTGACTTGGTGAGTTACTGTTGCAGTAAGGTCTGTCGATGTTCATTTTTTTTTGTGTGCCTCTACTGTTTTGTTTGTTGCCCTTATACAACAGTGTAGTACTATTATACCGCTCCTCTTTTTAGATTACATCTACGCTTTATTTAGTTGGCATTTTTGGTATTATGGTTGACAGTGACAGTAAGCAATCTATACTAGTTATCAGGCACCTGATATGAGAGAGAAAAAAAATTTTAGAATAGGCTTTAAATAAATTCTTATAACACTGTGTATTGATAGAATAGTACGTTAAGAATGTTATCAATTTGGTAAAACATAACTAAATGATAGTTGTTATGAATGTGCATTCATGGTTGCACGTAATATCAGAAATTTGTTCATTCTCAATATTTTAGTACATTAAAAGATTTTTCTTCATGTGTTCTTATGATTAGGGTAGGTGTGATTTTTTACCTGTGTACTAATATGTGTTTTCTACCATGTATCATGTCATGGTATAGTCAGTATGATAATTTCTACTATATGGTAGAGCAAACTTGAGAGTGATAGTGTGCATTACCAAATCTGTTACAATTAGTATGTTTACAAATTAGGGAGGACATGCCACTATTACTGTTGTGTGGTGTATACCACAGTTGGTAAGTATGCTTGCATGTTAATTGAAAATTTCATTATTGTTGCTGCATTTTATCAACATGTGTTTTTGTACTCCTGTATCACCATTGAGCTGTTATTTTCACAACATGGGAAAAATGTTTTCCTGCACATGTACTGTGCAATGATGCAGTTCATTGACGAAATAACTGTGTGGGGCACAGTCACAAAATTACCGTGGCTGTGGTTTATGAACAGACAACTTAAACTGAATATGTTGAAAATTGCGTGAGAATCGGAAATATTTCTGATTTACAAGCTTGCGAGTGTGCAGTTCACATGTAGACTTGTAAGTTTGTGTTGTCATACTTTTCAGTTGAGAATTTACTATTTTGCTTCAACCCACAAGGTTGTGAATAGTACAGATTTGCTTAGTCACATCTTAACAATAGTGTGCTTTTGCTTATGTGCTGTTTGGCTCAGTTGATGTGAGAAATGACTATATATGGTAGAAATGTTTAAACATAAGAGTGACACTGTTATGAGCAGAGGGTCTTAAAATGGATATATGAGTACATTTGATGTGAAAATTACAACAAATTAGTGTTTTTGCAAGTCTGCTTTACAGTGTTATGCACGTATTGGAACATTGTAAATCTAAAATATCTGCACTGCACTGAGTTTGAAGCAGCTATGCAGCAGATTATGTGTTTGAAATTGAAAATTGAGCTATTTTTCCATAGAATCTGAAGTGTGCGTCAATATATGACAGGTTTTGAAAATTACTTTCGTGAGCACGAAGTTTCAAAAAATACTTTCGTGCATTTGTGAAAGTGTTTGAGCATTTTTGTGCATTCGACAGTATGGTCAAAAGTACTGTTGTTTTTCTAGACTTCATAAATTTTATTGTGCTTCTTTCAGTGTCGTAAATGTACTTTCATGCATTCGATAGTAAAGTTAATCTAACACTTGTAGTGGCTTTAACATTCAATATCTATCTATTAAACAGTGTGTTTGGTGACAGCTAGCTCTACCAATGAAATTTAAGATTTGTCAGGCCACTTCGAGAGTCTAATCAGGGGCGGACAACACTGAAGAAGAAGTAAACAAGATCCATTTGAATATTGCTGAGAAAAAGTAGTTTGAAACTGTAAGTACAGTCTATCTTCACTGATATTTTAGTATTAAAAACTTATTGAACATCTGCATACTATTAATCAAAACGTTTTTTCTGTTTAATCTCATAATGTTAATTGTTATTGTGTAGCATGCTATATTCTTAAGAGAAATAGTTTAAGTGAAAGCATTTAGTACTAACTTGTACAGATACGGCTGCAAATGGAGGGAGATAGGAAGGTGCGTGGGTTGTATGACAAAATGGAACCAATCAGACTTGTTTCTGATTTGTAATTGTTTAAAGCTGCTTATGAAAGGATGCATTTTGCAGTTCTCAGTGGTTTCAGATTTTTGCAGGAACATAGTCTAGTAATACTGAATGCATGAGTTACATTGGTTGATGAAGCCAGCATAGGAGAGAATGTTTTTTTTTTTGTGTGTTTTGTCTGCATACACTGAAGCTTAGCTTGAAATAAGGAGGGAAAATATCAGTTTGATTTTCAGTGCTGTCTGGTCACTGCAGGGTGAACAGTCCCTTTCTTTGTAGCTCTCTGTACAGTTCTGAGTTTAAATCTTAGAATGGCAGAAAATAGCAAAAGGATTTGTGTGTGGATAGTTAGGCGCAGTTACATGACGTAGGAGCTGAGTTTGCAGTTCATGTGATTTTGAGAGGACCTGCAGCTCCCAATTGCTATGTAGATGGTTTGGTCATGGTGGTATGAGATGAGATATCTCACTTTCTATACAGATCTTTGAGAACTCCTCTCCTCCTGACATACTGCTAATACATCTTGGAGGCAATTTGGGGTCTCAAAACACTGCGGTTTTAGTTACAGAGCAAGGTGGACCTTTGCTTGTATTATGTCTATGTTGCCTGCCTGCATGATATCTTTTCGATATTACAGAGCGAGTCTGGCAAGCAGAGCATCATATGTATCTGATTGATGAGCTCGCAGGAAAAGTAAATGTACAGATTAAGTGCTTTCTGCGCATGCATGGAATGCATACTATATCTCACGAAATAAAATACTGTAATGATTGGCTATTCCTACCAGATGGTTGTACATTTCTGCATCGCTGGCAATTGTCATTTTCTGGGAGACCTTCAAGATGGATCCTGAAAGTCCTTTAAGATGGTGAGACTGTTTGAGAAATATTCAGTATACACAAAGGTTCTTTTCGGAACCATAGTAATGTGGTCAAAAATAGATCAACTGCATCGCACTCCATATATGATACATATATGGGTTTACTATATTACAACAGTATTTTGTAATGGTAATTTCCTGCTTCTGTCTGTTCACAATTGTGATATTGTTATCTCAACATTAGTAAATATTTGAGAGTTAAATGGTTCATTTTACTGTCTTTAGTATTGGCGTTCAGCAGTATGGTATGACTAATAAACTTTGTGGTACTGTTAAATGTAAATTTTTTACTGGTATGTCGGATATAGATTTATTTTATGTTACAGATATGGGTAGTTATTAGTATATGGGCTGCCATGAATGCTTCTGCATTATCATGCACTTTACTTTCAATCACTTTGTTGGCTGTTTTCATTTTATTATGTATTTATAGGTTCACAGTTCTGCAATGTGGTTCATCTGTTTAACATCATTGCAATGTTGTGTTTTCTCATTGTGGTACAGATGGATATGTCTTGGTGTGTCAATCGATGTTCGTGCAGTACCCCCACGAGACTAGGGATAGCAGTTGGTGGGACACCAGTGTAGTAGCAGTTGTTTTTATCGGTTGCTGAATCTTTTAGCCTATAATGCTACTGATCTGTGTTTCTGCTATTGAAGGACATGCTTTTTAATTAGTGTTGTATGAATTTGTTTGAAATGATTTATATTGTTACGATACTATGTAGATATTTGTTTTGTTTGTGTTCAGAACTACGAACTATGGTAGAAAATGAGACAGTGGACCTTTGGAGTGGTGTGTGCACTGCTTGAGGCAGTCAGGCTAGAGGCAATGCAAGAGTGTTGATGAGGTACCAGTAAGCTGATTCATGGGAGGCGGTGTAGCTATTTGTACATTTGTTGAAAGTCAAAGACAGTTGTACAGCTAAGAGAGTGAGCTGTTGTAGCGTTTCTCTTGTCTAAATCGCGGGAGGATGCGGACAATGATGCGTTTACTTTCTCGTTTTGAGCTTTGGGGCTGCTGGCAAACTAGCTCGGGGTGCCTGCTCACGTGGTAATCAGCACAACTTTTCATAATGGTTGTCCATGTTTCAAATTTGTAAATAATTATACTGTATAAATAAGCAATAAGACATCAGGGCGGTTATGTCAATGTTGTAAATCTGTGTGGTGTAATGTGGCATGAGGTCGCCGAGGTACTGCATCCCTCACAGTGATTAAGGACGTGATATAAACACCAGTACCTTGTTGTATTATCAGCAATATTTTGAAAATAGTGTTAACAATGTCTTGTATGTGCTTAGTCTCAGATATATGTCAATCAAGATGACATGCTGTTAATCTTGTGTTTGATACTAATCCAAACCTGTATTTCTTACAACATTTTTATAATAGTTTATACTATATATGATGTATCAAAAATGTAACCTAATTCTTCCATTTCTTTACTGTGGTGCTGTTTTCACTGCAAACCAGGCTGCAAGATATTGTGCAGAAAATAGAATATTTATCATAGCACTTACTATGGTGTATTGGAGAGCAAAAGAAGTTACTGTTTTATTATTGTGATGTGGTGGTTTGAAACTTGTACAAGTCTGTATTATTGTCAAACAATCCTCTGTCATGAATGTGTCCGTTGGTCAGTGGAGGGAAATGGCTGATCACGTGTATGTGGCATGAGGCACGCTGAGTAGTACATCACCATATAGTTATTAAGTGACTATTGATATAAAATAGGAGTGCCTTATTAGTATCACAGCAATATTTTGAAAAAGTGGAATATTGTTTGTATGCTAGTTTACATTTATTCAATCAAAGATTGACATAGCACAATGTTGTGATACTAATCAGGAACGTATTTCACAACTGTTGTTGTAAGTCTACAAAATGTTCTGTCATTTGCATCTAACATTTACATTTTTTTGGGTTCATGGTAGAACATCGATGTGCCCCAGCTGCAAGCGTGGGTAGTGCTGGCAGAGAGCCAGCTGTGAGGGTGGTCAGTCGACACTGAAAGTGTCATTGTGATTGAGTCTGATGGCAGATGTTATATCACAAATTTCTTATCTTGTTTGCAATAAGAAATGAGGGTTTTATGCCACAAGCGTGATAGCCAATTGTGCCATTCATATATCGCGGTATTGTTGCAATTAGCTGCACAGCTGTGTGTCTGGGACATTAAAATGTGACATGCAAGAAGGACATTGAAGACGAGGTGGGGGGCATTTGCATGTCGGTATGATTTTATGCTATTACCGCAGGTCTGCCGATCCTGAGGAATTGTGCGTTCCAACAGGCTGCAGGCATCGGGAACAACATCGGTGCAGCCTGATTATGAGAAAGCAGGTAGAATATCCTGTGGATCGCTTCTGGGCTGATCAGAGGAATAGTCACCCTCCAACACATTGATCGTTAGGCAATGTGGCCCTCTCGAATGTATCTTCTGATGCAGGCCAAAAGGTCGATTATTGTGTTTAATGAGCCATCTCTGAACATAGCCCCTGTGGCAGTGTATGACCGGCGACCACGAGTTGCTAAGTTCCACCATCCTGCCTTCCGGCAGCTCTGGGCAGCAGCAACCCACATGTCTATCACCCTGCCTCCCCGCCGAAAGTGACCGTCTTGTAGGGCTGAATGACCATTGTACAGTACAGCTAATGTGTTAGGAGCCCATGCCGATATGACAGTCAGATTTTAATGAATGAATTGATTACAACTATGGATACACACTATGGGTGTATGCTCGTTGGGTCTTGTCTGCAGCATGGGTGCAGCCCCATGGGCAGTCAGTTGATGGGCGCAGGTGGATGATGCTGCCCACTGCCTGTGAGGTGGTGAGCAGGGTAGTGGTGCCTCGTGGGTTGGGTGGGAGACACTAGCCACCAGGGCTATCTTCAGAGGGGGTTATTAAACCAATGCTGATACTTGGTATTGGTCCCTGGACCAGGACGGAAATGTTCAGGAGGATGGGTTTTACTTACTGGCTGTAATTACTTTTGGTCCACTTGAGCACAAGGATACATTTGGTGGGTTACTTAACTTCTGGGTGTGATTGGGCATTTCGCCATGGGCATAGGATACATTTGGGGAGGCAGTGCTGCCCGTGATTCGCCTTGGTGTTGGGGAAGGCGAATGCCCCGTAGGCCATTGGGTGGGGTGAGGATTACAATGGTTGGCTGCAATCGTGTTCCGGGGCATGGGGACTAGGTTGGGGGACAGCATGTTAGCAGTTGTGTTTCCTGAAATCTAGCAGCCAGCGTGAGTGACCCCGAGTTAGCTTTTTTTTTTTTTTTTGCTAGTCATGCAGACTTGGTTGGGAGTTGTAATATACAGCCTCCACAGCCTGGGAATATTGGTCTGTGGAGTTCATTTATGTTCCTCCCACACTTAACCATGCATTCATTTGCATTGTGCTGTTGTTCGGCCAGTTTTCAGTGCCGCGTGTTTTACTAATGTTGGAGAATGGCAGAATGTTGTACTTGCAGATGTGGAGTCTATTGTATGGGCCAACTATTTGAATATCCACTCTCAATAGTTCAAAAGGTTAAATCTAACTCAGGAATGCAGTGCCACCATGGTAGAAGATCCTGTACTACCATAACAAACTGGTATTACAGAGTGAGGGAATAATATTTTCATGAATCTGATAATGTATGGTGTGCATAGCTGTAGATGCGGTGTTGTGGGGGGCAGGTTTCCGCTAATTTGGTGGTGGAGTTCATCGTATTGTTAATTATGCCGACAGGTTGTCGTTGATATCGCACCCGGTGGTTGGCATGAGTCGGAGCAGTGTCACAACTGAGGCGTGACGTTATCCCAACGACACACACCCTGTCGGGCATTATTGCTATTATACAATGGCTCGTTGTTATACAGAAAAAATAATTTTAAAGATGTTTTTGTGTGGAAAATATTTTTGTTTTTAAGATGCTGACGAAACAATCAAGCAAATGATCAGCATGCTCATGCCCTTGATCAGCAGGTTCACAGTGAGCTGAGACTAGACCCGTGATGTTGTACTGATTAACATCATGCGTCCTCTCCCAAGACTGACCAGTCAGAGTCCAGGTTTTTCTTGCCATTGTATAATGAGTTATAGATAACAAATTCTAATGTTGTTCCTAGTGTTGTAGGTGTCTCCAGTGGAATTCAATGGTGTGCTGCTAAATTATCTGTCGTGAATTATGACATGTCCCTACATTGTATTTAGTTAATATTTATATATGTCATGCCAATGTTGTATTATTATTGCAATAGTTATAAATGTGCATTATAGGAATCTCTACATGTTTGTTAATGTGTTTTAATCCCTGTAGGGTAATATGGCTAATAATACATACATGGCTGCTACATATCTAGCTAGAGGGTCATTGAGTGAACAGTGACATTATCGTTGTGTTGGTGTTCTTTTATTATAATAACTCACATTTTAAAACTATTAGAGGAACAGAGGTCTTATATTAGGGTATGCATGTATGTAAATTGAACATACATGTAATGTTTTTAGGATGTTTATGTGTCTCAACCATGCATTATGACAATGTTATAAGTATTGTGATTGATGGCAGGCACTACTTGTTCTGCACTGCATACTACCAATTATATATTTGTGAGTAATGTTTTGAAAATATGTTATTGAAGAAATAGATGTTTTAAAGAAAACACTTTGACCTTGATATTTTATCTATTAATGTGATCATTTTTTTCTTGTTTCCTTTAATAGAGCCCGGGGAAGCTGCTGTTCCGGAACGTATGGAGGTGAAGCAGGAAGCCGGCGCCAGCCCACCACATAAGTGAAATCTGTTGTCGCTATTATCTGCATCCTTGAGAAGTACCATAGGGTTGTCAACATTCTGTGGTGATCAATGCTCCTGTTGATAATTATGCATTGCAGTCCTACTACATGATAGGGAGTGCACCGTCTATTGGCATACTCACTGCAAATGTTAACATTGTTTGGGGTGTGAGCAACAGAGCTCGCTGTTGAGTGAGTACCACTTTATTTTGTTTGTTGTGGTGGCTTAATCACTGTCTTGCATTACTTACTTTACGTGTGATGTGACCTTATAAGGGTGGTATGCATGATCACTGCAGATACCCAAATCACCCAAAAACACAAACTGGTGGTAGGATATTGTAGTGACCTAAATGTTGTGCACTGCATATAGTCTACAATTATGATTTATTAGTTTTTTCTCAATCTACAAGTTTAAAAGTGTGCCTTATAGTGTTCATTATCCCTTTTCCCAGTAAAAGTGAATAGCTGTGCAGTGTGTCTGTCTTCAGCCTTGCCAGCCTAATGCTTACCTCTCACAATGTATGGATGCTGTTCAGCGCACTGCCAGATATGTGTATTTTTAAAGGTGATCATGAACTGAGGGAATGTCGATAAAACTAATAATGCAGGAAATAATGGGACTATTTCGGTTCACTTCTATGAATATCGTGATTGCTTCTAAATAACACAATGGAAGTTGTCTCACCACACTTAGAAAATGGGCTTTTTATTTCCTGGCATCTGATTGGCTAGTACCTTCCCAGGGGTAAATTAATTTTAAATAGATCCCCAGGAAATAAAAAGTACCAGCTCCCATACCTCTCACCCACTCAAGTATCCTCTGCCCATCCAGGTTGCTCTATTGGCTAAAAACATCAAATAAATGTGAAATCACTGCCATTTTTTTTTCTGTCACTTAGCGAGAGATATTGGACATTAATGACAAGCTGTCTCAAAAGACACTGCCCCCACCAAGACAGACACACTCTCACTCTTCCTGAACAACTTTTGTCAGGCAAATTCATTCAGTGCAGAAGATGTGTGATTTCGATTTCTTTAAAGATGTCAGTATTTAAAACAGTGCTAGGAGAAAGCGTCATTAATTGCTCAGCATTGCTTCAGCACCCTTTTTCTATAGTACAGTTTATTGTAGCCTAACTCCACTAAGCTGACTTTAAATTAAGGCTACCTCCCATGTCACTTACCCACCTGCCAAGACTGTGCTCCTGCATTTTTAGGATCGCAACCACAGCAGCCAACGCCTTCTGATCGCCTCTCAGCACTGATTCCGGTTCCTAAATGACACAGCACTAGCCGGCCATTCACTGCTCCTCACTCCCTCTCTATACCTCTGCCTCCCGCTGTACTGTTTCCTCAGAAGCTTCACTCTACTTTTGTGGGATTAGTTTTGACTGACTGGGAAGCTGTAGCGTCCACGGAGCAGTACTGTGGTGCAGCTAGGAAGCGATGTACAGCCTCTGCCGGTAGAAGGCAATGGTCCAGACGACTGGGATCTGGGAATTGTAATGCTCCAGTGTCAGCGGGTCGGAGCTGTGAGAAAGGGGCTGTGTTGTGCTAGTGGTGTGACAAGAAACAGACACATGTATTAAACATATCTTGATTGAACTCTCTGTAGTCCCAATACGGTGGGGTGGTTATGTTAACATGACAACAGCCTCCAAACCCACAACTACAGGACTGCGACTAGGGCACATGTGGAGGAACTATTTTATTACAAAAGAAATAAAATAAAACAGTTTTCACATTAAAACATAAAAATATTTTTCTTTAATAAAATAGTACAATGGGCATTTCTAAAAAGCAATAATGCCCTCCAGGTGGGCAGTATTGAACAATACCGAACAACCAGGAGGTATAAGGCCATCCGCTTGCTGCGTCAAGCCCTCATTATGCCCCTGGCTGGTCCGTGTCCCCAATACCGCTTACACTGTGGGGGCATTATTGCTTAATTAAAATGCAGTACTATGACAGGTTGCAGTGGTGCAAATTCCACTACATTATACGGTGCGTGTTTCTGGGTTGGGTGTTATGAAAAGAAGTTGCTAAGTAGTGAAACTGTGCTAAATATTGGGCCACATAGATCACATTGCTAAATTGTTCAATGATGCATGGGTTAACAACAGACAGTGTCATAGTTTCAATGAGCAACTATTCTTTAAAACAGTGTTTTTAAACGTCACTATATGAGTGGTGGGTGTTTTTCAAATTACTTTTGGGACAGTGTAAGGAGATGACTGTGAGACTGTATGTGAGTAAAGGTGTAATATGTCTACTTTAAAACATTTGTTTTTAGATGAACATTAGATGCTATAAGTAGGCGCAAGGCCTTCTGGTGTGAAAAATAGTTGCGAGGGGTGTCCAGGGTGATATTCAAAGGAGTTGTGCTATTGAGGAAGTACTTTGAATATCACCTCTAAGCACATCCACTGTGCATGGCGCAGTGTAACTTGCAGCAGCACAAGTTTAGAAACTGCAGCATTCTACTTGTGGTTGCAAAATCCCGATATTCTAAAGGTAATATGCAAATGTGGTTGTAATTCAGGCAAGGCACGGGGTGGGGACATTCTCATCTGATTGTGCTGCTATTTGCATTCCATTAGCATGCAGGTGTGGTGATCCCCGAGGACTTGCACTTGGGTCCTTACCAGGTAGCAGCCGTTGGGGAAGGATGCCCAGCACAGGCTAATTGCAGGCAAAAGAGCGTTAATCCACCCCCCACTGGCCCGATTGCAGGCATACTGTTAATACCTTCCCCCCCAGTAGCCCAGTTGGGGGCAGCAGTGTGTCTCCCCATTCAACACAGACGTGGAGGTCCAGTGGACCAATAAGCACAATTGCGCTATTAAGTAATGAAACACCTCCCTACCTCCTGAATATATCCCTGGTGATACCAGTGGACTGATAAGCCCAATTGCAGGCTTGAGTATTGAAACCCCACCCCCACCTCCCGATCATATCCTGAAAATCCCAATTGTGGGATGTAGTTAGCAACCCACTCCAACAAAAGACATGAGTGTTGGGGGGCAGACATTGCTGCCCGTGATTGCCTTGATGAGGGGTGTAGAGTGCATATCTCTCAAGTATACCACATGCAGGAATGTTACTCATTTTAATTCACTAAAGCTTCCTGTTTCACATTGTGAGGACTTGTAACACATTCAGTGTTAACATTTTTTTGCAAAATTGTATAGTAAATGATGCTAAATATATCAATTTGATAAATTGCAGACTTTATGAACTTAAATGCAAACATTTTAGCAGTGTTGTGGGCTTCTAATTTAAAAATTAGATTAAGTGTTCCACGCTTTTCCTATTCTTTCAACATTTTGAGAAGCAATGTAACACATTTTGGGAACAAACAGTTCAGACGTATGAGACAGAGTGTTGAGGGCAGCCACAGGTGGCAGCTGCTGTGTTGCATCCTGCAATGCAGCAGCTCACTTGTGGGTGGCCCTCAACTTGATCCTTTTTTTTTCTCAAAGTTGTGCAGGCGCCGCTTTGGGGTTGCGCCTGCACAACTCTGCTCAGTTCGACTCGATATCTGGCATGGTTTTGCATCACATCTTATATTAGTGACTTAATTATTTAAAGTACTGATGTGTGTTGAGATCTTGAAACACAGGTAAAAAGCTATTCAGTTTAAAAGTATCATTAAACTTATCATGATAGTGTACGCATGAAAAGTATTTTATTGTACTGCTACTGTCAGCATACTTTAATTTCACTGAATACATGACTACACATTATAGGCAGACATGGTGAAGTAAACATTCTCACACTTGATGAGGATGTATTTCAACTCTATGGTATAATAATGTAAATGATGCTAAAGTATGCACATACAGAATATTTCTGAGTAGTGAAAGAAAATCTAAGAGTAGCATTCTAAGCCACAGCTAACTATACATTTTTTTATGTTGTGAGCTTATTAGATAATATAGATAGTCAAGTATGACAGAGAGACAAATTACATACTAAATAGTTTAGCATCATACTTAAAACTATTATCATTACTTTTAAATGAATGCATTTCTGATATTGCATTAGATAAGAAATATTTGAAGTGAAATATTTTACAGTTGTAATTGTTGAATTTGTGTTATATATTCATCATAACTGTTTTTTTTATCTTTGTAGGGCGCGGCGAAGTGCACAGGCCATTGCCGCTGCTACAGACGGCTCACGCACGAGGTTCTCAGTCTGCGGAAGGAGAATGCTGTGATCCTTGAGAGGCTGGACAAAATCCAGTCTCTCTTGGATGCACAGCAGCAGACTGTGAACCTCGTCCTTGAGCCGGTCGTAGCAGTGGGTGATGGTGCTGTTGCAACTAGCAGTGCTTCACCTCCACGGCTACCATCTGTTCCTGCAGCTTCCCTGGGTGAAACTGGCCACCCTTCATAGCGGTCCGGTATCATCTCCTGAGGCGCAACAGTTTCCACTTCTTTTGCGCCTCCACATTGAATCCAGCTTCCAGCCTGGATTGCCTCAAGCAGTACATACACCTCTCGCAAGTCTTCGTCTGAACTGAAAGAACATTTAAATATATTTTTATAAGTTTTTATTAATATAAAGAAAAAATATTTTTATTTTATTTTAATTTTGTGTATGATGTAATACACACTTCATATGTTTTTTCGGTGTATGTATATATTATTTTGTAAAAATCTATTTTTGTATTTATAAAAAAAATTTTAGTTAGTAATTTTTATATTGAAATTATTTTATAGTAAAAATAGTTGAACTATACTCTTTGTGTTTGGTGTGTTATTGCTATTCAAGAGATAAAGTGTGACATTCAAGCCCCAACATTTTTTGGGGCCAATTGTCATAACCATATCATCTTAACATTGGGTATATGTGGTAGTATTGTAATCCCTAATATAAAGATAGTTAATAGAAAGGTTGATACAAATGTTCAAGGGAGTGGAGGAGGCCAGACAGTAAAGAATAGGCCATAGCTGTTGCCAGCCAGTATCTCTTATGTAGTCATGTTAGCTTCCTTCATAAAAATTTCTATACAGCTGAGTTTTAAAAAGCATCTTTGATTTAGGACAAATAAGTGACAAGGGGCTCATTCCAAGGGGCCAGCAGTCTCTGTGTGACAAATGCCTTCCTTCTATTAGTATTATACTTTATGGGCCAGATATTCAAAAGGGTTGTGACATGTGTAATAGGGTAGTGCCTGCGCAAGTCAAGACTTGCTCCATTCTGCGATATTCAGCAGGAGGCAGTTCCACCAGAGAAAACATGCTAAGAAACAGTGCAATGCAAATGAATGCATGATGAACTGCAGGGGGAGCAACCATGCATTAACTGCACAGCCTGATATTCAGCAAGGCTGTCCAGAGTTGTGAAGGTGCAACCCGCAACCTGCACCTGCACAACTTTGAGGCCAAAATAATGCTCAAGTCAACGATCACCCACAGGTAACCTGCTGCATTGCATTGCACAACACAGCAGCTGACAGCTGTGGCTGGCCCCCAACCCACTCCATGTCCCCTCGTGCAGCCTGATCATGGTCAAAAGAGTGACAATCC
This sequence comes from Neoceratodus forsteri, assembly GCA_016271365.2. Lineage (NCBI taxonomy): Eukaryota > Metazoa > Chordata > Ceratodontiformes > Ceratodontidae > Neoceratodus > Neoceratodus forsteri. The sequence continues at coordinate 799,068,200 of CM028130.1, read as the reverse complement.
CCAACACCACCCCTCCACTGGCCCTATTGTGGGCAACAGCAGAAATGTTCCTCCCCCACAAGCCTGACCACTGGCTGCTTTAGTTTAAAAACAACCCTGCCCCGAATACATCCCTGGTGGTTCAGTGTACTGAAAAGCTGATTGCAGGGTGTATCAGTGTGAAATACACCCCCCCTCTTGCCGAACATAGCCCTGGTGCTGTAGTGGACTGAAACTCCCATTCACGGGATGCGAACAGTAAAGCTGCCCCACGAACATAGCCCTGGTGGTCTAGTGGACCAAAACTCCCATTCGCGGGATGTAAGCAGTAAACCTCCTCCGAACATAGCCCTGGTGGTCCAGTGGACCGAAACTCCAGTTCTTGGGATGTAAGCAGTAAACCCCCGAACATAGCCCTGCTGGTCCAGTATATCTATTCAGTACAACAAACCTCTTCCACCGCTGTTCACATGATTGATGGTACCACCTCAGTTGGTAGTGGAAGCACTCTATGAAATCTCAAGTTATTATAGTAGCATATCCATTTGTTCAGTACATGAACTAATAGTGTCCATGTCATGTCATATTGTCTTTTAGTTATGCACATTTTTAAATTAACATATGTGCTGACAAACAAAATGATTAAGACACTTTAACATTAAAACTACTACATGGAACAAGAATGACAAATGACAATTAATAAAGTAATTAAGACAATGACAGTAAATGCAACCACAACAGTTGAAATATTTCTGATACTGGAACATTGTTTTATATGTATATGCACTATTCTTAGGACTATAAATCATGTAGTATGCTGAGTGATACTTCTGAAAAAGACAGGATATTCATGGCAAAAAAACTCCGTTTAATGCATCAGTTAGGGTTGTTCCACAGCGACAAAAGTGAGGAAATTCGCTGTTAGGGTTGAAAACCCTAACTCCGAATTCACCCCCCCCCAGCACCACACACACACAGACACACACACACATTCAAGTATGGGGGAGGACCAAGTCAACACAACCAATGACAGACATCCAGCAGCAGGTGACATAAATAACCAACAATTGTCTAAATGTACTACAAGACATCCCCACCCACCTGACCAGGTACTGCATGCTCAGTGGAGATCAACAGCAAAACTGAGGCCATGTACACCAAACGTACACATCCCTGATTGCAGCTGCACACAACGTACCACACTTAGTAGTTGCATGGCCTTACCTACTGATGCCCCACACCACACCACACCACAACTGGTACTGTGCCGTTATTCAATATAAATGCTGAAGGTGCATGATGACAGTTGTAGAAAGGTTTGAACACTACTGAGTATACACTAATTAAGAGAAGCACATAAATTAACTAAAAGACACTAGCATGCTCAAGATAAAAGTAGTGATACATTTAGTAGGTGATTTACATAGTAATACATTTACTGCAATGGTTTACTCAACATAGAGGCTGATGTAAACGTATGGAAAAGCATTGCCTGTTCAGCGCTGTGAAGGTGGCACTGCCAATGTCACATGCATTCTTACTGATAAAGGTGTACTGCTGATGTACATACATAGACCTTCAGTGTGTTTCAATATTAAAGATGCAGTAAGTATTCTTTGTAAGAAAGATTGTAATTGCATGGATCAGGCCAAGCAACTTCTAAATAAGATAGCACTACTGAGCCAACAATGATGTACCTGTATTGGACATGTATATAGGATAGATTTTCCTGTAGGCACTTACTGAGTATGTTGTACCTGATAAAGACAATCTCATTGCAGCTGTGATGACTAACTTATTCAAATAGTAATACATTTGCTATTGTTGAAATGAGTGATCTATGCCACTTATGGACACAGTGTGATTTTTTTAACATTTGTTTCATACTCAGGCTGTATGCCTACAGTTTGGGTTTGCCACACTTCTGTCACTGATGCTATCAAAGTGATAACTATGTTAATTCTGCTACAACAGGAATCAAGTAGGTATGGTGTAGATATAAACAAAATGTCTTTTAGTATTGATTTAACTCATAATGGGGTAAATGTACTAGGACAGCAGGGTTATCCTCTATCACTGAGTCTGTCAGTTATAATCACACTAGGGTTTCGATGACTGTAATGATCAAGTTACACTGTTCATCTTCATGAGTTCATATTCACAGCCATTCTCCAGCAGCTAGACAGTGTATGGTGTAACTGGGTGGGACACTGTGTTACAAAGCTGCTGCAGTGCCTAGCAGAGGAGAGTATCTACTCATAAAGACAATTAAGCAATAAGTCATGACCAACAGTTATGTTAAATGGTCTGTTAATCACCCTGTAGGGTTTAATGTTGAATGAGGCATATCCGAGTGCCACATGTCGCTAGACAGTGATAAACTGACCATTAACATAATACCTGGGAGTGGCTTATTGCTATCATAATAAAACTGTTTTTAAACAACATTAAACCATGTTCATCATATGGTTAGGCTCTACATGTATATTAATAAAACTAAACATAAGGCTGTTACAATGTTTACAGTCAATTGGAAGCTGCATTTCTCAAACCCTTGTTATAATCAGAGATATTATACCTGTACAACTCCTTGGTTTTGCTTAACTCTATTGCTCAGGTGGGCTACCACAAGTGGTCTGGTGTGGTGTGGGGCATCGGTAGGTAAGGCCATGCAACTACTAAGTGTAGTGCGTGTGTGCAGCTGCAATCAGGGATGTGTACATTTGGTGTACATAGGCCTCAGTTTTGTTGTTGATCTCCACTGAGCATGCAGTACCTGGTCAGGTGGGTGGGGATGTCTCGTGAGTACATTTAGACAATTGTTTGTTATTTCTGTCACCTGCTGCTGGATGTCTGTCATTGGTTGTGTTGACTTGGTCCTCCCCATACTTGAATTGTGTGTGTGTCTGTGTGTGTGTGGTGCTGGGGGTGAATTCGGAGTTAGGGTTTTCAACCCTAACAGTAATTTCCTCACTTTTGTCGCCAGAACAACCCTAACTGATGCATTAAATGAGTTTTTTTGCCATGAATATATATATATATATATATATATATATATATATATAGTATTGTAATTATATAGCAAGAATACAGTAATGAGCATTGTAATTTATAGCAGTAATGCTAATAGGACAGCAGAACCCAGATCCTGACACTCATGCTTATATGATAAGTGCCTGTGTCCTAAATATTACTGTCTGTGAAATAGGAAGGCCCAATCAGTGGTGATAGTCCATGGATAACAGCTGATGTACACGAATTGGATGGTAGCATTCATCATTTATGCCACAGTCCTCTAGCAAGTGGATGAGAAGCAGGGGGTGGAGCTACTCAGTTATATGCACTGCATCTCACTGATGCATAAGAAAAAAGGGGGTATGGCTTGGATCTACTATGTCGAGGAATTTTGTCGCAAGCGACAGGTGGATATTGCAATAGGGTGGGGAAAGATAGATATGCCCTTTTTGGTGGACGTGATGCAAGGAGGGGGGGTTCAGCACATGGATAGCAGCCTTCCCATACAGGTGTTCCTGCAGAGGAAGCCAGAGGGAATGGCACAGCAGATGTGCTATGCCTATAATCAAGGCACTTGTACTCATAATAGCTATAAGTTTCACCATGTTTGCATGGCCTACGGGAAACAGCGTCCCTTTCTTCAGTGTCCCTCATCACGAGGGGGGAAAGGGAATTTACGGTGGACATGGGGTAAGTTTCCCAAATCCCAGGGTGTAAAACCTTCCCACCCCAGTACAGATAAAAAAGATTAAGCCATGGCTTGACCAGTACCCAGTCTGATTAGCCACCGACTTGTTAGAGATGGGGTTCTTGGAGGGCTTCAGGATGCCATACTCAGACCCCAGGAGGGCTTATGAGGCAAACAACTTGAAGTCCACCAGGGACCAGCCACAAGTTGTCCAGGAAAAACTGGAGAAAGAAAGGCAGCTGGGGCAAGTGAGCGGGATAGTTTGAGAGTTTTGCCGATCGGCTTAGTGCCCAAGAAGGTACCAGGGGAGTTCTGGATGATCAATCATCTTTCATACCCAGAAGAGGATTTAGTGAATCATCATATAGCTTCCCTGTACATGTCAGTGCATTATCAATCCTTTGACCAGGCTACAGAGGTAGTGCAATTGGCAGGGCTAGGGGCACTAATGGCAAAATCGGACATCGAGTCCGCATTCAGACTACTGCCGGTACATCAAGAGGACAGAGTGCTATTGGGTATGAAATTTGCTGGCAAATACTATGTTAACAATTGCACGCCCATGTGATGCGTGGTAGCGTGCACAGCTTTTGAACAGTTTATCACCTTCCTGCACTGGGTTACTGTGTAAGTGGCGCAGAACAATGCCATAGTGCACTAACTCAATGATTTCCTGTTTGTAGGACAGGCAGGGACTCCAACTTGTGGGGGGACTTTGCCAACTTTTGAACAGGTGTGCAAGGAATTTGGGGTACCATTGGCAGCAGGGAAGTCAGAGCCTCCCAGGACAGTGCTTACCTTCTTGGGCATTGAAATTGATTCTGGGGACCAGCTATGTCGATTACCACAAGACAAATTGGAGACTTTACAGGGTCTCATGCACAAGGTAGAGGGAGTTAAAAAAATGACACTGCGGGACTTATAGCAGTTGGTAGGATGCTTTAATTTTGTGTGCCGGGTCATACCTGTGGGACGGATGTTCATGTGGCTGTTGGCAAAGAGGGGCCGAGAGTGTACAAATCCTCATCATTGGATAAGGATCACAGAACAGTTCAGGGAGGACATACAGGTTTGGCAGATATTCCTAGACCATTTCAATGGGGTGGTCATGTGGGAGGTTCCTGGGGGTGGACAGCCATTGGAGCTGTACACCAACGCAGCAGGAGGGCTGAGATTTGGAGCCTATTTCCAGGGTGAATGGTGTGCAGGGCAGTGGCCAGCATGGTGACTACCGTCAGGATTGGGGAGTCAGATCATGCTGCTGGTATTTTTCCCAGTGATGGTGGCACTTTGCATCTGGGGGTCTAGGCCGAGGGACAAAATGGTGCACTTTAGGTCGGATAACATGGGCATGGTGCACACCATCAACCAACAGGTAAGTCCAAAGGGCCCCTTAGGGGACTTGATGAGGGTGTTCATGTTAAAATGTATGCTGTTTAACATTAATTTTAAGGTAGTGCATGTACCAGGAGCTGAAAATGGAATTGCCAATGCTTTATCTCATTCACAGAGACAGAGATTCTTCAAGTTGGCACTAGCAGCAGGCAAACAGCCATGAAGGGTTCTACCATTTCTGTGGGAGGCGGTGACAGAAAGACTTGGAGATGCATAGGTAATTCCATTGTGCCAAGAACCAGAGAGGCTTACTATGGGGGGGTCTAACACTATATTGCCACACAGGAAGCCACAGTGTGGGTGGACATGAGACCCATTCTGATGAACCAATTATGCAGGTATATCATGAAGGGAAAGAAGGTGGGCTGCACACTGGGGGTAATAGGATGACATCTGGCAGGCTAGTCATGGCTGGCAAGGGTTATGGGACTTATAGATAACACAAAAGCCTTAAAGGTGCGGATGCTTCTGGAAGATTGGAAGAGGGGGATAACTAATCACCTAGATGAAAGGCATCCCATTACCCCAGTGATCATGACCCATATATGGGTGACTCTGCCCAGGAAGCACCAAGTTTGGTTGACAGTGACACTGCTGACCTCCCCCCACAGCGACAGCATAATACAGAAGCAGGTATTGTACTGCCTGTTTTAAAGGCATTTTCTGTGGGGGGGGGCTGTGCACCCCACACCCCCTGGACTTTAGGATTCCAACGCCAGGTTGGAGTTGGTCCGGGAGGGGCGGAACATCAGGGAAGAAGTAAACAAGTAAAAGGACCATTACCGTACAATGTCGCCATAATGGTCTTTTTTTCCTGTTTCACCATTGGTGGTGTCAACCAAAAGGGGTGCACCGCTCTGCCCAAGTTATGTTGGAATGCATATGAAGCAAGGCTGTTTGACACATTATTCCTGATGGCTTTCTGTGGGGTGTTTAGGGTATCTGAGTTGACGCAGACCACGGGGAGCAAAGAGGTTTCTGGGCTATTTGCACAGGATGTTGTCTCTGTGGCACAATAAATATATATTAGATTTTGGAAGTCAAAGACTGAGCAAAGAGGGGCAGAATGCTGGCAGGAGGTGAGGGTGTCAGCGGGATCTGGTTGGCCATTGGAGTGCATGATCAATGAATATCGGGCGTCCTGCCCTGAGTTGGTAGAAGCCTTTTTCCATCATCAGAATGGTAGGCCAGTGGCAGTATACCAAGTTAGGTTCATTTTGAAAAAGGCTATTCAGCTCATGAGGATGAATGAATGGGAATTTGGTACCCATTCCTTCTGGATAGGAACAGCAATGAATGTCAGGAGAATGGGCCTGTCTGATAGAGAGGTACAGGCACTGGTGCAGTGGAAGTCCCAGGCATTCTTGCATTATGTTCGACAGCACTTGCAGTAATGTAATTTTGTTTCTTGTAGCTCTAAGGATGACACCAGGAACATATGGATATGTGGCACTCCTTCATTTGGTGGGCAGCAAAGAGAGTGGACTGCCATCCGGAGAAAGCAACCTGATGATTCCACAGCAATAAGTCCAGATTTTGTGGCTGAAAGTCAAGGGAATGCAATGTGTGGGGGGGGGGGGTGGTTTCCAAAGCTTTGAGTTGAGGCTGGCAGGCAGAAGACACTGGACATCTTATTGATTTACTTGGGCTGTGAAGACCTGAGACACAGTAAGATGGTGAATCTGCTGCTGGCAATTAAGGAAGATTTGCATTTCAATAAGACTTGGTGGCCCCATACAATTCTCATCTGGTCACACATGTTGATGAGGAAGCATTGGCTGCATGCAAGGTGGGGAGTGGTGTTGAATAGAGCATGCATGAGGACTAACAGAGAGATGAAAGTTTTTATGGAGACCTTGGGGGATACTGTGGTGAGGCATGATATGATTTACAACACCCACCAGGGCCTGGTAGTGGGCAAAGAAGGGCAAGTGCAGGTAGAAGGTTTGAATTACTTATTAGAGCATTTTAGGAAGATCTTGGAGGATGAAATTGAGTGAGAGGCTTGGGGGGTTCGGACTAGGTCCGGCCTGTGGTGGCTTAGGAGGTGCGCATAAGGAAGTTAGTAGGTCAAATGGGGACGAGGCCAATTCTACCGAGTGACTCATTGCCCCTGGTCAGCATGAGGATAGTGGATAACACTAATAAAGAAGCCAGGTAAAGAGAAGTCTTCAAGCAGTTATAACCCCATTTCCCTCTTAAATTCTGATTTTAAAATCCTCACTAAGGTTCTGGCTAACAGACTCCATTTAGTATGGGATGGTTTGATTACCCCAACTCAGGTTGGGTTTATGGCAGGCTGTTTATCAAGCAATCATCTGTGGATGCTTCACTATTTGATGTCTGCAGCCAGGGAGAGCAAGACTCCTTCAGTTTTCTGCATTTTTTTTAACACCCCACTTTCCCATTTGCATCCTATCTTAAATGACCACTAGTGGCCACTATACCTCCTACCTTTCTTACTGCTACCTGTTTGTATTCTGAGCATGCCGAGAACTGAACCGCCAACCTTCTACACTAAAGGCAGCAGCTTTAACAACTAGGTCTTACCGGCAGTCACAAACTGTGATACACTTTTTTCTACTTATTCCTACCACATAAAACGTCCTTAACATCTTAGCTGGGACCCTGCCATTGTAATCTCTTACTAGTATCTTTAGGCATCTTGCCTAGGTTTCTTGTTCAGGTGTTTCTTCCAGTGGCATGTACCTTTGCCTTTCCAGCTACACTGTTGCTACTGGTGGCTTTGTATCCCTGCCCAGTACAGGACACAGTGTGTGGAGCCTATCAGTTTTACCCTTTTGTAACAGGGATCCCTTCCCCTTCCCAACAACCTATGGGACAAGGCCAGAAGCATGTTGGCATTTATGCTTATGCAACCACAGCCCTTTTTTTTATAAAAGTTTTGCCACTAATAGGCATGCTTCATCCCTCATGCTTTAAGTCAGTCCCAGATTACCACAAATTACCTAGACAGAACAATAGGGCCCCTACCGAAAAGGAGTTAGCAATACAAATAGCTTCCTTAAAAAAGCTAATCCTGCTGTTACTCTTATGTTTGGGAATGTGGAGGTAAACCCAGGTCCCCTTTCCCCCATTACCTCACCCTCAGATTATGCAACAGCCCTGTGTCTAAAACTAATGTTAATTAATGCCTGTAGTCTACTTAAACAAACTCTGGTCAGAGCCGATATGCCTGTGGAGAGCTTTTGGAATGTTTTTATCCATTATTTGTAATGCATTTGCACAATGCAGATCTGCTGAGGCAGTTTCAATGTGGTCTTCCTTTTATACATTTTTACAATGTGTTTTCCTACAATTTGCCTGCTGATTGCTACATATTAGCCTGGATAGTTCACCGAAGACATGGCATCTTATTTTCAGTAGGGCTCTACATCTACACAATATTATGCTGCATTGCATAAAATCAGAACACACTAAAAACAATATTTTACATATTGACTAGGCTTCCCTGAATAAATTATACATATAAATATACATATATTATCATATTATAAAAATGGTAAAATCATGACCCCACTGAAAACAAGACATTGCATCTAATCTGGGCTATCATGAGTAAGTGCATTACAAAAATGTGTAAAATGAAGATCCCTATGACAATGAGATGTAGCATCTCCCCTGTGCTATCCAGGATACAAAATATAGGATAAGAAATATAAAGGAAATCCGCTGTAAACTGAACTTCGCTGTGTTCACCGACATAAACAAACATTTTCATTATTGTTTTATAATATATTAGATTGCAGTATTTAGTTTGAATATGGTGGCCACAAGGATGGTGTGTACAGGTGTGTGTGTGTGTGTGTGTGTGTGTGTGTGTGTGTGTGCGCTGTAGCTCAATATACTTTTTCTCCAAAAAGCATAGTAAAAAATGTGTACTAACTGCTGTATATTTAGGCTTGGATAGTTCACAGAAGACCTGGCATATGTCTGAGACAGTGCTTATCTGATAGTGTCTTAAGAGGTTAAAAAACAGTGTAAATCTATTTAGATTGCTGGGAAAGGGTGACATTTATGAGGTAAGAATCTTTCTTGAAAGACAATACCTGCCCAACTGAAGCTAGTAACAAGAAAATGTTTAAATGCTAAGTATTTAAATGTGCAAGTTGTCACATTTCAAAGGGGGCAAACAAGTCCACAGTTTAATAGGCAACCAATATTTAACAAGCTTTTTCCGTATCCTAATGGCCATCTGATAAGCAGCTTGGAGTTCTGTCTCCAACATTATAAACAGTAAGGAGTATTTTATTTCAACTTGCATAGTGATTTATAGTTGTGGAAGGATATATTGAAAACTCCAAAAATGTGTTCCACAATCTTCCATTTTTCCAGCTACAGACAGCAAGAAGGCTGTAGGCTCCACCTACAGTCATAAAAATGAAATCAAACAAACATCTGGGCCACTCGTACTAAGCCTGATGTGTTAATAGTTACTGAGTCACGGTTAAGCAACACCATTACTGACCAACAGATAGCACTTCCCTCCTTCAACTCTTATAGAGTGGACAGACACACTAGTGGAGGGGAGTAGTTATTTACTTAAGTTTAAAACTTAATGCCACTGAAATACTTTCCTTATCAAATCCCAAAGAATTTGACTGCTTGGCATTAAGGATCCTGCTTCCCTCTACTGAAGTGCTCAAAATTGTGGGCTGCTATAGTCCACCTTCAGGGGGAACGGCAATCCTATCAACCCTTAGGGGCCTCATAGAATCCAGCACTAGCTAAACCATTATCCTTGGTGATTTGAACCAGGACTGGCTTACACCCAAATCTAATTCCCTAAAGGAGCTTGGTATTTCACAGCTCATTACAGAACATACTAGAATCAACACAAGAAATAGGGATGACAGCTCTATCCTTGACTTAATTCTCACGAGTCGCCCACACAAAATTATGCACACACCAGTCTTTCATAATGACTTGAGTGACCACAACATTGTGGTATGCACATACACCCATAATAAATGCCCCTCTTGCTCTAAATTTGTCACAAGAAGAAGCTTTCGCAAGTTTAAAATTAACAGCTTCCTGGCTGACCTAAAATGTGTCAACTGGCAAAAATTCTACCTGACCACCTCAGTAGATGCAGCTATCACCATCTTGAATACTGTCATTACAGACTAAGTCAATGAGCATGCTCTATTTGTAAAATGCAGACTAAGGAAGCTGTCACACCCACGGTTCACTTCAGAGCTGAAAGCTGCCCTCACATGGCATGGCAAACTTTCTGCTTGCACGAAACAATCTAAAACTACTGCAGAGCGGCAGGAGTTTAGAACTTCCAGGAATGCTTGCACTAAACTCATCAGGTCTGCCAAGGCCACAAACTCTAGAGGATGCCAAGGGCAACTCTTCCAAAATTTGGCAGACTCTCAAAGCAGTTGAAGATCATGAATTGCTCTTTTCATTACTCCTAAAAATCATCATGTGCGGTACTGTGGTCACTGACCAAGGCACCATACTAGAAAAGTTGAATGCCCACTTCACCACAGCAGGCCTGGTATTTGACTCATTGCCAGCTGCTGGGCTGATTGGCAGCTCTTCCCCCTCAGATGGCCCCCAGCCCACAAGACCCCAGGATTCCTTCCAGCTTTCTCCAACATCTTACAAGCAAATTGAGGACCTCTTGAACAAACTAGACACTAAGAAAAGTGTTGGGGCTGATAAGATTGAAGCCTTTTCCTTAAAATTGGGGAGTCACCTGGTAACGGCACCTATTATGCATATCTTTCATCTATCCATCTCCACAACCACTCTCCCCTCTTGCAGGAAAATAGCACACATCCTGCCATTATTTAAGTACAGTGACCAGAGTGACCTCAACAACTATAGACCCATCTCCATTCTGCCAATCCTGTCCAAAATGCTGGAAAAATTAATTAGTGCTCAGCTCAAGGAGTTTATGGAGAACAATAATTTATTCAGTCCTCTGCAGTCCATTTTCAGGCAGAAGCATAGCACTGTTTCAGCCCTGGCCACAGTGACCAATGGCTGGTTCACTGCTGTTGACAGTAAGCAATCCACATGCGCCATGTTTCTAGACCATAGCAAGGCATTCGACACAGTGGACCACAACCTTCTCCTTCTCTGCCTCAGATCTCCGGGCATGAATAGTCCCTCTCTAAACTGGCTCTCCAGCTATCTTACAGGTAGGCAGCAAAGGAGCAAAGTAGATGCAGTCCTATCAGAGCCAGTGCCAATTATGAGATGAGTTCCACAAGGTTTCATACTTGGGCTGCTATTGTTTACCATTTACATTAACTCCATGGGTGCAAATATCCACAAGTCCAAACTTCAGTTCTTTGCAGAAGACACGGTGCTGTATTCCTCTAAGCCCTGATTGCATGAAGCATGTGCTGAACTGCAGTCTGATTTCAATCAAACTGTAGATAGATCGTGCTCATTCCAAGCCGTTACTGAACACAAAGAAAACCAAGGTAATGTTCTTTACCTCTATCAATCTGGCTACATCCTCAACCATACAGGACACTCCCATACCAATCACAACCATCTTTAGGGGCACCTTAGAGATTGTGAACCAATTTAAGTACCTGAGAGGTGGCCGGCCTGGTGGCACTGAGGGCTAAAGCACTGGTCACTGCATCTCACACCACACCAGTGACCCAGGTTTGGGAGTGAGCTCGAGTTGCTGGGGGTCAGCAGGGGAGGGAGAGGATGGAGCGTCTGATGGACAGCTCTTCTCTCCCAGGGTGGGTTGGGGCCCAGAGACCGGCATAGCCTGACACCTAGCAGAGGCTGGGTGTAGACATGTCCAGCCTGATAGAATGGGGCGGTAGGCGGAGCAGCTGGTGGGCATGCGGACGCATGCGCAGTATGCCCCCCACCAGCACTGCACGCCCTGCCTCCGAGGCAGAAAACCAGGGAAAAAACATGGCACCTTCACGCGGCTTGATGGCAGTCTGCGAGCGTTCACCAGGCTATGCGGGCACCCAAAACTGGATCTGTGAAGGGTGGGGAGTTAGGGTCTCTCTGCCACCCCACTGCAGGGGGTAAGTCACAGGGGTTAGAGGGTGTCAGCATGAGGCTGCAGTACAGATGGATGGTGGCTGGATCACCAGTAGGATGTGACAGACGGGGAGCAGAAGGTGGCCAAGGAGGCAAAAAGTGAGTGAAAAAAAAAAAAAGTACCTGGGAGTCTGACTGGACAGCAAATTATCCTTCAGTGTTCATATTGATTGCCTTGTTAAGAAGCTGAAAGAGAGGCTGGGGTTCCTTTATAGAAACAAATCCCTATTCACAATGGACATCAGGGGAAGATTGATACAAGCCACCTTTCTCCTCCGAAAGATTACGGAGATATCATATATAACTGTAGTTCTGTGACTCACACTCACAAACGTGACACTCTTTATCACCGTGCACTGCGCTTTATAACAAACACACCACATAGGACGTAACATTGTGACCTCTATCAAGCAGTGGGCTGGACATCCTGAGCCACAAGATGGATGCTTCACATTGGCTTCTGGAGGATGAAAATACTGTGGGACAAACTGCCACAGTATATCTGTTCACTTATGCACAAGTCACACAGCAAATATTCACTACGGAATTCTGAGCTCATTCTGTTGGGTGTGCCCAGAGTGCACACTAATCATGGCAGAGGTGCTATTTGCTTAATTAATTATTCTATCAGTCTGGAATAAAATGCAATCTAATCTAGACTCACTGAGCTTGTCTCTGTGAACTGTTTTAAGGCTCTGGCCAGGAAAAGCCTTTAATGTAGCATGACAGTACCCCAAGAGCTAACTACCCTCCCATGAAACCCATTAGTCCACCAGCTACCAGCTACCCTGTCCACCTCCCCTTGCCCACCATTATCCTTCAAGTGTACCTATCCTTCCCCAGGTACCAACTATCATGACCCCCTTCCCCTTAGCTCCCCTACCTATCCCACTCATCTGTCCCTTCGTTATCTATCCTGACCCCCCTCCCCATCCCCCTTACCTCATCCCACCCAGTCTACTCAACGGCCAGTCATTCCTTCCTCCCCAAACTCCCTTCCTCCCTTGCCTTAAGTGCCTGATGGCTACGTCCCTATCCACCTCATGAATAAATACCATGTACCAACATATGCCTTTGCCTAAGGTCGTCTCTTACTGTATGTACACCAGTGCCTTGTGTTATAGATTTGTATTCCTTCTGCACTCATCTTCTTTGCACTATCAGTAGACTGCTGATTACCATGTGGTGTGCTACTGCCTGTATCCCTACTGCATATAACTTGACAAGACCTTTGTATGTTTTAGTATACCATTACCCTGTACCAAGATATTCCCTTGTTTGTTTCTACCCTAATGTGATTTTTGTGCCTTGTAACTCTCGATTGTATCTACCTTAATGTGATTTTGCTGCCTTGTTATTCCTACCGATACAAGTTATGTATGTCTCAATCTGCCTGTGTAATTCAGGACCTCCTTGTGAAAGAGCTCACTCAATGGAGTTTCGCCTGCAATAAACTTGAACTTGAACTTGTCTTGGTCTCCCTGGATGCAGAAAAAGCTTTTGACCATGTTTCCTGTTCCTTTTTATTTAAAGTTTTGGAGAGATTTGGTTTCCCCACAGAGTTCTAAAAATGGATAAAAATGTTATATAGTGATCCTATGGCCCGCATATGGTGCAATGGGGTATTGTCTCCTCCTCTTCATTTGCAATGAGTAAGCAGGCAGGGCTGCCCACTCTCCTCTTTCTTGTTTCATTTATATTCAGAACCTCTTATCCAGCACTTCCTGCTCAACCCGACTGTATGAGGGATCCTTCCTGGAGGAGATCGATACAAATTGTCGGCTTTTGTCGATGATTTGCTTCTTCACCTTGAGGATCCATCCATCTCGATTCCAGCAGCGCTAGAGGAGATGCATTGTTTTTCTCTCTTCTCTGGTTATAAACTGAATCTAACAAAAACTCAAGTATTCCCTCTTAATATCTATGTCAATAACCTGGAGGCTCTGAACCTTGGATTAGAACCTTTCCTACCTCGGTAGGTAAGGCCATGCAACTACCAAGTGTGGTACATTGTGTGCAGCTGCAATCAGGGATGTGTACGTTTGGTGTACATGGCCTCAGTTTTGCTGTTGATCTCCACTGAGCATGCAGTACCTGGTCAGGTGGGTGGGGATGTCTCGTAGTACATTTAGACAATTGTTTGTTATTTCTGTCACCTGCTGCTGGATGTCTGTCATTGGTTGTGTTGACTTGGTCCTCCTCTATACTTGCATGTGCATGTGTGTGTGTGTCTGTGTGTGTGTGGTGCTGGGGGGGTGAATTCGGAATTAGGGTTTTCAACCCTAACAGCGAATTTCCTCACTTTTGTCGCTGTGGAACAACCCTAATGCATTAAACTGAGTTTTTTGCCTCTAATATATATATATATATATATAAATAAATGCATGCAACAGGCATCAGGATAAAAAACAGCACATAACTCCACTTATCTGAGTCACTGTGTGGATAAATGGGGTATGACGTAATCACTATGGGAATAACTTAAAGTTATTCCCATAGTGATTACATCATTCTCCATTTATCCACACAGTGTCTATGTCACTGCCCACCCACTCCCCGCCAGAAGTACTTCACACAGCATTTTGGAACTCAGAGTACAGTCTACTAGTTTTCTACTCTTACATCAGCTGCTACTTCTGTCCTTATCCTATGACACCCAAAGAACAAGAAATGCAACACAAACCACAAAAAAGCAGCATTTTATTTTTCTCAAAACTGCAGCAAACTGCTACCTATCCAATCCTCACCTGCCCCTTCAGTAACTCACATTGCCTCTGCATCTCTGATTGCCAATTCTTTTTTTCTCCTGAGAGTCGCATAATTATTGCAAACATTTTGTCCAGACTAAACTTTAGTACCTTGCTTTTGGTACTCAAACATCTCTCCAACATCCTCTTTCAGATCCCATTTCTCATATGCTGCCACTCCCTGTAACAAAAAGTGAACACAAAATCAGCTGCTCTTTCCACTCCTGTTTATCAACTGCTGCCACTCCCCATCACACAAAGTGAGCCTGATGTAAAAAAAAAAGTCTTTTGGCATACACTGTCAGCTGCTCCCCCATCTTTTATACCTGCTCCTTTCCAATGCTGACACTGAATGCATCCACTACATCACCACACTCACTAAACGCTACCAACATTTTTCCTACAAATCTTTAAAAAACCCTCACACTGCACTAATCAGGACTAACATTGTACGTCGAGTCCTTAGCAACATCCCTAGCAACCAAAGGTGCAATAGCACTATCTGACCAAATAAACCCACAACATTTACAGACTACTGTTTAAAAAAAAAAGACATCTTAAAAAATCTCACACAAAGTCCCTGCCTGTTGCATAAATCCAATATGCAGGGGGTGCCTGTTGGATAACCATGTTATCTGTATAGTGACCTGTGATCTCTTGTGAATGTCACTCATGGCTTCACAACACGTGAGGTTAGTTGAGTTCACACGATACTCTACAGTTAACTTGGTTATCCAACAGGCACCCCCTGCATATCATATATGGATATACCTATAGCTATAGATATAGATATATACACATACATACATACACACATACACATATACATACATACATATATACATATATTTGATAATCCACTCTAGAGTATGTGGTCACGCTCTGATATACGTTCAACCACCCAAAGCGTGCATATATCAGAGCATGACCACACACCCTAGAGTGAATTATCTATCTTATAAAATGGCCACCAATATTGTGGGGGGAGAGCAAAAAAGTAGTCCCTATGTGCCATGAATAAGTGGATCATCAGTAGATGATCTGGTAGAGCCTGCCATAACCGATACGGGTTTAAGTTGTAGGTAATTGTTATCTGGTTGATCCTCCCAAAATATTTCAAGGAAATCTAATTTTAAACATATTATCATGTTGATCCTTACATTTTCACCGTCTTAATGTACAAAGACTTTCACTATTAATGATTTAATGCAGTGTGACCGAGTGCTGTCAGTATTGATAAATGAGATACTCGGTATTACTCGGTTGAAAAAAGTTGAAGTAGGTACTAGGCCCATAGAGACCACTTTACCCACAACAGTGGGGGGTATCTACATAAGGTTACTAAGAAGAAATTTGTCCAACTCAGTTTTAAACTGCTGACATGATGACTGCTCCACAATGTATTGAGGTAAGGTATTCCAAAGTTCAGCTACCCTAAGAGTAAAATAATATTTTCTTTTATTTGTAAATGCCCTTGGGATTTGAATTTGCCTGTTGATAGATTGTAGTCCATGCTTTTTATCTGAGAACTGTAAGTTGCAGACATTCTTAAGATCCTCATCATTTAAGATATTAAACAACAATAGTAGATATGCCTTATCCTGCCTCATTTGTAGATTATTTAATCCTAGGAAAGTCACCCTTTCTTAATAGGGTAAACTCCTTATTTCTGATATTAGTTTTGTTACCTTCCTCTGTAAACTCTCCACCATTTTTTTATCTTGTTCCAGGTATGGGGCCCAAAAGGAGACAGCGTAGTCTGTGTAAGGACTGACATAAGACCTATACAATTTAGTAATACATTCTTTATTACGTGTTATGAAGGATTTTTTAATAACACATATGATGCGATTACCCACTTGGGTGACTTTATTACATTGATTACTCCAACTAAATGTGTTATTTACTATAACACCCACGTCTCTGTCATGGTACACTGTTTTAATAATTAAGTTGCTTCCAAAAGTTTAAAGTAAGAGTCTTTGTGTTGAAGTAAAAAGAAAAGATGTTTATTTTTCTGTTTATTTCCTTTACTTTTCCAAGAGAAAAGTTATCACCTTTACAGGGAGAACAAGTGGGGAGAATTTTCACTTTTATTAGTGAAATGTAGTGTTACAGAGCGTGGACAATAATCAGTACTGACATGTAGGCAGACACTGAAAGTAAGTCCTTCTCTGTTAAAAAAAGCAAAGTAACTGTGTCGTTTACATTATTTTCATGTAGAATCCTCTAACAGAAGTTGCCAACTGAAGCGAATGAAGAGTGAGTGGGGAGCACTTTCACTTTTATTAATGAAATGTTGTGTGACCGAGCATGATCAGTAATGTTAAGTAACATGCAGGCAGACACTGAAAGTAAGTCACTCTCTGTTGAAAAAGCAAAGAAACTGTGCACAATGAAAAAAGCTGCCACTAGCGCTAGCTCTCCACTTGCTTCAGGTGGCAGCTTTTTTCTTTGTGCACAGTTTCTTTGCCTTTTTAACAGAGAGTGACTTACTTTCAGTGTCTGCCTGCGTGTTACTTATCATTATTGACCACGCCCGGTCAAGCTTCATTTCACTAATAAAGGTGAAAGTGCTCCCCACTCGCTCTTCACTCACTTCAGTTGGCAACTTCTTTTAGAGGATTCTACATGAAAATGTAACTACAGTTACTTTGCATTTTTTAACAGAGAGGGACTTACTTTCAATGTCTGCCTACCTGTCAGTATTGCTTATTGACCATGCTCGATCACGCTACAGTTCACTAATAAAAGTGAAAGTGCTCCCCACTTGTTCTCCCTATGAAGACAGCACCTTTTTCCTTAGATAAGTAAAGGAAGTAAACAGTAATAAACATTTTGTTTTACTTTTTCAACACACTGAGTCTTACTTTAAACTTCTGGCAGCAAGTCATTTACCAGGAGGAGTTGTATATTAATGTTGGTAGCAGTCTGAATGTTCCACTTATATGTGTGTGTCTGCCTATCTGTGACAGGTGTGGAGTGATCTTATTACAGGTGAAAAGGTTTTGAAGGCTAAAAAGTAGTTTAGGCGTGCGGTCGTAGTGGGAGGAGTGCAGTCATTGTGGAATAATGCACAGTCATGTGACATGTATGATCCAGTCAGCACACTGGCTTTTCTGTGATCACACACACACACACACACACACACACACACATGCATATATAAACCTTATATATAAAAAATAGTGGCATAGTAGTGCCACTATAGTTAGGGTTGAGTACCCCATTTAAGGTTAAACTCTAATAATTTGCAGGTTAATAACTTTGCCACTGTATAATTAATTTGCCTGAAGTTTGGCCTGCACAGTGCAGTACCATAGATCTCTGGATCTGCCAAGTTTTGTAATGGTCAGATGTACGGTTGAGGAGTTACATAGCAAGGTAGAATGTCATATTTATGCCTTTTTGCGCATTCTTTGCTCATGCCTACAGGTTGCACAGTCTGTGTGACCAGTCCAAAACCTTCACAGAATATGCAGTCCCCAATGTGCCTTTCAAAGATTTCATGAAAAAATATTAAACGGTTCAAAAGTTATTCAAAAAACAAGTTTCCTATTATAGTCAATGGGAAAAGTTAACAAAAAGTTCAACAGTGTTGCAAATGCAGTTTTTAGTGTCACAAATGACCCCTGTAGTGTCACAAATCTGCCATCTTGTTTTCAGTTGGTGGTCATAGAATTGCTTGGCATTTAAATTCGGGACCCTCTAGGGGCACAATTCTTGCTGCGTTCACCTAGTCGAGCCCTTAGGATGCTAGTCATGACTTTTTTGAGGGGTTAAACACACCAGAATCATGTTTTTGAAATTTTTGTAAACAGTAGTGTCACACATTCAACACGTTTATGCTTTTTTTTGTAGAAAGGGTTGCAAATCACGATACTACTTTGCGACACTATGCCCAAAAGAATAGGAAATCTTTGCTACCTTGCTGCAAAAGAACGGTTTGGTCTTTGGGCTGAAATTTGAAGGGGAAGAAAGCCAAGATCCCACAGATGTGGCTTTTGGTAGTTTGCTGACAAAATATTAGAGGGCTGCATAGTTATGGCACTCCAAAGTTGACAGTTTTTCCCATAGGCTAACATTACGGCATCCGCAGTGCCTTCCGGGGCCCGTATCTCGGAAACTCTTTAAGATACAGACAATGTCAGAAAAATGCTTAAGGGGCTGAGTGCAAAACTAGCCAGGAAAATCATAAATACAAGATTTACATTTTTTTCTACTTCATACGGTTCCTGAGATATAAGTAATTTAGTATTCCAAGTGTTCATTTTCTGCTCCGAGGCCCATTATTATGCATACATTCTTTGTATTCACTGTGTTTCTCAAAGCAGTTTTTTGGGAAAAAAATGGTGTGCATTTCCGTTACTGTTACAGTTAGCATTTCCACTTGTGTTTCCATAACTATTTGCGTTAGGGTTCCCGACTACGCCGCCATGTGCATTACCCTTTGCATTTACGTTTGCCCTTGCATTTGCGTTACTGTTAACATTCATGTTTCCATTACCATTTTTCTTTGCGTTTCCTTTTGCATCACCGTGTGCATTACCATTTGTGTTTGTGTACGTGCTTCCATTTGCATTTTCATTTCCGTTTGTGTTTCCTTTGGCATCATAGTTGGTGTTACCGTCAGCATTTGTGTTTCCAATTGTGTTACCATGAACGTGCACGTAACAATTTGTGTTTGCATATGTGCTTGCGTTTCTGTTTTGATTAACATTTGCGTTTCTATTACCATTTGCGTTATCGTTAATGTTTGCATCACCATGTGGGTTACCGTTTGCGCTTGCATTTGCATTACCGTTATTTCACTATTTATAGTGCACATTCTCAAAAAGAAGGGAAATTCAGGGCAAAAAAACTCTGTTTAATGCATCAGTTAGGGTTCTTCCACAGTGACAAAAGTGAGGAAATTCAGTGGTAGGGTTGAAAACCCTAACTGCGCATTCCTCCCACGCCCACCACCACCATACACATGCATACATGCAAGTAGGGAAAGGACCAAGGCAACACAACCAATCACATAGCACCAGCAGACAGTAACAGGAATAACATACAACTATCAAAACCATGAAGCTACACACCCATGCTCCCATCGGGCTGTGGCATGGGGTCATCACTGCTAACTGTCATCCCAGACATTCCACGCACCGTTAAACACATATTGTGCTAGGACACTTTCATATTTCAACAGTATTTTGTGAAAGTATGCTTCTAATTACTGCTTATCTTTGCCACCATCTTGCAAGCAAACAGTTGGGACCCTTGGGCTGACATTTGCATGGCGGCAACACCTGGTCCCACAGATGTGCTTTTTCCTACCATTGTGCTACAATACTTAAGGATTACAAAGTTACACTGTTCCAAAATTGATCAATTTGCCATAGACTAACATTGCAGTGCCCATGACTTGGTCCCCCACCCATATGTTGAGAACGAAGTGAGGTACACCATTTTCGCTAATGCCAGCTTGCTTCACCTTTACAGTATGTGAACTAACCTTGAAGAACAAGTTTGCAAATAATGTCTCATATCTGAAGTCTGATTTCTCCACTTCCTACAGTGACACAGGTATACACCTCCTGCTACATGTGTGTGGTTGTCTTGGTGTGTGTGTGTGTGTGTGTGTGTGTGTGTGTGTGTGTGCAGTTAGGGTTTTCAATCCTAACACCAAATTTCCTCACTTTTGTCGCTGTGGAAGAACCCTAACTGATGCCTTAAACAGATTTTATATATATATATATATATATATATATATATATATATATATATATATATATAGATTTCACTGCAAAAAAACTCCATTATTGCATCAGCTAGGGTTGATAGCACAGCAACAAAAGTTTGGAAATATGGTGTTAGGGTTACACCCCTACCACCCCACCCTCTACACACCAACAGGCATTGGGGTGTGCATTGGGGTTGTTGGCCTAACTGTCACCCTGTTCCATGTGTAAACAGGCTGGGGTGGTGCAGTATAGGAAAATGGGGTTAGAGTTAGGCCCAATGACCCCAACACACACCCTGATGCCTGTTGGTGTGTGGAGGGTGGGGTTGGGGTGGTAGGGGTATAACCCTAACACCACATTTCCAAACTTTTGTCACTGTGTTATCAACCCTAATGGATGCATTAATGGAGCTTTTGCAATGAATTTCCCTTCTTTTTGAGAAAGTGCAATGTAACTGGTAACTGGTATGTGGTAGTGGGAGCGAGGGCACGCCGAGCCCTGTGCTCCCTACAAAATGCCAATTTTTAGTGTAATGGTATGCATATGTGGTCCCTGCTGTTTGTACTTAACATCTAACAAGAAATTGTTGTACTTCTCTGCTTACTTTCTGTGTACACCTTGTACCCGGGTCACACCTGAAAATAAGCCATGGCTCAGTGTGCCTGTCCCGGTCACCAATTTTAAATAATTAAAAAATAAATAAATTTGGGAGCATGGCACTCTGGGCCCTGCACTCCCACTTACACATAAGTACGGAGCCATACAGCAGCACCATAGTACTCCAGAGGAACCCTTGTAACACATTTTTCCAATATCTCTGTAACTATAGCAAGTAGGAAAAAATTCCACTGTAGGTGAAATCTATGATTTCCAAACTTGTTTTTATGACTTAGTTCACCAAAAGGTGAATTAAGCTATGAGTAGCGAAAAATCCATATCTCTCATCATTTTCAAGATATGGTCACCGAAAGGAGTCAAGGGTGCCGCAGTGTTATCCTATGGGAAATTTCTCAACTTTGGAATGCTTTAACTTTGGTCCCATTGAATGTTTTGGTACCAAACCACCAAAAGGCACCTTTTTAGGACCAGGGCATGCCACCCTGCAAATTTCAGCCCAAAAGCTCCAACCGTTTTGTTGCAGGGGGATGGCAAACATTTGCAGTTTTTGGACAAAGTACTGTTGCAAATTGCTACAGTTTCTGTCACAATTTGTGGCAATACTGGGGCACTGATTTTAAAAATGGCATTTCTGGGGAGTTTTTACCTACCAAAAAAGATAGGGCAGGCATCCTCATGACCAGACTGGGTAAACACAACAGTCAGTGTTTTCCTAGGGGGTCCCAAATTTAAATGCCAGACATTTTTCTGTCTCTCTAACTGAAAACAAGATGGCCACTACATGAAAGTAAAAGGGCCATTTGTGAAAGTAAAATGTAGTGGTGGTAACTTTCGAGAGACATATTTTTTCCCCATTAACTATAATGGGAAACTTGTTTTTTGAATAACTTTTGAATGGTTTAATATTTTTTCACCAAATCTTCAGAAGGCACATCAGTGTCCTAGACTGCAACTTCCCTGAAGATTTCAGACCAAACAGAATAATTGTGTGGACTATAGCCATGAGCAAAGAAACGCGCAACCAGCCCTGTTTTTTATGTTTTTGGCCACTCCATAGTCCTGCAACCACTTATCCAGATGTAACACAACTTGACAGATCCAGAGAACAATGGTACCAGACCACACATGCAAAATTTCAGGCAAATACATCATATGGTGGAAAAGTTATTAAAGTGCAATATTTGAGGTTTAACATAGAAGTGACCGTGCAAACCTAACCATACTGGCACTACCGTGCCAGTATAATACTGTATATATATCAAGATTATGGTAAATTCAGGATTGTTTAACTTAAGTATTATGGCAAAACTCTGATCATACAGAATTACAGTTACTGTGAAGTCCAAGGTGGTCTTAATTAACATACCCAAATCACCTTGATATCTTTTTGTCTTACTGAATCTGAAAGCATGAGTTTCTGTATGTAGGATGTATAACCCATAAACTTAGATAGTGTTGTATGCCACCATGTGTCTTGGAGTAGCAATATATCAAAAGTGGTCATGAATTTATATGTACCTCCTGATCTAGCATTTTAGAAGCTAGCCCTTCTACAGTACATTACAAGACAAAATGTTCAATACATTTATATAATAATTTTGCTGTTGATCTGAATCCAATAACTTGTCATTTAGTCAACTAACAGATAAGTTTTGCAATGGAAGAAATCTGTTATTAACTGAGATCTCAGAATTCTGAAAAGAGGGAGGATCTACAGTTTCAACATTAATTGGACTCTTCTCAGGCTGATTATTTAACCCATGAGACATTCTAGCATTTCCACTAAGCAAATCAGGAAGGACCAGGTACGAATCTGTCGAAAAGAGTACTTGCCAGCAAAATCTGAGATGCCAAATTAGAGTCCCTGAACACAATATCAATTTAGGGAGAATCAGTAGGATCATTTTGAATATTAATTCAATCAATTTAATCTTTTTCAAAAGATACGTTTTGGGAATGCGCCAAAATGATTGCAATGCTCCTTTTTATGTTTCCAAGTTTCCCTTGGATGAATTCTTCAACTGAAAAGTGAGAGTGATGTCTCATTTAGTTGTCTGTGCTTTATTAATGTATGCTTGTCTATTACTGACAATACTTTACCCAGTTTTGTTTTGTCAGTGTCCTTTCCAATCAATTTCAGTCATTTTCACAGATTCTCTTCTGTCATATCTGGGAACACTTTTTGGAAAAGTCATAGATATATTAAACTACAGCAGTAAATATCATTTTGCCCAGACTTGATCTGCCAGGTTCTGACTATCAAAATATAACAATACACAGTCTGAGTCATTCAGATTTGGGGAACAAACAGTGAATAGTTTCCCAGCAAGTTCTGGAGGTACAGTACATGGAGTAAATGACAGACCCTGCTTCTAAGTTTTCCAGGTGTTTCCTGGTCAAATTTTCCAATACCATATAGCTATAGTAGTATTTCAAAATCTGATGCTGCCTTCTCATGATTAATGACATACTCAGAAGGATTATTTGATCCATATTAGTTTGTGGACACGAGATAGATGAATGAAGCATTTGCTTATTACCAGGGATGGTCAAATTCTGCCCCCCCCCAGGACCAGGCCAACTCATCTGTGACCGGAAAAACTGAGCCTTTTACAGCTCAAGCTGGATTGCCGAGTTGGTTCTGTTCAGAAGTGTGGTCTGGTCTGGAATAACATTATCACTACCAGTACTACCGGGAAAAGGCCATGCAGGGCACAGAAATGTGCAGAAAGAAAAGTGTTCCTTTTTTCCCCTGATCTCTACCAAAGACTACAAATCCCTGGACCATCACATGACTAACAAAGGGAAACTTCGCGATCCTAGGGTACTGACAGCATCCAACCAATGAGTGTCTTTCTTGTCAGTCCTTTGTGTCAGCCATCACAGGACCTCCCAAGAAAACTGAGTACTGGACGCATTTCAGGCTTTGCAGTCAATAGAGACAGTTGTGTGTTTGTGTGGAGATTTTCAAAAGAACAACCAGTGGAAGTTTTGTTAGGCAGGGATAGAGGGAGAGTAGAGACTGACAGACCAATGAGTTCAACAACACAAATCAGCAGAGTGCTACAGACATAACGGAAGACAGAGTACTCATTAAAAAAATAATTTTCTCATTAGACAGAGAGAGTAGAAAGAGATCAATGAACTCAACAGCAGAGTGCAGAGTAGACAGCAGCAGAGTGCTGCAGACATTGCAGACTACACAGTAAAACAATAGAACACCTAATTTTGTTCAGTCAGAGAGAAAAAATATATATAAAGAGAGAGAGAGAGAGAGATAGACTAGACTGTGTTGCCCATCTCTGTGCTGCCCGGAAAGACCATACTGCTCTAGATACTGTGTTGCCCATCTTTGTGCCATAGAGTCATACATAATGTGAAGGAGGGCATCACATCTCAGACTCTGTGTTGCCCATCTCTGTGCCACAGTGCCATCTAGATTGTGAAGAGGAGCACCAATGTCTCAGACTCTGTGTTGCCCATCTCTGTGCCTGAACTATTACTAGGTCACAGAGTGCTTCATGTATTTTCAGAGGGGAGTGTCACTCATGTCTTAGACTCTGTGTTGCCCATCTCCGTGTCTGAAACTACTACTAAGTCATACAGTGCCTCACTTATTGTGAGAAGGGGTGTCATGACTCAGACTCTGTGCTGGCCAACTTTGTGCCTGAACTACTGCTAGGTCATATAGTGTCTTACATATTTTATTTATTTATTTGGTTGTTTAACCAGGTATAGCACACTAAGCTGAAAGCTTTTTTACAGGAGCGACCTGGGAGCACAAGGAGGTTAAGTGACTTGCTCAGGGTCACACAGTATGCAAGTGGAAGCTGTGGAATTCAAACCCAGGTCTGGTCTGCTGAATGTCACCAGATTTGCAGCTTAGAGCCTTAGACCACTGCGCTATACTGCCTCCTTGAGAGGGAGGGTATCAAATCTCAGACTGTGTGTTGCCCATCTCTGTGCCTGAACTTCTACTAGGGCATAGTGCATTACAGATTTGTGAAGGGGGTCTCATATTTCTGTAGCAGTTTTTCTGATTGTTTTTGTATTATTAGTTTACCTCCCACCAGCCCAACTGCCCACTCCTTTAGTCAGCCAAGCTCACAACCACGCTTTTCCCAACCACCATTCACTGACCCTCATTGTGCCACCCCACGATCAACCCGACATAACCCTTCATCGGGGGGGCCTCCTGTGGTCATGACTGGGAAAGGAGACTGTCTTGTGCTGTAGACACTTTCCTCAATCCTCACTGGGGGCGGTGAGTGTGCAGCATGGGCATCCCAGGCTTTGTGGTGATGGGAGGGAGGGTCACTGTTATCTGGGCAGTTTAGGTGGCCATTTTGTTTTCTGTTTTGTTCCCCCCACCCCTTCAGAAGCATGCCACAGCATCCTGGCTTACTTGGGCATGCAGCATGTGGTCACTCACGTCACAAATTGTGATGCCACAACCAGCCACCATGAGCCACCAAAGGGCAGTGCATTCCGACCCTCACCCTGGGAGGACAGCATCCAAAGGATGCTCTTAAGCCCTCCCTACCAGCCTCCGCTCCTGTCATCCTGGGCTCAGGTGAGAACCCAGGTTGCCAGTGTGCCAGGTGATCCTCCATTGCCTGGTGCCACAGGGTGAGCTGTTTTTTTTCTGATTTTGAATGTTATTGAATCTTTTATTTGATGCCACTTCATTTTTGGTTGCAACCCTGTCTTCTGTTTCATGTCACTTAGTCACAAATCACACCACTTTATTTTTAGGTGCAACCTTGTTTTTTTACTGTATCTTCTGTTTCTCATCTATGTTTAAGTAAGCCATTTGGTCAGTGTCTTTCTATAGCACTTTTAGTGATTTTCAGTGTTACTAAATCTTCTGTTTGGTACCATTTAATTTTTGGGTGCAACCCTGTACATGAATCTTCTTTTTCATGTCACTCAGTCACAAATTATGCATTTTAATTTTTAGGTGCGACCCTATTCACTGAATTTTCTGTTTCACATCACTTAGTCATGATCCTCGCGATTCACGCCATTTAATTTTTGGGTGCAATTCTGTTTGTTTACTGAATCTTCTATTTCATGTCCATGCTTAAGTAAGCCATTTTGTCAATGTCTTTCTGTAGCACTTTTAGTGATTTTCCGAGTTATTGAATCTTCTGCTTGATAGCATTTAATTTTTGGGTGCCACCCTGTATATGAATGTTCTGTTTCATATCACTTAGTCACGAATCATTCCACTTAATTTTTGGGTGCAATCCTGTTCACAGAATCTTCTCTTTCACGTCACTTAGTCATGATCCTCACAAATCACACCACTTTCTTTTTGGGTGCAACACTGTTTGTTTACTGAATCTTCCATTTCACGTCCATGTTTAAGTAAGCCATTTTGTCAATGTCTTTCTGTAGCACTTTTAGTAATTTTCAGTGTTATTGAATTGTCTGCATGATTCCACTAAATATTTGGGTGCAACCCTGTACATGCATCTTCTGCATCATGTCACTTAATCACAAATCACACCACTTAGTTTTTCGGTACCCTTCCATGACCTCCTTGTTCATTGATTCACTGCTGCAGTACTGGTGACTGTTATATATTTTTTTTTATTGGTGTTGGCTGCATGCTGACCAAATGCCATAACAATACAGGCACAACATTCTTTTAAAACATTTTTTTTTCTACAGAGGGAGCAAAAAGAATAATACTGATATGTTTCTCAAACTCAGATAGACTAAAATAAGTCTACAATTCATCAGAGTAAATCTGAACCTTTTGGAAACAAATCAGAGTCAGAATCAGAACTGGATCACAGCCAACCTGCCTATCCCTGTGGCTAACTAAACAAGCCTGTGAAGTGATTTAAAAGGAGGAAATTTATCTTCCTAGTTGCAAACTTTTACTTTTAAACAATGAACCATCACTTCTGATTCCTTGGGGGTAAAACTGAACTGTAGCCTTAATTGTGAGCACTAGCACCCATTATCGCAGTCAAGACCACTGCATGAGGTGGCTTGACTAGCGAGGACACTTTTAGATTTTATTCTCTTTTTATTTTAACATTTTCAGGGCTCCTAGGTAAACGACAGCCTTGGGGGAGGAGTTCTGAACTTCCGGTCGGTTACTTCAAAAGCCGCCAGGAGAGTGAGTGGGGCGAGAACTGTGGCTAACTAAACAAGCCTGTGAGGTGATTTAAAAGGAGGAAATTTATCTTCCTAGTTGCAAACTTTTACTTTTAAACAACAAACCGTCACTTCTGATTCCTTGGGGGTAAACTGAACTGTAGCCTTAATTGTGAGTACTAGCACCCATTATCACAGTCAAGACCACTGCATGAGGTGGCTTGACTAGTGAGGACATTTTTAGATTTTATTCTCTTTTTATTTTAACATTTTCGGGGCTCCTAGGCAAACGACAGCCTTGGGGGAGGAGTTCTGAACTTCCGGTCGGTTACTTCAAAAGCCACCAGAAGAGCGAGCGGGGTGAGTAGTGTGCTAATTAAACAAGCCTGTGAGGTGATTTAAAAGGAGGAAATTTATCTTCCTAGTTGCAAACTTTTACTTTTAAACAACAGACCATCACTTCTGACTCCCTGGGGGTAAAACTGAGCTGTAGCCTTAATTGTGAGCACTAGCACCCATTATCACAGTCAAGACCACTGCATGAGGTGGCTTGACTAGCGAGGACACTTTTAGATTTTATTATCTTTTTATTTTGACATTTTCTGGGCTCCTAGGTAAATGACAGCCTTGGGGGAGGAGTTCTGAACTTCCGGTCGGTTACTTCAAAAGCCGCCAGAAGAGCGAGCGGGGCGAGCTTGAGCAGGTTCATGCCGGGTCACTCACAGAGACACACGCAGAGACAAGTGTGTCTCGGCGCGTGTCGGCTGTGTCCACAAGGAACAAGGGGAAAGCGATTGCTACCTGTTAGAAGCAAAGGGGCTCTTAAAAGTACTTAACTCAGAACTAGGATAACAAGGTACAATATGGATTCTGGATTTACTAAGTGTACAAGTTGTTTAATGTTGGTACAGGGATTGGTAAATGTAGAGGAATTTGAATGTAGTAAATGTGTGTTGATAGGAGAACTATTTCAAGAAATAAATGATTTAAAAAAATAGATGGGAAACTAAGCATGACATAGAGACGCTGGAGAAATTTATTGATACTATTGCAAGTGATTTGGGTGCTGATACGGAAACATTGGAAGATAAGGGGGGAAGCTGGGCCACTATTAAAAACAGTAAGGGCAAACGTAGAGGAAATCAAGTATACAATATTGCACCTCTGGAATTGAAAAACTCCTTTTCAGTCCTGAACATGGACCAATCCCAGGAAATTAGGGATGGCGGTCCTAAGGAAGTTGATAAAAGGGTTACTGAATCTTCATTTTCAACATCTACCAAACCTCAGGATAGGGAGCAGGCCCAGATAATTAGTAATAGATGTCCTAAGGAAATTGACAAAAGAGAAATTAAATCTCCAGCTTTAACATTTTCTAAACCTCACCAATTGACTCTGAGTGCAATGAGGGTAAATGATTTAGTTACCTATAATAGTGAGCAGTTAGATGAAAAACCAAGGGAAATTATAGTATTAGGTGATTCTACAATAAGAGGTATTGACAAAATAGTATGTAAAGGAAGAAATATTAATACAATGGTTAGCATGTTTCCAGGAATAAAAAATTAAGAACTTACACAAGAAATAGAGGGTTGTATGGGAAAAGATAAACAACCATTGCTGATTCTCCAAATAGAAGTGAATGACATAAAGTCAAATAAAAAAGGGACTATTTTAGAGAATTATATTGATTTAATTCAGGAAGTGAAAAAATGCACCACTGATATTATTATATTTGGTATTCTACCTACTTATGGATTGCATCAGCACATTAATCATGATATTTTTTCTACAAATTGTATGTTACGTAGATTTTGCATCAAACATAAAATAGGGTTCATCGATACTGGTTGTATTTTTAAAAATGGATCATTATACAAGAATGATGGACTTCATTTAAACAAGATGGGTGAAAAGGTTCTAGGAAATACATATAATAAAATCATTGAGAAACATTTAAACTGGGTAAAGCGGGGGATGGGAAATGTACTAAGATAAATTCCACCACTAGTACACAAAATCTTCAAAATATAGACTTGGAACCAGTAAATTGTTTACTATCAAATGTGAGAAGTTTGGATGGCAAATTTGATGAACTTAAACTCCTTATGAGGAATAAAAACTTTAAAATAGCAATTCTCATGGAAACCTGGTGGGAGGAAGATGATACATGGGATAGAAACATACCAGGATTTAACATTTATCAGAAATCTAGGTTACATAGAAAAGGTGGTGGTGTAGCAATTTATGTGCATGAATCTATTCCAAGTATGGAAATTCATGACGGTAAACTTAATATTGAACTTTTATCTGTTAAAATCTTGCCTCAAAATGCTTCTAAAATTATGTTGAGAGACATGTATCGTCCCCCTTCAACAAACAGGGAGCAGGATGTAAATATTCTAAATTACCTGGACCATATTGATTCAGCTGATAATCTTATTATAACAGGTGACTTTAATCTCCCAGATATAGATTGGATAAACCAGACATCATCTAGTCTAAATGAAAGGAATTATTTAGAAAGCTTCAACCAACTGGGCCTGGACCAACTAGTTTTAGAAAATACGAGATCTAATAATATTTTGGATCTCGTTTTTTCAAATATGGGACCTAGATTAAACGTCACTGAGGTTGGACCTCCAATCTCAAATAGTGACCATAACACCATTTTTTTCCAATTAAATGAATTAGCTACTCAACAGGGTAGCAATATAAAAATTCCCAATTTAAAAAAGTGGACTTTCATAAAATTAGACAGGCATTACTTTCGTGGGATTGGAAATCAGATTTTGCTGGGTTAATGTTAGACGAAATGTGGTACATCTTAGTGGATAAAAGACACTGCAGATGCAAATATACCATATTTAAGAAAAAATTCTAAATTGGGTGCTTCCCCATAATGGATAACTTGTAAAATTAAAAGACAGATAAATGTAAAACATAAATTGTACAGATTAGCAAAACCTGATCTAAACCTAATGCCAAAGTACAAAGAACAGGTTAAATATGTAAAGAAATTAATAAAAGATGCCAAATCAAATTCTGAAATTAAATTAGCAAGTAGAAGCAAAAATAACTACAAAGCATTCTATGCATATATTAATAACAAAAAATGGAACAGACAAACAGTAGGCCCCTTTAAGGATGACAGTGGCAACTTATTAAATGATAAGGAAATGGCAGAGGTTCAAAATCAATATTTTGCTACTGTGTTTAACCCAAAGATACTGTAACAACTAACATTAAATATAATACAAATAACGAAAAACTGATTAACATTGATATAGAAGATGTGATGGATAGATTGAAGAGAGTTAAGACTAACAAATCCCCTGGGCCAGACAATATACATCCTAGATTGATTTATGAAATAGCGGAAGTAATAGCTTACCCATTAGCTTTTATTTTTCAAGAGTCATTGGATAGAGGAGAGGTTGTTAGTAAATGGAGGGAAGCTCATGTTGTCCCCATTTTTAAAAAGGGAAAGAAGGATTCCCCTGATAACTATAGACCAGTTAGTTTAACATCTGCACTTGGGAAAATTTTGGAAAGTATAATAAAAGATCATATCCAAGACCACATAATTGTAAATGACCTCGTTGATCGTAGTCAACATGGGTTTACAAAGTCACAATCATGTCAAACTAACTTGTTGAGTTTTTATGAAAAAGTTAGTAATGTTTTGGATCAGGGTAGATCAGTGGATGTTATCCAGTTAGATTATTCCAACGCTTTTGATAAATTACGTCATGATGAACTAATTAAATCCCTTCTTGTACTAAATATAAATGGGATCCTTGTAAATTGGATAGTGGAATGGTTGGAGCATAGGAGGCAGAGAGTGGTGATTAATGGGCTGTTATCTGATTGGCTTTCTGTGACAAGTGGGGTCACTCAGGGCTCTGTGTTGGGCCCTTGCTTGCTCAACATATATATATCATCTTTACAATATAATAAGGGAAATGTATGGATAACCAAATTTGCCGATGACTGTAGAGTGGGAGCAGTAATAGATTCACCTTCAGATTATATTGGACTTCAGGATGCGCTCAAACATATTGAGAAGTGGACATTAGATCATAAACGTATGCTAAATGAGGATAAATGTATTGTCCTACACATGGGCAAGAACAATTTGGAATTTAATTACACTATCAATAACAAACAATTAAAACGTGTGACACAGGAAAGGGACTTGGGTGTTATTATACAAAATGACCTTTCATTTACTGCTCATTGTGATCAAACTATAAAAAATGCTAACAGGGCTCTTAACTGTATATTGAGACATACAGTAAGTAGAAGCAAAGAGGTTGTGATCCCACTATATGGATCATTGGTTAGAGCTCACTTGGAGTATTGTTCCCAGGTTTGGGCCCCTTACACTAAGGGCGAGATAGCGAGAGTGGAGAGAGTGCAACGAAGGGCTACCCGATCAGTACTGGGCCTTAAAAATATGACATATGAGGATAGGTTGGTTAGTCTAGATCTGTATTCCTTGGCTTATAGAAGATGGAGGGGTGATATGATCTTAGTTTATAGATCATTTCAAGATATCACTCTCAGAGAAGATTTGGGACTTGAATTATTTGTTAGAAATTACTATACTAGATCTCATTGTAGACAAATTAAACAACAAAAATGGAAATCTCAAAAAAGGAAACAGTGGTTCAGTCAGAGAGTTGTTTCAAGGTGGAACTCTTTTCCCCATGACATAGTTAATAGTCCAACTTTAGATACTTTTAAAGTAAGATTGGATGATTACAGTAGAACCAAGTTTTTAGTCAATTAATTTGTTCACTTGATGATAAAATAAACTCTTGCAAGCAGTCAAGGATGAAAGTCTATATATGCTTTGTGACAACTATGAAACTATGAAACTATTACTGTTCAATTCTGATGATTTGTCCCTATGATTAATTCATGTGGGCAAATTTGGGTCAGCATGTATTCTTGGGCAGGGCTTCCATTTTGACTGTCAGAAATCATATGAGGTGATGTAGCAATAATGATTTTATCTAATTGTGCTTCATCTGATTTTTCCTTTTTAGTCTCCCTTGACTTAACATTTAACTTGCTCTTTCCTCCATTCACCTTTCTTTTCTTTTTGTTGTTTCCATTTTCCTTACTTGAGTAATCTAAGCTGAAGTTTGCCATTATAGAAAGATTCCAATATGATTTTGTGGAAGTATTAACCTTTATACCTTTGTTTTTGTTATGCAGATTTGACTTAGAATTACTCACATATCTGGTTTCATTAAAACTATATTGAGGATCATTGGATGATTTTGTCAGTATCAGTTTCTACTTAAGAGAGCATTATCTAATTATGTGCAACATCTGTTCTAAGACTCATCAGTTTTTCTCTTAATGCTCACAAATTCTGTAAAAGTACTGCATTAACTTGGTAAGGATCTTTTATATAATCCAATATTTGTCTTGCGATGGATGAGGAGGAGATACATTTTTCATCCATAGGAACTGTCTGTCCCTCCAAGGATAAAATTACTTTTTTAGAGCTAAAGGGCTCCCAAATATATTCAGGTGAATCATTTAACAGTAAATCTGGAGCAAGCAAGAGTTTCTTAGGAGTTTTTCTTCCAGTAACTTCATCTACCTCATAAGAAACATCATTAGCGGCTTAATTTTTAAGGCCAGTAATAGTATTGCTTAATTCTTGCATAACAGCTAAGCTGCTGAAATTCTGAGATGTCTTAGGACCTAAACTTTTAGTGACACATGTTCCTCATTGCACATTAGATGAAGTGGTTTTACTGTAGTGCTTTGACAGCGCTCACTCCCAAATCCCTGACAGTGACAAACACAATGCTGAGTGTCAGCATTGTACCATCGGGGATGTCGGTGCTTTTTCATAGGGGGGCTATGTCCCCTGAACACCCAATACTCCCGGTCTCTAAATATCTAGCTCTGAGTCAGAGTTGGACCGGGGGGGGGGAGCAACACTGGGAGCCGCACCACCGGTGTCTGCAGAGTTCCAGCACAGTGACTCGCTTCATCCAGGCAAAATCTGTTGCTGTGCTGGACATCAAAGTTGTGGTGTTGACCTTGTGTCGGTACACCAGATGGAGCAGTTCTAACCTTGTTATTTGTATTATTCAAAGAAAATCTGACAGAGGATGCTAGGTCATTAAAATTCATTTTGGCATTACCACAGTGTTTACATGAACAAGCAGATGCTTCACATTGGGAGTTAGAGTATGTATTAACCAGCTCTTAATCCAAATCAGCAGGAAATAGATATATACCTTCAGAAGAGATTATTTCTGGCATAAATTTATTAGTTATATGTGTTGTGGTCTTTGCCTTAGAAGATGGGTCAAGACCATATGCCTCTGTGTTAGTATTGATATTGGATGTGGAAGCAGCACAGTCCATAAACTCTGAAATCATCAGCTGAGCAGCATCCAGACCCCTGCTTTTCCTATTAGTATTGCCCCAGCAACTGATACATGACACACTGTGGTTTCAACAGCAGATCCTAACTTCAGCTTTTGCCATGTTACCTTCTTTTTCTTATGTGAAGTCATGGAGATTGCAAGCTTGATAGATCTTTGTTCTTACTGTTCCTAGTTCTAACCACTTTAAAAGAGGGATGTGCCTAACAATCACAATACTGTAGAACTGAAAAGTAGCAAGTTCATTTAATTTAGTAGTCCGAGGCTATGCGACTTGTTAGCTGCAGTTAAAGTTCACTATCCTGTACTTCCATATAATGAGTCTGACATAGATAACTAACTTAGCTGTTCAATTAATTTGGGGGGTCTCTTTCTAAAGTGAATATCAAGACATTTTTACAGTGAAATAAATCAATTCTACAGTATATAAAGTATAAACATGTGATAATAATTCTAACAGTCTTAACACAATACACATGATAATTAAAACTGAAGCTCTTAGGATGTCACATTTATCAGAAATAGGTCCAAGTGTATAGATGAGGACTTTAAACAAAAGTCTGAATAAAGTTTTGGTGCTGCTGTATCTTGCATGGCTCTCAATACAGTATACAAGGACTCCAAGAGATTTCAGTACTCAAAGACTCTCAATGGTCTTTCAAAATACAGCCAATGAAGCCAAAGTGGGAAGATTAGCAGGAATCAAGTAAAACCCATTAAATATCACTTGTTGATTAAGTCTGGTAATTTATGTTTTTGGTAACCAGGTAGGTGAACTGATCCAGAGGACCATTTTCAGTCATGACCCGGTCCACAATGTGGCGACATGATACATAGTAGTATACACAATATACACATTTGATTAAACTGTACAAACAGTATATACATTTGAAATTGTACTGTACAAACACCAATGGATGATGAAACAGCCATTGTTTACATGTGGTATACAAGCATGGCAAGAATAAGGTACTGTGAGAAACAGGCAGCAGTGCAAAGGAGAGGTCGTTTGCACTTTACAAATTGATAAGGAGCAGTTTAAGCCTAACGGACAGAGTAACATCTGTCTAAGTGCCATGCCAGATGACCTGGGAGAGTTGGTGGCAAGCCAGGCATGACACCCAGACAGAGTGCCTGGCTCAAAAAAAGAGGGACAGCAACCAGCTGAGTGCGTGTAGGTGAAGAAGATGTGCTGAGTTTTGCTGGTCCAGTGGAAAGGGATTAATCAAGGGGGCAGTGCGAGGTATTGTGGGAGGTCACCATGTGGGTTTCAGCTCTAGGGAGGAAGGGGCAGGGGTGGGGAAAGAGTGGAGGGTGTTCATGCTGTCCCAGTCTATGGTAGAAAAATTATGGTGGCTTTTGGGTTTCTGCTGTGCCCAGTAAGCATTTACAAGAGGATGCTTCCAGTAGCTAGGCCTTCAGGTTTGATTTGAAAGACTGATGGGATGATGCTGTACGAACGGGTGCTGGAAAGCTGTTCCAGAGGGAAGGGGCAGAGACAAAGAAAGCTTTACTGCCCATGACTGTGGAGACACAGGGAACCTCAATGGTTTGAGAGGAGGAGACCCTAGTTGGTCTGGTTGCAGTTTTGTATATGAGAAGAGGAGCATAGGGGGAATGTTTGTAATTTCTGAGAGCACTGTCCATCAGACAGCCTGTGGCATAATCAACATGTGCATGGAGAGGGAGCCATCCAAGGGACTGGTAGAGTGAGCAGTGATGAGTTGATGAGGGGCCTTTGAGAATGAAGCGACAGATGGCATTATAAGTCATGGTGAGATGGGAAAGTTGCTTTCTGGATAGGTGGGAGTAGATGGGGGAGCAGTAATCTAGGAGGGGGTGAAGGTTTCCTTGCGCAATGGCAAGGCGAGCTTCAGGGGATAGCAAGTGGAATGCCCGGTATGCTGCACCTAGCTTCTGATTGATCTTACTTATAGTCTGGGTTGTGTGATCACAGAAGGTGAGTGATAGGTTGAGAGTAACACCAAGATATTTGAAAGTGGTGACCTGTTCTAGTGGGGGCCTGCAGGTGGACCTACGGTGAGTGCAGAATTTGATTTGGTGGCTTTATTTAGGAAAGGCTTGGATCCAAAAAGCATGGCCTTAGTCTTTTTCCCTATTTACTAGGAGTTTTCTGGAAGTGAACCAGCCTTCAACTGCAGCAAAGTTGCCAGTGAGAGGGGAGGAGATGGACTCTAGGGACTTTTCGCTGTGGTACAGGACTAGGTCATCCACATAGAGGAGTGTACTGCAGTTTAGACTGTCTTCCAGTAGATCATTGATAAACATGGAGAAGAGAAGGGGCTAAGAATTGATCCCTGAGGAACTCCAGTGCAGGTGTGAAGGGAAGCTGAAGCAACTTTACCTATGAACATAGATTGGGACCTGTTTGTGAGATAGCTGTAAAACCAGGCTGCAGGTTCAGGGGTACAGCCGAATTGTTCAAGAGTGGTGAGGAGAAGATGATGATCAACTAGATAAAACGCCTTTGACAAATCGATAAAAACTGCACCCATGGCATTATCCATGTCCATTTGTCTGAAGACATGATTTGAAAAGGTTGCCAGGGCAGAGGAGGTGCTGTGGTGATTGCGGAAACTATGCTGAAAGGGACTTAGGAGATTATACTTATTGAGGTGTTCGGATAGTTGGGAATGGACTACTTTCTCTAGGAGTTTGCTAAGATGTGGTAGCAAGGAGATGGGTCTGTAGTTTTCCAGGGGTCAGGGGTCTCCTGCCTTGAAGATGGGAACCACATTTGCATGTTTCCAGGTGTCGGGCACTGTTGAGGTAGACAGTGTGAGGTTAAAAATGTGAGTTAGAGGTCTGACAAGGGCTAGGGAGATGATCCTCAGGAAGGCAGGGTATAGCTCATCGCTTCCTGGGCTACCGCTGGAGGGTAGAGTTTTCAGTAGTTTTGATATGGCCTTGGTGCCAATGGCCCTGAAATAGAAGGGGGGTAGTTGCTATGGGGTTTGGAGTGGTGGGGGCTACCTGTTCTGTTTAGGCTGGAGGGTTGTGAGAAGGGAGCTTGTTAAGGTATGGGGCCAGGTCAGTGAGTATAGCATTTAGGAGGTTAGCAATGTCACAGGGTCATTTATGGTGCCTAATGGGGATGTGAGTTCAGTTATTAGCTTGTTGGTCTTAGAATTTAGTATGGATCCTATTGAGGCCCAGAATTTACGAGGGTTCCCCAGGGTATTTTTTTGGAGCTCAGTAAAATATTTCTTTTTTAGTGACTTTTCCTGCTGCTTGCAGACATTTTGCAGCTGTCTGTAAACATTCCATTGCTGCAGGGATGGGGATTCTTTGAAATCTCTCCATATGGAGTCCCTTGTTATCCAGCGCGTGCAGTCACATGTAGCCCTTTTGGTTTTGATGGGAAAATACTAATCCTGCAGTTTCTGCATGATACTGATAATAGAGCCTATATGGACTTTGGCATGAGCTTCTCACAAAACCTTGCACTAAAAAGAGAGATGAGCACTGGTAAATTGTTAGGAACCCCAAAGGTATATTAAAAAAAAACCTTAACTTATTAGTAATTGACTTTAAAGGGCAAGAAAGTGGGCTTCAACTAAACCTACCAAACAACTAGTCCACTAAGTCCCACTTCTCTAAGGATAAAATCCGATAAACTCACTATAAAAAAGCTGATTCAAAATGACCATGTGAAAAAACTGCGTATAAATTATTGTTAGACTAAAAATGATAAGTTATGAAGAACCTTTTTATCTTCAATTAAATTACTTACTTGTATGAGTAGTTATTAGTTTAGCCAACTTGTAATTTGTCCCCCAATACATAGGATGCACCTCACCAGATCACAAATTCTCTTCTAGCCAGGAAGTCAAAAACAGAATGACAATAGCACACTGTGTTCTTTTCCTGCTTCTGTGGCAATGTAACAGATAGTCAAACTGCCAACTGACTTGATCTAATAGCTCTTGCTATCTCTTGTTAAATCAACACAGCTCTATGTTTTAACCAAGAGATGAGGTCTCCCTTTCACCAGCAGATCTCCATACAGCCGTAACCTTCAACAGAATGATCAGGCTCCAAAGCCTGAGTGTTCCCCCTACTTTTTTTATACTCTTAAGTGAAGTGCCAAGTGCCAGAAGTTATAGGCGCTCCAAGCAAGAGGAGGATAGGGAGGAGTTCTTGAAGAAATCCAGGGAGGTTAGAAGGGAAGTCAGAGTGGCTAAAGCTTCAAGACAGCTAAGACTGGCACAGGGGATTAGAGAGGGGGAGAAGGATTTCTTCAGGTACAGTATATGAGAGAGAAAAGAAGCTGCAAAGATGAGATTGTAAGGATAAAGATAGAAGGGGGTGGACAGAAAAGGGGAAGGATCAGGAACAGTCACTCAATGAATACTTCTGCTCAATGTTCACCAGGGAAAGGGATGGTCTAATGCCATGGGGGGGTACAGGAGGAGCGGGGATAACATATAGGGTAATCCAGGTGAACAGGGTTCTCGAGGGCTTAAGTCACTGCGGGCGGGTAAGGTGCTGGGACCAGACGGTGTGCATCCAAGAGTCCTGAGGGAGTTGGCAGAGGTCTTGCTGAGCCCTCTGACAGACCTATTCAACACCTCTCTGGAGACAGGATGCATGTTCCAGGACTGAAGGATGGCACATGTGGTGCCACTCCACAAGAGGGGACCCAGGGATGAGCCAGGTAACTACTGACCAGTCAGCCTTACCTCCATTGTGGGGAAGCTGATGGAGACCGTTCTTAAAGAGAGGCTACTGACCTTTCTGGAAATGAATGGTCTCCAGGACAAAAGGCAACATGGGTTTGTCTCAGGAAGATCCTGTCAGACCAATGTGATGGACTTCCTTGATTGGGTGACAAGGGCGCTTGATTGGGGCCTTGCATTGGATGTCCTATATCTGGACTTCAACAAGGCCTTTGACTTGGTGCCACATGGAAGGATGCTCAGTAAACAGAGTTATCTTGGAGCCAGTGAGAAAAAGGTAGAATGGGCAAGGAGCTGGCTGGAGGATAGGAAACAGAGGATAATGGTATGGGAAGAACTCTCAAGTCCTAGAGCTGTAACCAGTGGCGTCCCACAGGGCTCAGTACTGGGGCCAGTGTTTAACATCTTCATTGGCGACATAGTAGATGGGAACAAGTGTAAAATCAGCCTATTCATGGATAAAACAAAGATCTATGCAAGGATGTACAGGATGGTAGAGAAGTAAGGACTCCATGAGGACCTGGCTAAGCTTGAGAATTGGTCAGACACATGGCAGCTGGGGTTCAATGCTAAGAAGTGCAAGGTTATACACTTGGGAGCCAGAAACCTTGGGACTACATACTGGCTGGAGTGTGTGCAGATTGCCTCTTCAGAGGAGGAAAAAGACCTGGGGGTACTTGTCACAAGAGACATGAAACACTCTGTATAGTGTAGGAAGGCAGCAGTCAAAGCTAACAAAATGCCGGGGTGCATTGCCAGAGGAATCACCTTAAGGAGTGAGAAGGTCATCCTGCCACTGTACAGGCCACTGGTGAGACCACACTTGGAGTACTATGTGCAGTTCTAGAAGCCCTATTTAAAGAAGGATGTCAAACTGTCGGAGGGGGTGTAGCATAGGGCAACAAAGATGACCCAAGGCCTGGGGGACAAGCCCTATGAGGAGAGACTGCGGGAGCTCAGCATGTATTACCTGGAAGATAAAAGGGTGAGAGGGGATATGACTGAGACCTTCAAATACATTCAGTCACAGCCAAAGGCATGGTCAGATATTTCCTGAAATTTCTGAGATATTTCTAAAGAAATCACGTGCTCTCTGCATTTCCACAGTAGGAGCAGCAGAGAGAAACTCTTTAGAAATTTTTCAACTTATCTGGAAATATCTGACCGTGTCTGTGGCTGTAACAGGCATTAATAGGGTTAGTACTAAGTTCATTTTCAGACTAAAGTGGGAGAGGTTCATGAGGGGGCACAGTTTGAAATTGGACGGGGATACATCCAAAAGGGAGATGAGGAGACACTATTTTATGGAAAGGGAGGTTGCAAGGTGGAACTAATTACCAGAAGAGGTGATATCACTGAAATCTGTGGGAAGTTTTAAGAGGGGGTGGGACAGGGTCAAAGGTAAGGTCAAATTGGAGGGAGGTCATGGAGAGGAGGGAGTGTGGGTGGTATGGGAGGTTAAATCAGAAGGAAGGGCAGTGGGTGGGGGGCAGCTGCAGTAGACTGACTAGGAACTGCACACTCGAGCAGACTTGGTTGACCTTTTTGGCCTGTATCTACTGGCATTTTGATATGTTCGTATGCCAATCAACATCAATCAATGAAATGTAGTCTGAGGCATAAAGAAACAAATGAATTAGGTCATGCTGAAAGCTAAACCTAATTAACAGTAAATGTAAACGAGCCAGTTGCCTATCTAGTACTGAAAGATTAAATTAAAGTACTTGTTATTTGTTACTATGCTAATGGATAAGTACGATTAGACCGAGTTCTGCCTCAGTTAACCCATACTGCAGAGCCATAAGTGTTAAAGTACTGCCAAATCAGTTATCTACAAATTGTGCCATTTTAATTACTTAGTCAATTATCACAGCTAGGTAACATTTAACTAGTCCCTAAGAATGTCAAAATGTGCTAAATAAATACATAAAACCAACTGAAAACCCAATCCAAGAAAAAGAAAAGTCATAAAAAAAGAACAAAAACCAAAAAACAAGTTAAATAAACTATAAGTTTAACTCTGGGTGTGGTAGTGCACCAGTCCCAGTATGCTATCCCTATATTACTCGACTGCAAATTCTACTCTAACAATGGGAGCTAGAAATGTTCCCTCTGTATTAAAACAGATTAACAATCTAACAAAGATTTTCACATTAAAAGGGAACTCCAATGAGGTCAACATAAGGAACTGCTGTTCAACTTAACCCCACCATGATGCCCTAAAGCCAAATCAGATACAACACACACACACTGCCGTGAACATCTGATAGACCACAGAAATCAGCACATAACCAATATCTAAAGTGCAATCAGAAAGAGAAACAGCTGATAAAGTGGGTTAAGAATTAAGCAATAAACCATGACAGGGTGTGGGTGATGCTGGGTTTACCCACGCCTGGTGTGGTTTGGTCACGAGGCCACAGGCCGTGTGACCAAACCTCATCAGGCGTGGGTAAACCCAGCATCACCCACACCCTGGAGTGGTTTATTGCGATTACACAAACGGTGTTATGTGATTGGAGAAGAAATTTTCTGCAGAAAGTTTCTTTTTTTTTTGGATTTTATAGAGCAAAATGTAGTAAGCATTCTTATGCCAAATAAAGTAGTCCATACTTGTTTAACTTTGTAAGAGGTTGATTTACTAGTTTGCTGAATTATGCCACAGGATAGTTTCATGTTCTACATAAGAATGCATTTTGGTTTTAGCTAATATGTAATTTTTAACCAATAGACAAGTAACATTAACTAACTAAAATGTCAACATTAACTATGGAACTGTAACTGCAACTTTATTTTTTACTTTTACATGTCCTTTTGAAACTTTTTTTATTAATTCTACTCTTAGCTACTGCTTTGTTTGAAAGTTTGAGTAGCACTGTATTTCTTTTTTATTCAACATGTGAATTAGAATATCAAAGATAGATTTTATATTAACTGTGAAACTACACCCATTCTTTTAAGGCTTCTCATGTCCATTTGAATTGTTTTATCCTGCTTTATTTTGATAGGTGGTGCTGATTTAAGAAAAGTGTGTAGCAAGGTATGGTAATACTACTTTAAGAAATGTGAGCAGGAGCCATCAGCTGTTCTTAGGGAGGCACTGAATTAACTTTGTTTTGTTCACCTGTGTACAAACACAAAAAAACAAGAAGAAAGATTCAGAACCATGTGGTTTTATGTTTTTTTCCCCTAAATGTGAAATGTGTACTTTACAGATCTGGGTACTAACGCGAAGGTCAATAAAAATTGACAGTGCCATAACTGACATGGTTTCCAAGGGCTGGGGTTGAGTGCCTTGGTGTGGAGAGCAGTCTTTTCAGTTTCCATTGGTTTAAAGTTTCTTCCTATGCAACCCTGCTGCAGCGTTTTCTGACCAGAGGGTGGCAGCTGGTGAATCAGGCTGAAGAGTTTGATATGGACTAGGCAAGCTCTGAGGTATGATGCTGGCAGGTACTGCTGACAGACTTTCATTGATGATTTTGCTTGTCTCACTTAGAGGTTCTTGCAGGGAACTGAATATTTCATCCAGCTCATCTGGATCTATAATTTTGAAACTCATTTCCATTTTTTATTCAACTGGGGTTTCTCAACGGACGCTAGCGGGAATTACAAATGGTGGCTTTTGAAGTGCCATTTGAGGGTTGGAGTAATAGGGTTGATCTGGCTCATGCCCACTGTGGCTGGCTGGCACCTTTGCCATTGGTAAGCACAAAATTTACCATGACCAAGATGTGCCAGCTAACCAATCAGGATACAGCTTTTTTGCAAGCCCATTGTATAATAAAAAATAAAATAAATTACAGAATAAGGGGTAAGTGGAAGCCAGTTGTCAGCACTAGACCCCCTTATCTCCCCCATCCCCCGCCGAGGTGCAACCCAAGTCCCCACTGTGCTTTAAAGCAGTTTTCTTCCTCTTCTCTTATTCTAATTCCTAAAATATTCCTCTGTTTCTCCTCATGTCTGTTTCTGTCTTCAACCACAGTTGCCAGTCTCTGCTTCTTTTCTTCTCCTTTTCCTCTCTGCTACTCTCTGCTCTGTCTCCCAGCTCAGGACTCCACACTGTCTTGAAAAATTCACCAGGGGATCCATGGCTTTCCAGACACTCCAGCTGTCCCAGTCTCCAACCTCTGTGAACTAAAAAACAAAAGCTCCAAGTGCAGGCAACACTAATACAGAATAAAACCCATTTCAAATAGTGGAAATGACAGGTTTATCAGCATGCTGGAGCAAAATATAATAAGTCATATAAATTTGGTGTGTCTGCTCCTCCTGAGCTCTTGCTAGTTCTGCCTCCTAATTTGTTTGTTGATGTCTGTTAGTTTAAGATGGAAAAGGAATAAACTTAAAATATAACAAAAATGCCAACCCTTGTTGATGACACCACCTATCCGCAGTTTAGTGCAACATCTCCTTCCCTATCAGGTGTACCACTGTAGACTGATATATCACTTTACATTGTTTAAGAAATCGCTGTAACATGTATGAGGTTGAGTTCCTATTGAGTAACAATTTTTTGTATTAGCTGGTGGTGTAAGAGGCAGTTCTCCTTTTGACTGTTTCACAAGATCTTGCAAGTCTTTTCAGAGTGACTAAAATAGACACAGATTTTGCTGGCAATAGCAAGCACATTCTGTATATTTCAGTCTTCCTTAAGAAAATCATGCAGTATCATATTTAGGGTATAAGCAAAATATGAGACATGCAAACACACCACAATACCACTGTCAGAAGCCACAAATCCAGATGACAGGCCATGAGGGGAGGGCCATTCCTGAAATCTTTGTTCATCTAGTGTGTTTGATCCTACGAGTTCTTTCTCAAAGTCAGTTAGACACAGTGCAGTCTGTTTTTTAAAGGCTACTGTACATTGCCGCTATTGGTGGTGCTGGAGATTGAAGCAATGGAGAGTGCAAAATAAGCCAAATGGGCAGTCACTGTCATACCGTCAGTTTGGTCATTTGTCCATGTACCAGTAGTAATATGTATTTTGGTGACAAAAGCCTAAATGAAAGGATGACTAACAGTACTTGTTAAG
This sequence comes from Neoceratodus forsteri, assembly GCA_016271365.2. Lineage (NCBI taxonomy): Eukaryota > Metazoa > Chordata > Ceratodontiformes > Ceratodontidae > Neoceratodus > Neoceratodus forsteri. Next base: position 799,024,711 of record CM028130.1, on the reverse strand, counting down.
ACAGTGGTACAGTACATGTATAAAATTTGAAACATAGAATTTGACAGCAGAAAATTGCTGCTTAGCCCACCTAATCTGCCCAGATGTTCCCTATCTATTGGGTTTCCACAGATCCTATCTGGTCTCCACTGATCCTGCCACCTCCCTGCATCTTATCTAATATACCACATGCCTACTCCCATGCATGCTTGAAGCCCTCCACTGTTCTAGCCTCCACCATTTCTGCTGGAAATCTATTCCAGTCATCTACTACCCTTTAAGTGCAGAAATATTTCCTCACTTCACTCTTGAATACCCCCCAGCTCCATTGCATGCCACTTGGTTCTGGTGCATGTTCTGAGGTGCGGTCTCCAAAACTGAAGACAGTACTGTAGGTGTGACTGCACTAGCAAGCGATATGAAGGCAACACTACCTCCTTTCTCCTGCTGGAGATACCCCTTCCTATGAAACCCACCATTCCACTAGCCTTACCCACTGCTTTGCCACACTGCCCTGCCACCTCGAGGTCCTCAGATTAGATAACCCCAATGTCCCTTTCCTGCCTAGTGGCTGTTAGTAGTCCCCCCATTCTATACTTAGCACTTATGTTTCTGTATCCTAGGTGTTTTATTTTGTACTTTTCGGAATTGAACCATAACTGCCATGTTTTTGACCAGTCCTCGAGTTTCCCAAGATCCCTGCACATTTTTTCAACCCCTTTCTAAATGTCCATCCTGTTTCAGAGTTTATTTTATTTATTTATTTATTTATTTATTGGTATTTTGGATGATACCTTTCAGCCAAGGCTCTTTTGCAAAGGTTCCACATCATATGACAATAACAAATGAGAAGAAAATATCAACAAAACAGAGCAGGGATAAAGTACAGACTTACAAATGGTTACATACATGGTGCAGCCAAAGGCTTTGTCAGTAAATACATGAGAGTAAAGTAAGAAAAGCAGTTGGAAGAGTTCTCCAGGCATTGTACAATGTATGCCTGTGGCACATGCTTGTGAAGTGAGAAGATTTTAAGTGCTTACAGGGCAGTGTGTACCAAAAGGTGAAGCTATAGCAATTGGGGCAGGATGATAAAAATTAAAGTCCAAGGAAAAATAAAAGGAGAGAGGAAGGTGTCAGTGGGGTGAGTGGGGGGGAATTAGGGTATCGGTTGAGGTAAAGAGGAGGTAGGAGAGAGAGAGCTGGATGAAGGGAAGGGATAGGATAGGTAGGGGAGTAGGTTAGGTAGGGGGAGTGGTGATGATTGGATGATTCTGTCAGGGGTGAAAGGATTTGGTGGGAGGAGGAGGCATGTGTGGGGGAGCCAGAGTGGGGAAGGAAAATAAAGTGGATCTATGAGTGGTTGAGCAGTCAGGGGTGGGATGCAGGAAGTGCTATTAGAGATATTAGGGGGTAAGGAGAGAGCACTAGGTGAAGGGGACAGGGTAACATTAAATAGCAGTGTAAGTAAAGCAGTCAGAGTTTGCTGTCATCTGCAAAAATGCACATGTTCCCTTCCAGTTCTGCAGTACTTCCTATAAAGATATTGAAGTGGACTGGTCCCAGTACTGAGTCCTGTGGTTCCCCACTTGTCACACTCCCCCTTTAGAATGAGTGATGTTAACCATCGCCCTTTCTTATTTGGCATTTCACCAGTTTATTACCCAATCTACTGTATCACTGTGGATTCCACTCCTAGGTTTGTCAACTTCCTAATCAGCCTTCAATGAGGCACCATGTCAAAGACCTTGCCAATGTGTAAATACCCCACATCCACTGCTATCTTTTGATGCATTTCCCTGGCCACCCAGTCAAAGAAAATGATTTTCTTCATATACATATGTATTTTAATTGTTGGTACCAGGATAGGCTCATTAGGTGCAATGCCTGTTTTCAGGACATCCCAGGAGTATCGGTGTGGTTAAGTGACTTGCTCAGAGTCATACAGTTATGCAAGTGGAGATTGTGGGAATCAAACACAGGTCTGCTTGATGTACTTAGGCTATTCACAGCTCATTACTCTAACCTCTAGACTATACAGCCAGCTCATATATGAGATACTGCTTTTCTGGAAAAAAAGAATTGAGATATAGTGTATGAACATATTTCATTCATACTTGATTTCAATGTATTTTTAGAAGTCATTCTGTGTTAGTAGTGACATCCTTACTGCAGCAGAATGACTTTTCATTCTGCTGCAGTAAGGACGCCATACAGAACAGATAGCAGATGCTCAATATCAGCCCTAGTAGTGTGGTCTGCATCGTGTGCAAAAATGAACAGAATTCTTGGCAGCAATGTTTTGTTTTCAAAAGAAACTCAGACAGCAGCACACTCACCTGAAAAGTAACAGAGTTGCACTTCTGAATCCTAGTTATACTTATTAGCAATTGCAGCCACTGTTTTGTCTAAGTCTGTTTCCGATCATGAAAAATTCATATTAGAACAAGAAAGTCCAAAATGAACAATGTTCATACACTATATAGAACAATATATGAGAAACCAAGCACAACAAGGCTAATTGAGAGTATGACCGAAAGTCGGGATCCCGACATTCAGGATCCTGAGTTCGGCTGCCCAATGCACACTTTCCCGACAGACAGACACTGGTGCTGGCAAGGTAAGGTAGCTAATGTGATGAACCACTACCCTGCCTTTAGCCATGCACCACAAAGGGGGGGAATCTACTGGTTGGCTGAGCTGCTCCTGTGGCGAGGAGGACTAAGCCACTAGCAGCTCGGCCACCAGTATACTCAGACCCAGGTTCTACTCCCAGAGGGAAACTTTTTTGTGCTGCACTCATTTGCCCACCTTAACTTGTTGTAACCTACTCTAAGGTCCGCTCCCCCTCGGAGTTGGTTATTTTAGTTATGGAGGGGCGGGGGGCTTGCCCCCCACATTACACTAAGACCTTGTTGGTCTTCTGACAGTCGGTCTCCCAAACTCAGGCTTATGGAGTTTAGGAGACTGACTATCAGGATCTCATAGTAGATCCGGCTAATCTTCCCCCTCATGGTTACCATGATGACTGAGAGACCTCTTGAGCTTTGCTCTTGAAGTCATCAGTCATCATGGTATCCACTTGGGGGAAGAATAACCTTATGTATGGTTTCTTATACACTATCCTATATGTATCTGGTAGTGGGGCACCACAGTGCATATCAGATTCTGAAAGCCAACAGCCTTAATAAATGCTGCCACTGTTGTAATTGCCTTGCTTTACTGTTGTGCCACTGGATGAATTTGCTCATATTTGGAAGGCATTTCAAATATTCTGTCATGCTTAACCGTTTTTAGCTGGTATCACCCCACCACAGCGACATTCCCACAGTGAAGTCCACCACAGTGACAGATCTCACCAGGTCGCTGTGGTGCGCTGTGAAACAGTGGTGCAACTCCTGGTGTTTGGCCCCCATCCCTGATACAACTCTGACACGGAGTTGTAGATTTAGATATGGGGGTGTGTGGGGGGCAAAGCCCCCTGCACAAAAAGACTTTCCTGATGGGAGCAAAGCTAACAGTCAGTGTTGTTCCCGTCACAGCCAGGGATGTCAAAGACATCCCCGATATCAAGTGATAGAACCTTTTTAGCTTAGTGGAGTACTTGAAGCTGAAGGGTATAGAAGCTATTTGACTGACCGAGCCCTACACAGTGAGCCTGGAGGACCCTCCATAATAGGGAAAGAGAAGGTTGTTAGCTGAAAAACAATGCATCCCTCGCTACATGTTTCTGCTCAGTTACAAAATATCTCTATAAACCCCCATTGTGAGATTGTGAGTCTCTGTGTCACTCATATTGCTATGCTTCTGTGCCTCACCTTCATTCCTCCCCCAGTTGCCTTTAACTTTGTCATCAGTATTGGATGTGATAGAGGTAAGTGCCTTATAATTGATGAGCAGAGACTGCTAACTTTCCTACTTCTGCTTGCAAACATTTTAAACCGCACACATGTAGCATGACACACATTATTTTGTTAATAATTGCATACCGCAGATATAGTTCCCTTAATTTTTCTGCCAGCATAACAACATCTTCTTCCTCATCGGTCTCCTCCAGAATCAGATTGGTTTCAAATTGAGATTAGAAATGACTCAGATTATCTGGTTCACTTTCATTAACTGTACCTTCATTTGCAGTAAAAATAGTAGGGCTTTTCTTAACCATCAACATATCTTGTTTATCATTCTGATGGTCATCATTATTATCAGTATCACTGCTAGTAGTGCTTGCAAAATCATTATGATCATTGAAAACTTTTCTAACATTAGTGGCTATTCTTTCAATCCTACTGTGAGTGGTACTTGCTACGTTTTTTAGGTTTTATTGCCAAAAATGCCTGCTCTGTACATTTGCTTTTCTTAAGGACAGGTGTATCGGATGCCTCGTGTCATACAAAGGATTTAACTGTGTGCTTTCTGCTAGTAGATTTAATTACCCCCTCGTTTCTGGACATGCAAAGTGCTTGTGACTTTAAGGAGTTCTGTTGTGGAGATGGATATGGTTATTTTGTGCTTGGTTCAGCGTTTTATTTACAGAAGAAATTTCTAGCAGCACACAGCAGCTACTTCTTGGAGGTTTTACTGTGGCATTTGTTCAAGGGATCTCCTCCTTCTCATCCCTTTTTTTCTTTTTTCCCCCTTTCCCTGACCCATGGTATGTGTTGCTTCTTTTTTGTCTGCTTGAATTTAAAATAAATAAGACATCTTCCTACTGGCCAAGAACCTATAGCTGAGACTTGGTCCCCCTCACAAGTGTTTGTCTAAATCATGGCCTTTAATTAAATTAAAAAAATTGCTTCTTTGTCCTATCACTGGCACAAAACCAGCCTTGAATAGGGCATGCTTACCTGTATTCCTTACAGTTTTTGCCTACAAAAAACAAGAAATCCTCCAAAACAGAGAGGCTCCTGTCATTGACTGGTACTGCTTACACCAGGGCATTCTAACATTTGTACTATTAGTTCTGCTTCATTTGTTTTTCTGACTAGTTCAATTAAATCAAATTAAAAAAACAGAAGGGCTCCTATCACTGCTGGTATGTGTAATACAGGCCTGCCCAGACTAGTGTGCCCTCGCTCACTGTTGTCAGTAAATGTCCTCACTGTCTATGGTTGGCACAAGCTTACAATTGCCACTTAGGGACTAGGAACTGTTCTTCTTTGCCACTCCCCCAAGATGTCTGGAAATGTCTGGAGTGTGTGTTGGGCCTGTCTGCTGTGGCAGCTGCACATGACAATCCTGACTACACTATAGTCCCCTTCCCCGTCTTTTCTATATCCCACACATTGCAGTTCTTTTCTTTCGATCTGTTAGATATTTTTTGTTTTGGTAAGACAGTTTATAAGTGTAAGCAATCTTTGCTTCCTATCCTCCCTTCCCCCTTATTTTCTTTGCCCCCACTGGAAAAAAATAGCACTTGTTTTCTTTCTTTGCATCTTTTATAATGTCAGATAATTGGTATTTTTTGTTTTGGTAAGATTTTTTTTTACTTTAACTAATGTTTACTTCTATCCCCCCCATTCACTTCTGTGCCTCCCTCCCAGTTGCAGAAAAAAATAGCTTTTTTCATTCTTAGAATCTTGTGACAAGCTGGCCTATGGTAATTGGAAAGGCAACACACTGTGTTTCAGCTTCACAGAACAAAATACACTTTTATTGCTTCAAATGTGAGTTGTTACTCCAGAAACATAGAAACATAGACTTTGACAGCAGATAAGGACCGCTTGGCCCACCTAGTCTGCCCATTTCCCTACCTAGAAGATAAGCTGCAGATCCTATTTAACCAACAGCCTATTTCTTCCTACCCCCCACAAAAATTGCCTTATGTCTGTCCCATGCATTCTTGAATTCTTCCACAGTTTTAGACCCCACAACCTCCTCAGGAAGGCTGTTCCATGCGTCCACCACCCTCTCTGTGAAAAAATACTTTCTCACATTGCCCCTGACCCGTCCCCCCTCTATCTTCAAATTGTGTCCCCTTGTTCTTGCACATCTCTTTTTCTGAAAGATGCTACCCTCTTGGACTTTGTTGATTCCACTGAGGTACTTAAACGTTTCTGTCATGTCCCACCATCCCTCCTTTCCTCAAGGGTATACATATTAAGCTCCTTTAGTTTCTCCTCGTATGGCTTCTCTTGCAGACCCTGCATCATTTTAGTTGCCCTCCTCTGAACTGCCTCCATCCTGTCTATGTCCTTGTGGAGATGGGGTCTCCAGAACTGTACGCAGTACTCCAGATGGGGTCTCACCAACTGTCTATACAGGGGGATAACAACTTCCTGTTTTCTGCTGGTGATAGAAATATAGAAACATAGAATTTGACGGCAGATAAGGACCGCTTGGCCCACCCAGTCTGCCCATTTCCCTACCTAATGGATTAGCTGCAGATCCTAGTTAACCAACAGCCTACTTCTTCCTACCCCAACCCCCTAGAATTACTTTATGACTGTCCCATGCATGCTTGAATTCCACCACTGTTTTTGACTCCACAACCTCCTCCGGAAGGCCGTTCCATGCATCCATGACCCTCTCTGTGAAAAAATACTTCCTTAAATTACCTCTGAGCCACCCCCCATCTTCAAATTGTGCCCCCTTGTTCTTGCACACCTCTTTTTTCGAAAGATGCTACCCTCTTGGACTTTGTTGATTCCCTTGAGGTACTTGAAAGTTTCATAATCAAATCAAAATCAAAATCATAATCAGTCAGTTCAACTTCACCAGCCTGGTCAGGTAACACAAAGGTTAACATAAAACAGTTCTTTCAGGCTGACTTGACAAAGGAATCTTTGCACCACCTATGTGGGCCAGCAGTTTGTTCAAGATACAGTCTTAAATGTAGCACAAATAGTTTCCCCTTTAGCCTTCTCTTCAGGCAGTTCTCAGCAATGTATTCTACTCGCTGTTATTGGCCCAGCTGGCTAAACTAGTTCTTTCCCTCAGGACCCTCGGCTCTAGGCATGGTTTGGTTCTCAGTAGCAGGCTTCAGCTGTTTTTTTTTCCCCAAAGACTCTCTATATGACCTAAACATTCTCTTTGGTTTTCAGCTCTGGTTCCTCTCTCACAGGGCAGCAGTTCCCAGCTTCTCTCTCCCCCTTGCTGGATTCCTCTGCCTTTTTGCAGTCTCCCTCTAATTGGCCACACCTGTGGAGGCATCTCCCCCTTTTGTCTGTTGCAGTCTCTACATTTCCTCAGTCTCAACCAAGGGGTTAACCCCTTGTTCCCTGGTGTTGTGTTTACCCTGTCACAAATCTTCATACAGCTAGGTAGATATTTTATTTCTTTTGCCAATGTGTTTTTGTTTTGTTTTGTTTTTTTTAGTTTAAATAATTTTTGCTCTGTTGTCCCCCTTCCTCTTCTTTTCTGTGCCCCACCATCAGTTGCAGAAAAAAATAAGCTTTTCTTTTCTGGTACTTTTTTGTGTTTGTCTACTCTTTATTAGGTAGTATTTTTCTTTTGGTAAAGTGGTTAATTAATGTATTTTTTTTCTTTACTTCACTTTCGATTCAATTGCATACCATAGACAGAAGCAGCATGTCTTTCCTCTCTTATCATAGTGTGCTAATTAAAGAAATTGGCTACACGGTATGATGAGAGAGCATGACATACCATACAAACAGTGTCTCTTATTTTGGTATTTCTTCGGCACAACACCTAACCATGTGAGTTTCACACCATGAGTACCGTGAGAGTCATGTAAGCTCTTTTGGTATCTCTCCCCCCCTCCCCCACACACAAACATACTCTGATTTTGGAGTAAAAAAATCCATGCTGAGCCTTTCTTGGCCAACTCAGTTCCGGGCAGCTCAGATTTGATGTGCAACAAAGTGTTCAATGTAGCTTGGACATTGCCAGATCTAAACTGCCAGTCAAACAGAAGACCTCAAACACTTTTATGTTAAAGCCATGAAAGAAATTTGGTTATACATAGCTTCTTTTGTACAAACTTATCTAAAAATCCTTACAATCTGGGAGAGGGAAGTATACCATTAAGGTGCACATGGAGAGTCAGTGGACACAGAGATAGAAAAGAGATTACAGAGCTTCAGCAAAGGAAGGTTAAGGGATTTGAATGAATGAATATGTAGCAGTTCTGAGATTCAAACCTGTGTCTCCAGGTATATAGCTCTGTACTGTAATCTGCTTGTTAGGGCAGCAGCTTGGGAACTACTGTATGACATCACAGGTTCAACCCTGCTAAAGCCAAATACCCACTGTGTGAACTTGGGCATGTCACTTAACGTCTCAGTGTTCCAGTCCATCTAGCTGCAGAAATTAGTAGAATACAGGATCCCACTGGAAAAGAGATGTTGCATTTCAGCTGAACTATCCTGGACAAATAAACAGTAAAATAAACAAAAAGTAACAACTAGGCCAAACTTCTCAAGCCAACACACAGTGTTCACTGTCATTTCTATTGTTTTCTTTATTATAACTGTAGCAAATCTGCTTAAATGACACAGTATTTCTGGAAATGTATTACCCTAAGGTCTCATTGATGTGCAAGAGATTATTAAATAAACCAAGAAAAGCTCTGATATTTTTAGAACTTTCACATATTGTCTAATTTTGTTTTGTCATTAATGCAAACTTTTATCTTTCCTAGTAGCATGTTGTTCCTAATAGCATGTTGCTATGCTACAAATGCACACCAACACTTGAACACAAAGTGCAGTAGTCTTCCTACGTACCCCATCTTACTCATAGCACATATGGATGTGATTAGCATGTAATAATAAATTAACTACAGTTGGATCTGAAAACCAACACATGAGGTACTGTGCATTACATTATGTTTTTTTATGAGACAGATATGTTTTTTTTGACGAATCAGTGCCTACATTTCTATGTAGAGGAATTTCTTAAAGTTTTGTAGTTGATAGAGGATTACCTTTATGATAATGAGATCCATCAAGCATATTGTTTCATGTTTGACAGAAACCAACACACCCTACTGTTGCAGAAACCATCTGTTACTACAACTACTCTGAGCTCAAGGTACCACTCATCAGGTCAGAATTGTACTTCACAGACAAGTAATGTTTCCTGAATTTTATGACCAAAGTCAAGCAAGAAAGTCTGTGTTCATTGAGAAGGAGAGTACAAAATATAAAATTCCAAAGCCCCATTCAAGAAGTATTGAGGATGGTCAGCTCATTGATGTCATGACATTGCGCTGTACAGCCATCCAGGGGATTCAATTATTTATTTATTCTTTTGTTAACTGGGTAATGTCCACTAGGCCCAAGTGCCTGTTTTCAGGTGCAACCCAGGAACTTTGTGCTGGTTAAGGGACTTGCTTAGAGTTACACAGTGTGCAATTGGTATCCACAGATGTGGGTTACCAAACCCTGGTCCAACAATAGCTGGTTCTAATATTTAAAAGCACAAAAAAAAAACTCTTCTGAAAAAAAAGGATCAAATTAAATTGATCTTGCAAACCAACATATAAGGAACTGTGCACTGTATTATCTTTTTATGTTGGGGCACTTGTGCAGCCAACATCTTGCGGTAGTGCAGATTTGGAGGGGCGGTCACTGTTGGATGAATGCAGGGCACGCATCAGTAGGTGCGTCCCTCATTCCCCAATCAGCCTGTGTGCCAGCGCCACACCATGCATACTTAATGTGGTGATGAGATCAAATGAAAAGTCTGCCATAATGGAAGCTAAGCTTGTTATATGCAGTGGACATCCCAATATGCTTTCCCTGGTGGTGAAAAAGAAAATTAACATGGCGGAACACTGCCTGCCATACTGTCAACCTCGGGGGTGCCCAATTCCCTGTCAGCATGCCCTGACCGATGTATGTGCTGATGGGGGCCCTCCCCCCGCCAGCATAATGCATCCCCCATTTGTTATGTGTGCCAAGGGGTGCCCAATCTATAGGCTCTTGCTGCCCCCTTTCATTGTGTGCGATGGGGGTGCCCATCTCTGCTGGCTATAGCATCCCCAGAAAACACTTAGGTGGCATGCTGGAGCACACCTGCGCGTTAAAGCTCCTGCAAAATTACCATCTCCAATGTTATTTTTTATTTTTTTAACCTGTAAAAAGAAAACTGTCCCTCACAGTCTCCCTGCCTGCCTCCCACAACCCGCACCCACCCGCTGTGGACCCAGCCTCCCCACACCCCCTCACCCCATACTTACCTCCGGAGTCTGCGCAATGATCTTTGGTGGACCGGGAACACGACTGCACTCTCCAAAGCCGACTGCAAACTGAGGAAATGCCGGTAAGCTGTATAATGGCATAAATAGGATTTTTTCAACTTTGATGCATATCTCATGCATGTTTTGAAATTTTGGCACAAAATTTTCAACATGGGGTTTTTAGGACCGCTCCTCATGAATTCTGGCACTGTCATGGCATTAATGACACCAAAGCGTGATTTCATGGTCACTGCACGGAATCACCTTTGGGACACAATTAATGAAATGACACTGTGACTGTTCACGGGGGCCTCAAAAAGCCTATATTGCAAATTTGGTGGGAAAATCCAAAATGGTTGTTTTACGAGCATGCTGTACACTGTTTCCAGCACGCTTGTAACTTCATGAATTTGTAATATTTTCATTCCAAATTTTCAAAATTGGCATTTTTCCACACCTCCTGATGAACAGTACAGCTGTAATATTACAAATCCTGGTCAAAATGTGTTCGCACGTCCAGCGCAGAGTAGTGCGGTCGCTGTGTGAAATCACTTTTTGGGACAGTTTGAGGAAATGACGGTGACACTATTCGTGAGCAGAGGTCCTAAAATGCCTATGTTGAAAATTTGGTGCTGAAAGTCCATAAAATGACTGTGTTGCAAGCGTACGTTGCACAGTTTCCACACACCCTTGTAACTTTTTGCAATATTTCCATGCCAGATTTTCAACACTGGCATTTTTTCACACCTCCTTATGAACTGTACAAATGTCTTTTTTCACATCCTGCCTAAAATGTGTTTCCACACCTGTGGCACACAATGACGTGGTCGCTCTGGGAAATCAACTTTTTGGACAGATTAACAAAATTGTAGTGCCACTGTTCATAAGGGGAGGTCCCAAAATGCCTATGTTACAAATGTGGCTAACAAACTCCCCAAAATAATTGGATTATGGATGTGTGTTGCACAGTTTGTGTGCATGCTCATTGCTTCACCAATATTTCATGTTGTCACTCCAGATTTTCAACGTTGCCATTTTTTTATGCCTCCTCATGAACAATACAGTTGTCATTCTCCACATCCTGCCCAAAAATGTGTTTTCATCCCTCTGTCACCAAATGGCACAGCCACTGTGCAAAACCACCTTTCAGCTAACAAAGTGATTGTGCCACTTTTCATGAAGTGGCCTTACAAGCAGCCCATGTTGAAAGTGTGGAGTGAAACTACCACCACACACCTACGGTGTTAGGGTTTCCAACTGTAGCACCCCACCTGGTACAGACTGGCAGGCATCAGGGGTGTCACTTAGGATCATCGGATGCAATGCTCATGCCATTCCTCCCCCCACCCCGTAGCCACTGACAGGCATCGTGGTGTGCCTTGCACTGTTCAACCACAAAGTTCACCCCAAGCTTCTATACTGCACCCACGTCAGTGTATTTCCTTATGGAATGGGGTAAGTATAATATCCAAAGACCCCAAACCACACCCCAACACTTGTCAGTGCCTACAGGGTAGGGTAAGGTACAATGGCATAAGCATTATAGCTGATGACCCAAAGGCACACCCCAATGCCTGTCTCTCTCTACAGGGTGGAGGTGGGGTTGTCATCACTTCAATACTTCACTGCCATTCCTATTATGCGTCTCTAGCTCTGGCACTGGCAATGCCAGCACGACAACATTCAGCATTGACAAATGCTTGTTTATGAGACAGATACATGCTTGCTTTTTTTGAAGAATCAGCACTAACTTTTCTATCGAGAGGAATAACTGAAAACACTGCTGTTTATAGAAGATCACCTTTGTGATAAGGAGATCCATCCAGCATATTGCTTCATGTTTGACAGACATCAACTCATCCCACTCCTACAGACACCATCTGTTGCTACAATGGCCCCAAGTTCAAGGTAACACTAATCAGGTTAGAATTGTTTCTCACAGACAAATAATGGTTCTGGAACTTCATTACCAAACTCAAGTTAGAAGGTCAGTTGAAGTTCAATGAGAAGGAGGAAAAGCCAAATGTCATATGACATTCCAAAGCCCCATTTAAACAGTTTTCAGGATGGCCAGCTCATTGATACCATGACAGTGTTGTGTATAGCCGTCCGGGGGTCTTAGATCAGTGTCTCCACACATGGATTCCAAACCCCAGGTCAATAGTGGCTAGTTTCCTTACAAAGATGAGATCTAGCACAGGTAGAGGAGTTGGATAAGGCACTTGGGAAAGCCATCATCAGGATGGTAAGTAAGGGGAGATGTTGCTATTTGGGGACATCAATCTGCCAGGTGTGGATTGAAGTCTTCCAACTGCAGCTTTAGCAAGGAGAAGAGGAATTCCTGAATCCCTACAAGTGTTTTTTCTCCAGTAGCTAGTCAAGGAACCCACTCAAGATAGGTAGTGCTGAACCTGGTGCTTACAAACAGGGACAGCTTTGCAGACTTCACGGTGAACAGTCCCCTAGGTACCAGCGATTACTGTACAGTTTGGTTTTACATTAAGACAGGACCAGAGGCAAACCACATGAGGATAAGGGTCCTGGACTTTAGAAGGGTAGATTTTAAAGAAATGGGAGACTGTCTCAGAAACTACCCCATAGGAGAGGATTGTCAGGGAGGTGTAGAGACAAAATAGGGAAAAATAAGGGAGGGTGTGATGACCAAACAACTTTTGCTGGTAGCCTGAAATATTTTGTCAAATACTAGTGCCCTCTGTAGCAGTGTGGCCAGGAGGCATTGATCAAAGGCGAGACAAACTGGCCTATTTGGGAGATTCTCAATAGCCCAACAGAGTTTCTTAAGTAGTGTGGACTTTTATTGTATTGGCTTCCTGGAAGGGTGGATAAGTTTGTTATTGCACAAAGGAATCAGAGACAGTCTGTCTCAATGAAACACCTACTGTACATGCAGATGCTAAATAATCTGCAAAGAGAGGTTGGGTCCCAGACATACAAAGGACAGATAATATTGCAGGATAGGTATCACCCAAAATTCCAGGCCTGAAGTGGTTTCAGCCAATCAGATGAACCTGGTTACAGGGAAGTGACATCAGCCACAATTGCCAAAAGCACTGGGGGCGGGGGGGCATGCATGCTTTGAACCAGATAGTATCTTTCTGTTTTGGCTGGGGTTTCTGTGTGTTCAAGGAGGGAGCCAAAGGGGCAAATTCAGCAGACAGGCAGACAGCAAGGAGAACCAGGGATAAATGACAACCAAGGAAGGGGCTGAGTAGAACAGTGAGACAGTCTAGGGAGGTCAAATCATGGAAAGCCATGTGTGCAAATGCCAGGAGCCTTAGAAACAAGATGAAGATCTGAGGCTGTCATGGTGCAGTCAGACCTGGACATTGTGGCCATCACTGAAACCTGGTGTAATGATAACCACGATTGGGAGATGGCCATACCTGGCTACAACATATTCAGAAGAGACAGAGCAGGCAGAAAGGGAGGAGGTGGCACTGTATGTGAAAATGACATAAGGGCCACAGAGATCCAGGAGGAACATAATGGGGGAGGGATACTGTGGGTTAAGCTGGAAAGGAAAATGGGACAGCCATCCACAGAGTGTGGTCTATAGACCACCAGCCCAGGAGGAAGAAACAGATAGGAGTTGATGCTAGCCATCCAAAGGATGGCAGACAAGGGTGAGGTAGTACTGGTTGGAGACTCAATATTCCAGACGTGGACTGAGCATCCCAGCAGCAGCATCAACTAGAGCAGATTTATCCTGGACTCCTTCAGGTGCCTTCCTCAAGCAACTGGTCATGGAACCAACTCGGCAGAAGGCAATACTGGACCTTGTGCTCACAAACAGGGACAGTGTGATGGGGGTAAGAGTGGGGAGCACCTGGGAAACAGTGACCACCAGTCATTGTGGTTTGAAATCACAGAAAGAGCAGAACCAAACCACACAAAACACGATCCTGGATTTTAGGGGCAGACTTGCATGAAATGGGGAGATACTTGAAAGAGGCATTAAGGGGAATGGAACAGGAATCAGGGGTTGAGGAACAGTGGGCAGTATTTAAAATGGGGATTACAAGAACAACAGAATTGTGCATTAAGCAGGTTAGCAAGAGGAAAAGGAAGAGGAGACCATTATGGTTTTCCAAAGAGGTAGCAAAGAAAGTGAAAGCCAAAAAGATTGCATTCAGGCAATACAAAAAGACACAGGCAGAAGGGGATAGGGAGAAGTACCAGGAGAAGCAAAGGGAGGCAGGGAGGTCAGTAAGGGAAGCCAAAGCTCAGACAGAAGAACACATTGCAAAATCAGTGGGTAGAGGGACAAAACCTTTTACAGGTACATAAGTGAAAAAAGAAAGACAAAGGGAGGGATAGTGAGACTGAAGGGGAGGATGGGGCCGATGGAGGATGACACAGTAAAGCTGACATACTGAACAGGTATTTCTGCTCAGTCTTTACTGAGGAAGAGGAGGGTAATGGGTCTGAAGGGAGTACAAGGGGTGAGAATGGTGCAGAAATGGACACAAGTCCCTTTACACGAGAAAGGGTCCTGAAGGAACTGGAAGTAATAAGAGTTGATAAAGCAATGGGGCCAGATGGGGTGCACCCCAGGGTCCTTAAAGAACTAAGAGAGGTGGTGGCTGAACCTCTGGCTATCCTGTTTAGCCGATCACTGGAAACAGGGGTGGTACCCAAAGACTGGAGGACAGCAGATGTAGTCCCCTTATACAAAAGTGGGAACAAAGAGGAAGCAGGGAACTACAGACCAGTCAGCCTCACCTCGGTAGTGGGGAAGATCATGGAAGCACTACTGAAGGAGAGATTGGTGGAACATCTGGCTGTCAATGGACTACAGGACCCAAGGCAGCATGGTTTCACCAGGGGAGAGTCATGTCAGACCAACCTCATTGAATTTTGACTGGGTGACTAGGGAGGTGGATCAGGGAGGGCAGTGGACATGGCCTATCTGGACTTCAGCAAGGCCTTTGACACTGTGCCACATAGAAGACTATTACACAAACTGGGGAATATGGGTGTGGGCAGGACAGTAGTGTGGTGGGTAGGTAACTGGCTGGGTGGCAGGACACAGAGGGTGGTGGTAAATGGCTGTCACCCACAGAGGGAAGAGTGACCAGTGGGGTACCACAGGGATCAGTGCTGGACCGGTCCTATTCAACATCTTCATCAGTGACATGGTGCAGGACCTAGAAGGCAGAATTTCACTGTTCGCTGATGACACAAAGCTCTGTAATAGAGTAGACACACCAGAAGGTGTAGACAGAATGAGAAGCGACCTGCAGAAACTTGAAGAATGGTCAGGGGTTTGGCAGTTGAAATTCAATGCAAAGAAGTGCAAGATAATGCATATGGGGCACAAAAACCCTGGCACAATATATCAGTTGGGGGGTGAGGATATAGCATGCATCAAGCAGGAAAGGGATCTTGGGGTTATCATCTCTGATGACCTCAAGGTAGGGAAACAGTGTGACAAGGCAGCAGGTAAAGCAAATAGGATGCTGGGATGTATAGGCAGGGGCATTACCAGCAGGAAAAGGGAGGTCATAATCTGCTTATACAAGACACTAGTGAGTACCCCACCTGGAGTACAGTGTACAGTTCTGGAGACCATACCTACGTAAGGACATAGACAGGGTAGAAAAGGTTCAGAGGAGGGCAACAAAGATGGTGCATGGATTGCATCACAAGTCCTATGAAGTCAGGTTGAAGGAACTGAACATGTACTCCCTGGAGGAGAGGAGGAGAGAGGGATATGATAGACATACAAGTATCTTACAGGAGGAACAGGGTGCAGGAAAACACTATTTTAAGCAGAAAAGATGTTTCAGGACCAGAGGGCATGGGATGAAGTTGGAGGGAGGACGATTCAGAGGAAACATGAGAAAGAATTTCTTCACAGAACGGGTGGTGGACAAGTGGAACACCCTGCCAGAGGAAGTGGTGGGGGCTGAAACAATCACGGGATTTAAGAATGCATGGGATAGACATAAAGGAATTCTGGAGGTCAGGAGTAAGGTGCAACAGACTTCTAGGAAAACAAACTGAACTTACAAGCTCAAATGGGCAGACTGGGTGGGCCATAGGCCCTTATCTGCCGACACTGTCTATGTATCTATGTATGTATCTATGTGTGTCTGCAGAGAGAGGGTGAGGTAAAAAAGGCTAGTGAATCCTGGATTTAGCACACCAAATTCCTCTGTCCAGACACTAAGAAGGTAAATGAACAAAGAGATATTGGGCTGGATTCAGAAAGCCACAGGTAGGACGCCCGCAAGATGCATCCACAAAACACGATGCAAGTAGCAAGATACGGCAAGGGTGATTCAGAAATGCAAGCTGCGGCAAACCCCAGCAGAGTTGCGCATTGCGCCTTGTGTCCAGACATGTGGCACAGTGGAACCTGTGACATGCCGCATTGCCTGATGTGTCCACAAGCCATATTCAGGAAGCACAGCACACGCAACCTGCATCCAACCAAGGCTCTACCACCTAGACCAATGAAAAGGTGGTCTAACTGCACACTACTATAAAGGGGTGGAGTAACACAGTACAATGTAGTCACACTAGAGGAAGCAGTGTGCAGACTGTGGAGTGTGACTGTAGAAAAGGACGACTATGTCCGCAGGGATAGCCCTACTGGGCATAATGCTGGCAGCAGAAGCCAGATGGAGGCAGCGCAGGTAAAAGAGGCATCACAATGGCAGAATTCAGGGCAATGCACCACCACAGCCATAGCAACCAGCCAAGCACAGAGCCCCCCAAGTGATATATACCAGACAATCCTTTAAGGAGCTCACAGAGGAGCAGTGCATACTGTAGCATGGTACCGGCTGAATAAGACTGCCATAGCAATACTGAGCTGGGAGCTGGGGGAGGAACTAGCCACAGCTAGAAAGAGGGCCCATGCCATACCTGTCAATGTGAAAGTAAGTACAGCACTGTGCTACCTGGGCACTGGTACAATCCAAAGTCCTAGTGGTGTCACAGTGGGAATATCCCAGGCCACTGTGTCCCGGTGCCTGAGACAGTTCATGGCTGCCATGCTGTGATGCCGTGACAGGTATATTGCCTTCCCATAGGGTGCACAGCAGCAGGCCACCAAGCAGGCCTTCTATGCAATAGCACAGTTCCCAAATGTCATGGGTGCCATCGATTGCACACATGTGGCAATTAAGGCTCCAGTGGAGGATGGAGATGCCTTTGTAAATTGCAAGGGGTACCATGCACTGAACATCCAGGTGGTGTGCGACAGCCACTGTAGGATCCTAGACGTGGTGGCCAGGTACCCTGGATCCTGCCATGATTCCTTCATGTTCTGGCAGAGTGGCCTGCACAAGACATTCCAGACAGGTGAACTAGAGGATGGATGGCTGATAGGTGAGTGGAGACAGATACAGATTTGCCATATTGGGCAGGGCACACTGCAGAGAGACAAGTGGAGGTGACATAGTGACTGTCCATGGCTAACCATCCACTCCACTGTTCATTCCACAGGTGACAGTGGATATCCCCAAATGCCATGGCTCATGACACCAGTGAGGAACCCACAGAATGCAGAGGAGGAGTCATATAATGATGCACATGTCACAACACAGGCCATGATTGAGAGAACCTTTGGGATCCTGAAGGCATGCTTCAGATGTCTGGACAGGGCAGGAGGAGCACTGCAATACAAACCGGAGATGTGCTGTAAGATCATCCTTGCATGTTGCATCCTGCACAATATTGCCATAAGCCAGAGGGTACCACTGCCACCAGAGAATCCTGTGCATAGTGAGAGGGATGCAGAGGAGGCCAATGAGGATGCAGAACTGGGATGACATCAACACCATCATCAGCATCGACTTCCAGGCAATGCAACAACAGGCTGGTGGACACGGAATCAGCTAATCAGGAACCATTTCACCTAAGGGAGCGATGGGGCCCTTGGGTGGCACCGGCAGACAGATACCCAAACAGTAATGGCTGCCACAGGATGACTGACAACTCATGTGAATGCCACAGCAGTGGACACCACCACACAGGACTGTCTGCCCAATGCAGTGTACCACACAGGGGTGCACTGTGACACAGAAACAGTGTCCCTGTCTGGTGTGTCACCCCTGGCAGACAATGCAGGGAATAGCAGTGCTGCAAGACAGTCTGGGAGAGGATGGCATGTGTCAGTACACACAGCCACACATGACAGCGGTGGTACCCAAGCGGCCCCTGGAAGGCATGCATGCCTTCCACAGGACGGCACTGTAGGGTGAGTACACGGGGCCAGAGGGGCATGTATGCTATGATGGTGGGATGGTGACACGTACCACCAGTGGCCAGGATGGAACACACATGTGCAGGCCCACTCACGGGACACACAGCAGCATAACACAGACATCCCACATAGACAACACACAGCCACACCAGCATAACTGTGCAACATCCCTCCCCCCACCTGCAGGCCTGCACAACCATGAGTGTACACATGTGCAGGACAAGCCTGTACCAACACACACCACAACCACAGTACCTGCCACACCAAGCACAGCCCAGGAAGACATGCAGGGGTACAGTACATGTACAAGGGAGCCCTGCATGTATGCTGTCATACAAATGTAAAAATACGATAAATATATCATCCAATTGTGATATGGGTGGAATAAGACACACATGTGGCGTACTACAGCGTTACGTAGTGACGCGGGGAGCAATGCCACAGCATGCAGCTCGTGGCCTGGTGCGGGAGGGTGTTTAGAGCCACACAATCGACAGTCTCACACAACCACAGCCTCACTGCAAGTGCAAACATGAGCAGTCTAGGTGGCAGAGGGCCCAACTTTAGCCCAGATGATACTGCTCAGCTCGTCAGCCTGGTCCAGTAGTGGGCCAGGTACCTGCTGCCACTTGGCAGCAGGAGACACACCCCTGGGGACAGGGAAAAGGTGTGGAGAAGGATTGCTGCCAAGCTGTACACACAGCATGGGGTCAGGAGGACACCCATACAGTTGCAGCATTGCTGGCAGGACCTTGCCAGGAGGGATGGTGCCATCCTGACACACATGAGGAGAATGGCAGTGGACTCTGATGTGGCCATGTGGATGGGCAGGCCACGCCTGTATGGTAGGTGTCCCAGACATGTAACATGCATGCCCATGCCATGACAGCCTACAAAACACAGTGCACTGTGCAGACACTAATGGCTGTCCATCCATGTTTCTACAGGTGGCAGTGAAGGTGGCGCCCACAGACAGCAGCCGGAGGAACATCGGAGGAGCACTCGGCACCATGTGCAAAGGGATACATTGCCATAGCCAAGGTAGGTCACATAGCAGATGCACAACAGCCTGGACAGCGTGGGTACAGTATGAGCACTCTGTGTGTTCACCGTAGTAGGGTTGCAATGCAGGTGCGCCATGTATGCCAACAACAGCCATGCTGCATGCCACACAGATGCCAGGTTGTGTGATGCAGACACACCTGCCATGTCGCTGGGCCGCAAGGCTCAGCACACATGGTCTAGCACAAGGGTCCATGCCATGCACTGTGCACATGCTGGGGCAGATGCCACGTGCAGGACAGAGGGGAGGGGCAGGAGGGAGCTGCACCTTGGTTGAATGTCTGCTGGGTGACACGCCATGGTATGCATGTGTGCCATGCACAGACAATGGCATATACTGACCGATGGCCTATGGCAGTGCATGCATGTTTGGAGCCACCATGTGGCCCACTGGGGCTGGAGGTTGAGCCTGGCCTGTACACTGTTCAGGCAATGACTGTCCTTGCTGTGGCTGTGTATTAACAGTGGACCCAGGGGGTGGAGGACAGTCATTGCCAACAAGTAACTGTAGGCACCTGTGACGTGCCACAGTAGTGGTACTGCTGGTGACAGTAGAGAACAGGGTGTAGTGCGTATCCCATCAGAGACGATGCAGGGATAAAGGAGCCTGTGATCATGCCAGCACAGCTGTGGCCCCGTACCAATACATGGCAATGCATGTCCTGGACAACTAGTGTAGTACTGAGTAGAGTCGACTGCACCCATGTGTGTGGTCCCCAAAACTGCCATTGCCGGCCCCCGGGCATGCTGAGCTCCACATGCCATGGTGGCATACATCTGTCAGTGGCAGCATTGTACATGGGATGGCCACCACAGTGGTGGCAGCTGAGGCTGGGTACCTGCACAGCACACATGGTGCATGTGATGTGTTGGACAGGGGCATGGCTGGGAGGCCCATGGGCAAGGAGGGACATGCTGACAGGCAGCACAGTCATGAACACCGTATCAGCATGATGCAACAATGCCATGTAATGTTGTCCTGCAGCAAGCTGAACATATCACAGGTACATGGGGTGGAGACTAGTATGCCCAGACATGTGACACTGATGGTATGCCACATGGGAGGGGTGTGCAGACCGCATGAGGTCACAAACTGAACAAGACTGTAGGGACATGTAGGACCAAATGGCTACCCTTGGGACAGGGGGGTTGAGAAGCTATGATGGTGGACCCCTGGGGGCTTACAATGATCCGAGTGGGTAGGTGAGAGTGATAGTCACATGTGGAGATGTCCCAAGTGGGCAGTCGACCAGCCAGGGAATTCATGGACAACAGGGATCCTCTGCCGGTACAATGTACTGCACAGAGAGGTATGCAAACACAGCGGCCACATATGTGAATGGGGAATGACGGGGACCAGATAGTGGATCCCTGAATGAACAGAGTGGGTGGAGGGAGTGGGTGGGCAAGCAGGGCACTGACAGCTACACAGCAGCACAGTAGACACACAGGGGGCAGGTGGGTGGGACCAGTGGGGGAGGAGGCCAGTGGTAAGAATAGGGTGACAGACCCCGGGTGTACAGGGACCAATTCGGACACACATAGTGGTCACCAGTGGCCTACAAGGCAGCAGGGGTAGATGGTAGTGACACCAGGGTGAGGATGCAGCTACCCGGGATACTGGCAGGACCACTGGGTGACCCGTGCAGGTACCCACTGGTCATAGGATGCACAATACAGGAGTGGTGGATGGGTCACGTGGAATACACACATACCAGTGTCCCACAGGATGGTCCAGGAAACCACAGGCAAGCATGCAACATGGCATCCATGAGCATGGCATGGGGACATACCTGACAGAGAGACCTGTGAACAATCGGTAGGACAGTGGCCTACACACTGGGCAGTGTCACATGTGTGAACAGATGGGGCATGCTGGACCAACCACATGGTGTGGTACATGTGGGTACGCTGGGGACTGGCCAAGGCCTATGCGGTGTACGCCCTGTATCTGCCGGTCAGCATCCCGGATGGCCCAATGACCGCTGTGGGACAGTGCTGACTGACATGATCCATGGGGGAGTGCCGCACGGCTGGTGGCATACATCACACTGTTCCCAGAGTTGGCGGATGTGTATGGTGGTGGGTGTCGACGCTCATCCCTGATGGCTACGGGGGGCAGGGTCACACAGCTATCTGTGCTGTGGGCAGTGTTCCTTGTGCAGCACAGAGCTGCCACCCACATGGGGGTTGTCATCTGTGAGCAGACAGCACAGACATGGTGGTGGTGGGCGATGGCATAGAGGGCTGTGGGTGGCTGCAGGACAATATGGCTACAGTGCATCAGTGTTGTGTAATGGCGAATAGTGTCCACTGTCTAGGGGTCCCTATGCATGCTGTTGTGTGCAAGGCACCAGTGGTTGGACAGTTGTCCAGGAGACGTGTGTACAGCATGCACCAGCAAAGGGTATGGACTATGTGCACATATACCCTGGGGCCTGTACCACACTGCACACTGGAGGACAGTGGCTGTATGGGTCAACATGCCGCCGGGGTACATAGCATGGGAACCATCCCCTTGGGGTGTCATGCTACAGCCCTCTGGAACTGTGCCACCAGGCATGCCATGGATGGTGAATGTGTGCAATAGTGGCACACGCCACACAGTATGGACCTATGAGTGGTGGAGTGGGTGCGGCCTCAAAACGCACTGCACAGTCAGGGACAGGGGGGCATGCTGGACAAGGGAAGGTAGGGGGCAGTGCCCATATACCCCCCCATTGATGTGGGGGAGGATAGGGTGGATCACAATGACAGCCACATATGTGTAGATGGGATTGCCAGGACACAGACAGAGGGACCTCCAGGCCCCATGAGAGGGTGTGCTCTGGGAGGGCATGTTCCAAGATGTGTGTGATGTGGTGCTATGGGGAGGTGAAGGGACATATGCAGGGCAATGGGGGGATGGGTGGAACACTGTACCACTGGTGGTGGTGGACTGGAAGACCACAGCCTGTGTAAGGGGTGCTGGGAGCAGGTGTGGGTGGATACTAGGAAGGGTAGGTGCAGGGGGGAGAGCTGTGCCAAGTTGGGACAGCAGCACAATGTGGCATGCACTGTTGACAGGGGGGCCGTACACCAATGTGTGTCTGTATGATTGTCATTGTATTCCTCCAAGAGAAGCACGGCTGACACAGAACAGGACAGAGACGGATGACAGTGGACCGGTTGGCACTGCAGTACATGGTGCAGTCACTTAGCTAGTGGACATGTGGCCTTACAATGGCATGGTACTACACATGTGCTCCCTATCCCAACAGGTGGATGGCATAACAACGGGATGGGGATGGTGTTATACACACCATGGGCATGCAGCATGTTCCAGGCCATGGATCACATAAAGAGGCCTGAGGCACAGGAGTACAGGTCCCGGTCAAGATGACTGCATAGGCTCGCCTGCTCACTACCACTAACAGATGTTGAGCAGTCCAGTGGTGACAGTGAAGGCCAGGAAGAACCAGCAGCAGTGGACACCGACATGGACACTGCACCAGGGCACCATGTGCCTGACACTGATAATGCCAGTGCCACAATGGGCATACACGACACACCACAACATATGGATGCTGGCCAGGGCACAGTAGGGGGCAATGCCCATCAGAGTATGGCCACAGAGGGTGCTGGTGAGGGTGCAGCAGCTGTAGGTGTGCAGGTGGGTGTGGGGCCTCTAGGCCATGACAACAGCTGCTCAGGAGGTGCAGGTCCTGGATGAGGATGTGCCTGCCATAGCAGGCCAACAGGAGTGGATAGAGCTGCCAGTGGCGTATTTGGTGCAGGGCGATCAGGCCACAGGTGTGGTGTCTGCAATGGGTGCAGGGGAGGAGGGTGGGGTGGACAGGGCTCAACCTGTGCAGCCCTCTGGTGTGGAGGCCCAACAGAGGGTGATGGTGGAGGTTGTGGAACAGCAGGCCCCAGACACCACTGCACAGCAGAATGCAGCATTACAGGTACTGAAGGGCCACATAGCAGAATGTATGCATCATGTGAAGGGGTCTACATGGTGCACCTCGTGCAATGATGGCCGCTGTGTGACAGCTCCAGACACTGTAGTGTGGGTGCTATACCAGCATTCAACACACACTCCTGTGCATTGTGCTGCAGAGCCGGTCACACTGTTGGTGTGCGACACATCCCACTGTGACTGTCAGACAGTCCCAACACACCATATAATGCTCCATGTGGCAGTTCCCTGGCCATTGCTGCATAACAGCGCTGAGCCATGCATGTTGCAGAGGTCAGTTGTACACATTCAGGGCTGTGCATTAGGCATGGTACCTGCATGTGTGTTTGTACAGTGATACATTTTAAACGTTAATGCTTTTACATGGTTTTAGTCTCCTTCAGGCAGGCATTGTACATGTGTTTGTATTCCCAGTACCATGTACATACAGTATCATGCATGTGTGTCTGTTCTGTACACCTGTTTGTACTCATCGTTAAAAACCATTTCAATAAACCATTGTGCCATATTCACTCTTTGTGTAGTACATTGTGCTGTCAGAGTAGCATTACTGCTGCAGTTTTGCCCAGGTATACCATGGTATGACATGGCCTATGTGGCAGTGCCCATGCATGGACCTTGACAACTGTAGCTGTGTGCCATGGCCTGTGGGGGTGCTGTGATGTACATGCCAGTCTAGGCAGCCACTACACATGTCCCCTTGTGTACCTGTGCTGCATATGTGTGGTGTTGTGCCCCCATGCACAGCTGGCCAATGGTATAGGCATCCAGTCCATCCATGGGGTAGATGTTCCAAGACCCATGTGCCCGCAATGGAACACTGGCACATAGCAGGGCCTGCCAACATATGCATGGCTGTCAGGCACAGCCCTGCTGTCACCTGTGCACTGCGATGTTGGCTGTGGTTGAGTGTGCCCAGCACTGGTCCTGCCTATCGCCCAGATGGGCTGTCAGGTAGTCACACCTCCGCAGGCATGTCCAGACATGTGTGTTGCAGGTGTGGACACCCATACCACACAGGGTACCAGTGACAGCCATGCTCCACCCTGTAAGTGGCATGAACATGAGTACCAGTGGCCCTGACATGTGCCACCCCTGTTGATGGCCTAACGCCTGTCCAGGCTATACTGTGCCAACGGTAGTGCCCCACAGCTGGTGCAGCTAGCACAGTGTGTATGGCACCATAACATGTGCCAAGCACGTCTCCTATCCCACCACTAGGTGGTGTCTGTATACAGTGGTTATCATCTGTGTGTATGCCTCATGAGTGCAGCAGCGTGTGACAGGGTTGGTGACAGTGGACTTGTTCATAGTAGGACATGGATGTGGTGGGCAGCCCCACAGCCACAGGTGGGCGTGACAGGGTTGTGGTACAGTGTGCTGCATGGGGCCACATAGGCATGGCCTACCACCCATCACAGGTGTACATGCCACGTATGTGTCTGATACTGTGGTCCACGCAGCCACATGGGGTTGGGGGGCATACCACCCTGTGTAGGCCTTGCATGTCACCATGATAGCCATGAGCAGTGTAGCTGCAACAGCATGTGTGGTGTGTGCGTGGCATGCCTTAGGATGATACTGTGTGTGTGGCCCACCATGTCCTCATGTCACTATCAGCATGTCTGTGCATGTGCCCTCTATAGTCCCCCTGGACAAGGCATATGGTGATGGGTGCACCGTCAGTGCAGTGGCACATGTGATGGTCACAATGATACATACCGGGGTGTGGTGTATCATGGGAAATGAACACATCTCGGATGCATGTGACAGTCAGACTGTGGCCTCGTGCCCCACTACGCACCTGCGTCATATTGATGTCTCATGATATGCCACGCCCTGATGTATAGTACTGCACAGCTGCACACTGTTGTGTGCCAGACCTGTACTGTCACTGGTCAGCCCTTGTCACATGGTTGTGTGTACATTGTGTGGCACACACGCCTGAGGTATGTCATGCAGTATGGACAGCCTTACGATGCAGTCACCATGTCCATGGCTCCACTGTTGGTTCACCACTGAGCAGGTATGGGTCTGTGTTCATGGGGGGTGTACCCACCTCCTGGGTGGTGTGGTCACTCAGCTGCACCATGTGACACACCACACAGTGCATACTGTAACTAGCACCTCTGTACCCACCATCCTGTTGTGCCTTCCTGTCAACCACTGCATTACATCACAGCCGGACTGGCCATCGTGTGCATGCCCATGATGGCTAACTGGCCCCATCCCAGTACCCCACCATGCTGCAGACCACCATGCAGCATTGTATGGATGTATCACAGTACAACACAGTGGTATGTGGTCCATAATGCTTTATTTACACACCACAACAGCAGCCCTGACATTGTCGTCCACTATCCAGTTCCACAGCTAACAGTGTGCATGGGTGTTGACTACACATCCCATGTACAGGTTAACACTTGCCAGTCCTTCTGCCATTCATGCATGGCACATGTTACAACATCCAGTCCCACCCCCATAACACTGTGCACCCACATACCACACTGTGGCTGACTCGGCATGGCCACACAGACACACCTATCCCTGTTCCCATACTCCTGTAGCATTGTGGTTGCCCATTGTGCCCATTCCACTGTGTCAACTGTGTGCATGTCTTGATCATGTGTGAGGGTCCTTCTGCTTCCACGGCCGTGACAGTGTCCCAGATATCTGCTACTCTTGCTGTTGTGGTCCTGTTGGCTGTGTGCCATCTGTGTTGCCTTGCTCACCAGTGTGTGTGACAGCTGCCCCTGCCAACCTCCCCTCACCATGTGTCTGCACAGTGCTCCCTCCCTCCTCACCATGGGTCTGCACTCATCTCCATCACCCTGTCTCCCTCGTGTGTGCAACTGCTGCAGGTGTATTGTGACATGACACGGTTCTGTGGCCTGTTTGTACTGTTCTGCAGGCACCACCCATGTCTGGCTGCATGACCATAGGCGGGCCATGTGTTTGCACTGCTGTTGATGGCACACACACAGCGGCACTTATGCTTGGCATGGTGAGCGCTGCTGGTTTTGGTGAGCCTTCAACAGCATCTGTTTGTGTGCCCTGGTCCATATGCCTGTGTTGGTGGTCCTGTGTACTGTGCCATAGCACCTGTCCAATGTCCTGCAGGGCTGCCACCATCATCCCTGTGTGTTTCTGCCGACATGCGGATGCCTGTTCAATGGCACATGTTGCCTTGTCCATTGCCTTGCCTTGTGCATACAGGGTGGACTGCACCCTGTGCAATGCCAGGACAACATCTGCCAGGGCGATGGCTATTTCCCTGCTGGTGGCCTCTATTGCATTTGTTATGGTGGGGCCTATGACTTGTAATGTGTGGTGCTGTGCCTCAATGCATTGCCGTATGTTCCTCAACTGACCTGTCTCTCTCTTGGCCCTGGCACACACTCTGGCAATATGTCTCCAATGGTAGTACTGGTGAGTACTGCCCTACATGGTCTGATGCAGCTGCCCCAATCATGGTCTCCTAGTCTGCTATCAGTGATGGACTGAGCTCAGCTGCTACATTGTCCTGTATGCTGTCTGTGTCTTGGCTTATGTCAGACTCTAGCTGTGTCAGGCCCTCCCCATGCTCTGTTACTGTGTCATGACCTTCACCATGACCTGCCCCTGCACTGTCCCCCTGCAGTCCTGCAGCCTGGCTATCCAGGCTCTCCACAGGGCTCCTGCAACATGTTGTGCTGCAGCTGTTGCCACTACTGCTGGTGCAGGTGGTGGTGGTGGTGGTGCTGCTGCTGCTGTCATCATTACCGTCTTCATCGCCAATGGCTTCTGTGGCACGCTGCACCCTCTGCCTCCTCTGTCCATCACGTTGCCTGCTTGTTGCTGGTCCTGTCTCCTCAGCTGTCACTACAGTGTGCCCTGTAGGAGAAGAGACATGGTGCAGTGACTGCCATACCACAACATGCTAGTCCCTGCCTCAATATGCTATGTTGTTGCCACTGTCCCTATGCTGGCTATGCTGCACTGTCTGCCAGTTGCTACCTGTCTGTATCTGCAGGCCAGCCATGTGTCCTGGTGCTGTTGCCCGCTGTAGTGTTGCGCATGCCTATCTGTTGTCCCACCCTCTACCATCCCATGGACATGGGTGTGCTGTCCTGTGTTGTACAATGGCCTCCGCAGTGGCAGGTGAGTGTGTGTGTGTGTGTGTGTGTGTGTGTCTGTGGTCCAGCTGTATACCCACAGCACTGTGTGGCCCCTACACCATTGTTCACATGATGTTCCAGTGTATTGCCATCATAGGTTACCGGGTAGGGCCCACATGCCACATTTGCACATTGGCAGGGGAAGTCTGGGTGCACTGGTCACCTGTATGACATGCTCAGGGTCGCACAGCATGCTGGAAGGGGCCTTGTGGGTCTGACCAAAGTCTGGCCTGCTGGGTGTACAGTACATGTTCACAGTTTGTTGCTCAGGTCCCTAGGCTTTACCACCATCCCACTGCCAGAACAGTGGATCTGTACAGTGGCGCTGCTGTGGCATCTGTTGTGCATGGCATCTCTTGAATGTTGGCATGGGTCAGCTTGGATATCCGCATACTGTGCACGCACACCATGGACATTAGCTGTCAGCTGTGCATGGCATCACACTGCCATTGACATGGCCCTCTCCTACACATGACACATAGGCCACTGGCCTAGGCATCTGTGTTTGTGTCTGCATGCTGCATGTCATGTGTAGCTCTGCTATGCATTTGTGCTGTACAGTGTACCTTCTGCTAAATGCACCATGTTTGTACACGCGTCAGCCCTGGTCATGGGCACTTGCACCTGGCTGTCTGTGCATGCCTACAGTCCTGTTATTGTTCACGGTGTATGTGTCCAATATGGCTACTGTCTGTACCACCATGACCCCATTGGCATTGTCCACATTGACACTGCTACATCACTACCTTGCCTTCCCATTTGTGTCTGTGCATACATGTGCAATGCAGCATTGCATGTTGTGGTTATGGTGTGCCATGCATGCAGCTACAGACCACAGCATCTGTGTCTGCCGCTTGCAGCTGTGCATGGCATGTGTATTGTGTGGGTCATGTGTTCCCCACATGTGGTGATCTGCTTGGCTCACCACATACCATGTTGTTGCCTGGTTCCACCATCATTCTACCTGCGCTGTCTCTCCCTCACACCTCTGCAGGGGCATGTTGGTTGGGTCGAGATGTGCAGGCCAGCATGCTCTGTCCCCTACTGTTGGGCCGCCAAGCAATTGCTGCTCTGGTGGTCACCGGCCCACAGTGTGCTGTGCCATTCACACTCAGGTATCTGTCACTGTCCACATGCATGTGTGTCTGTCCATGTGCTGCCTGTCCCCCCCACCTCACCTGTGTGTGGTCCCAGTGTGTGCCTCACCTTGCTCTCCAGTTGGACTTGTGCTGGCCCATGCGCTGTCATGGTACAGTGTGCCACCAGCATGCCACTGTAATGCATGTGGCATGCATGATGGTGCCTGTGCTCCATCCTCATCAAGCATACCCCCTTTGCACATGTCCTCCAGTGCTGCCCTTCTTGTAGTCCTGTGTGTCCCATTACTGTTCACAGGCATTGCCCACTGCACACTGTTCCCTGCTCTTCCTTGTCAGGGAACCTGTGGTCCCACAGTTGCCATTGTGTCGCTTTAGTGTGCTCCATTGTACAGGCACACAGGCCTTCCACCAGGACGTTGCATGGTCATGTTGTACATAGATTCATTATTTCATAGATGAGTGTTGGCCGAATAGGACCGACATGGCCCACCGTGTCAGCCCATTTGTCCAGCTATCTGCCTGGACCTGCACCCCCCACCCTTAACACTCCCCTGTGGTTGTCCCATGCCCCTTTGGCTCCCTCCACTGTTTCTTCTCCAATGACTGCCTCTGGGAGTCTGTTCTACTGTTCCACCACTCTATCTGTGACATAGTATTTCCTACTGTTCCCCTGAACTGCCCCCCTCCACCTGCAGGCTATGCCCCCTCATCCACTGATTACCATCCATCTGGAGGATTCTTTCCACAGGCACCCTGTTTATACCCTTACGGTACTAGCTGGTATCGAACTTGTCCCCCCCCCCTCCTCTGTTCCAGGGAGTACATGTTCAGATCACTCAACCTTTCTTCATATGATTGTTGGCATACCCTTTTACCATCATTGTCACTCTCCCCTGAGCCTGCTCCAGCCTCCCCACATCCTTTTAGGGGTGTGGCCTCCAGGACTGGACGCCGTACTCCATGTGCGGTCTAACCAGATGGGTGTACAAGGGTACTCTGACCTCCCTATTTCTACTGGTGATCCCCCTTCCGATGTATCCCAGCATTCCACTCCCCCCTAGCCAGTGCCCTGGCACACTGCCTTTCCACCTTCAGGTCCCCTGATACAATGATGCCTAGGTCCCTTTCTTGTTCCATTACCTCCAGATCTCTGCCCCCCAGACAGTACCCTGCCCCCCCAAGTCCTGTAGCCATGATGCATGATCCTACACATTTCTGTGTTGCATGCAACCTGCCACCACTGTGATATGTGCCCGATGTGTGTGCCAGCACTGGTGGTGCCCAGCCGCATTCATTCACAGCTGTGCAGGTCATTCCTATCACTCCTATGGTTCTACACGCAGTCACACCACTTATCTGCTGGCTGTCGTCTATGGCAGCCATTCCTTGCTGAACACATGGGGGCCCTCTCTGCCACATCACTGCAGCTGTGCAGTCATGGGTTCATCCCACCATACCACCTGCCTACCTCTCGCCTTCTGTGTATTCCACATGGTGCTGTGATAATCACACTCACATGTACCTTTGCTGCTCATAGGTTTACTGCTGTTCCTCATACTGTTTGCACTGTTTGTGGCTACATTTGTCTGACATCATTACACTGGTTTGATAGCTGCATTCTTCGTCACTCACTCTATTACCCTTATACAGTTGGCCCTCCTTGGCACTGGTCTCTCAATCACTGGTGTTTATCCTATCTCTGTTCCTACTCTTCTGACTGGGTGTTCATCATTTACTACTCCTATGTGGGGCCCACATATTGTATACACATGTTTGTTTCATTCCTGACAGTGCTACACATCGTGGCCCTTTCCTATGGTATGTGCTGGCCAGTACTCTGTTACTAGGTGCTGAACTGTTGTGGGATCTGGCACCCATGCCGCACCATGGCACACACTCCTTATCTTCCTGGGACTGACATCACATAATGCTACCGCTCACATACAACACCTACCTGTCCCACTCTGCATGCTGTATGTGTCCAGTCCATTGACTCCATGTACAGTCTGTCTGCTTATGTGGGCTGCTATTATCTCCTCATGGCTTATTAGGGGTACCTCTTGGCTCTCTCCTCCACCAGTGGCTAGGGCACTCCTGCGGTTCTCTGCCAGCTTCTGTTTTGTCCTGAGCTTCTTATCATTGTAGTGCTTCTGCAGCTCCGTGATGGTCCTCTTTGCACGTGCCACAGCATTGACATGCTTGGCAATGTCCTCCCACTGCTTCTTCCATTTGTCTCTGGTGACCTTGCTGCCACCTCTGGCACATAGGCTTGCTGCATGGGCATCTATCTCCTGGATCAGGGTGTCAGTCTCCTTCTGGGTGAAGTTTATTTTCCTCCTCTTCTTGCCCCCATTGCCTTGTGTGTGTTCATCTCTGCCTTGAGTCCTGCTGTGTTCTTCTTTTTCTTGCCAACATTGCCCTGTGTGGGATCCCCACTACCATGTGGCCTTCTGCTTTTCTTCTTTCTCTTGCCCCTTTTGCCCTGGGGCTATTGCTCCATGCTTGTTTGTGACTTGCTCCTTCCACCTCCCTCTGTTGGTTGTGGCACCATTCTATGCCTGCGTTCTGCATCATGCATGCTGTTTGCATGCTTTTATAGGCTGCAGCCTGTGACTTGCATCCTTGCAGCTTGCGGCAGCACAATTATGACTTGTACCTGAATCTGGCGCACCGCCTTGTCCGCAGCATTTCTCGATGCATCTTGCGCCAAGGCGCAGACTGAATCTTCCTTTTTAACTCTAGCTCATTTGCTCCAGAACTTTTACTGTCTTACACTGAACAAAGATGTTGTTGAGTACTGCAGTTCATGCACAGAATGTCAAGAAGAAAGGGGATTGAGCAAAGGCTCCCTATTATTGAGGAACTGTTTTATTAGGTGACTGGGGACATTGTGGGCACCTTGGCTATATCTAGCACATGGGGAAAGAAGTACATTCTGGTCATAGTGGATTATACGACTTGATATATGGAAGCTGTAGCCATGTCCTCCATAGAGACAGAGAAGGTAGTAGACAAGTTGGTAGGAATTTTCAGAAGAGTTGGATTTCCCAGGGAGATTTTGTCAGATGAGGAACATTCTTTATGTCTGATCTGATAACTCAGTTGTGGAATTGCTGTGGCATAGAGCTACTGCATAAACCACATACCACCCACAAACAAATGTACTTAGTTGAAAGATACAATGTAAGTTTTAAAAATATGTTTTGCACTTTCATAGAAGAATATAAAAGGGACTGGGACAAATTTCTTATCCCACTTGCTGTTCGCATACCAGGATGTTTCATAGGAGTCATTGGACTTTTCACTGTTTGAGCTCCTGTATGCTAGATGGGACAGACAACCCCTAGATTTAGTGTGAGAGGAGTACGAAGGCTCTGCTGCAACCCAGAGGGAGTCTGTTGTGGACTATGGGTGCTATGCATGATGCCAATGCACTGCATAAACTGGGCACGTTGGCATCACTATGCATGAATGTCATGGAGCAGGGTCCCATGGACCCCACGCAGCATTCAGTAACAGGGCACAAGGCAGATGCACAGCTACTCCCCCAGCCTAGCAGACTGCAGTGTGCCGGGGGCATTCCAGGGGCATGCTGGCACTATGTGGCATGCACAAAAGAGCGTAGTGCTGGGGGCATAGGTTATGGAAGCCGGGACCCTGCTGTAACTGTGTACGCATCCCCGCTGATGTTTATTTATGTCTTTGATAACCAGGTGGGTGCACTGATTCAAAGGACCATTTTCAGGCATGACCCGAGCCACAGCCTGACACATTAAGCAATATAGATGTGAAGAACAACAGTAAAAACATGCCTCAACATGAGGTGCAGGAAATTACAGAACAAGGGGTCATTACATAAGGTGCAATTACATAAGAATACAAGGTGTCAAAGAAGGCCAGCATACAGGTCAAAAATACATAGTCACAGGCCAGGAAACAGACTGAAATATAAATCACAAAACACAGAGACCAAACATAAGTCTCAGATATGACACATAAAGTGCAAAATGCATTCAGGTACACTTATAGTGCACAGTTCAATGAGAAGAATGGAACTCTGAAATCTAGTACAACACTTCCCCTTAGCAAATGGTGATGGGACTCGGAATAGGGAGGCAACAGCAGTAGCTCCGAATATTGGGGGAAGAGGACAAAAGCGGTAGTGGTGTGTGTAGCTAGGATGAGACACTGTTAATAGGTGGTGGGGGGATGGAGGGAGGAAGGGGATGCAGGACTGGTATTCAACCCTCCAGGCTGCCGCAGCCTACAGGGCCACTGGGGATGGTGGGGCCAGCTGTTAGGGTGGGTGCCCATCCACCTTGCCATATCAGCATTGCCATTAATCTATGGGGGGCCCATTCACTATTGGCCAATGGGCACGAGGGATCCACTATGGGACCCAGATCAGGTATCCAATTGAATGCCCACCTGGGTCCATGACTCCACCCCTGGCTACTCTGTGGAGACATGCATGCTGGGGGTGTGGGGTTGCAGACAGGTGGTCGGTAGTGAATATCAGCCAGTGCACACCTGTCCATACCATACCTGCACCCCATTCATGCATAGCACCCATTATGCTGAATTTCCTGGACCGGTTTAAGGAATTCATAGGTCTTGTTCAGGATCACTTAGCTGCAGTGTAACAGAAGCAAAAGAATTGGCATGATAAAGGGACAAGAGCTTGATCATACACTGTACAGCAGGATGTAATGGTAACTGACCCTAGTGAGACATAACAAGCTGCAGACAGCACAGAGTGACTCTATGAGGCCATACACCAAGTGAATGATGTGAATTATGTCATAGAGTTGCCCAATAGGAGGTGCAATTAGAGGGTTTTTCATGTAAATATGACAAAATCCTATTATGAATGAGCTGGCCTTGCCCGTATGGTTTGTAGTACAGTGAATGGAAGTCAGGAGGTGCCTGCTCCACTCATGTTATAGTAGAGTAAGACAAAACCTCCTGGAGTGCTGTGACAATGTCTAAAGGCCTCACACACAGACAAGCAGACCAGATGATGGAAGTGCTTAAAGATTTTGCTCCACTTTTTTACTGCCATCCCAGGGTGCACTTATCTCACTGTGCATGAGGTGAAAACCACTGAAGAGAAGCCCAAAAGGCAAAGGCAATATCAGGTACCTGGGGTAATAAAAAGAACAATGAGGGAAGAGCTACTGGAAAAGCTGGGCCTAGGATTGAGCCAGCCATCCAACAGCCCCTGGGCAGCACCAGTTGTTCTGATTCCAAAGAAAGATGAAACTACCCAGTTTTGTGCCAATTACAAGTGGTTAAATGTGGTCACAGTACATGATGCATATCCCACACCTAGGACAGATGACGTACTGGACAGGTTAGGAGGGGCTAGTTACCTGACCACAACAGATTTGATGAAGAGATACTGGCAAGTGCAGCAATCCATGGATGCTCATGAGAAGTCAACATTTGTCACCCCATTTGGTTTATTTAAATTCACTGTTATATCTTTGGACATGAGGAATTCAACCACCACTTTTCAGAAGCTAGTTAACAAGGTCCTGAATAGGACTGGGCACTTTGCTCTCACCTACAAGGATGATATAGGTATATTTATTTGGATATGGGATAAGCATCACTCCCATATGAGGGAAGTCCTGACCAGACTACAGGATGCAGTATTGACTATTAAGCCTGAGAAGTGTCAAATCTGGATTGCAGAGATACCATACTTAGGATATAATGTGGGAGTGGGACTCATCAGACCTGAACCAGCTAGAGTTGAGGAAATTTGGAATTTGACCTTCCCCCAAGCTAAGAAGCAATTTAGCAGATTTCTGGGAACTGCGGGGCACTATCGCAAATTTGTTAAAACTTGTAGTACCATTTCAGTCCTTCTGACAGCACAGCAATGAAGCTGCCAGAGAAGTCTCAGTGAATAGAACGCTGTGAAACAACCTTCCAGCAGCTGAAAATGGCAGTATGCCAAGTGCCACTATTGGTTAACCCAGATTACAATTTTGGGTTTATTGTTTAGAAAAATCCAAAAAATGTGTCTCCCAAGGTTCCCTTTTGTTTTGTCAGTAGAAAAAGATACTCAGTAGTGAGAAAAGGGGGAGAAGAAATGATGGATTTCAAAACTAGATTCAAAAAATATTTCAGCTCAACCCCAGAAAATATAAAATATTTATTTTATTTCTCCATTCAATTTTCTCTTAATTCAGTTCTTTATGTTTTATATATCATTCCAATTTATCTTCTCTTTCTTTAGTATTCTTTCTCAAATGGCTTCAAAGTAAATTTCCATATTGTAACTTTCAGAACTACAATGTTCCTTCATCAGACAAACAAAGCCTTTTATATTATAATCAATCCAGAGTATAAGTAACAAGAGAATCTGTAAAAAACAGATAAACAAATATGTAAATATCCATGTCACAATACTGTATTTCCCAAAATAGTATTGCAAAAATGCAAAATATGCCACAAAAAACAGAGAACTAACCTGAATGAGTAAAGAAATAACCATCCATAGAAAGAGTTCACTACAAACATATATGAATATCCTCTAGTTTTTGTACATCAGACTTAGTGTTGAGCAGCACCCTATGGGGGTGGGGAGAGGTCAAGTCTCTACAAAGAAATTTTCTCTTCTGTGCTGTTACATTACTCTAAATAGAAACAATGAGAAAGGTTTATAAAATATGCAAATACATTTACAAGATTATATTAATATATGGGATTTAGATCTAAGTTATACCTTTCTAATCACTGCCCCAAATGAATGCTTATATTTCACAATGAAGTTCCTCCTCTTCTAAAATGAAACACACAGGCAATCACATGTGAAATATAAGAAGAAATATCTCCAGTATATTTTCCTTTTTTTAAATCAAAAAAATTAGAAGTCTTATTATTAAATTTACCTAATCTCAGAACAGTTATTGCTTTATTAGAACTTCATTTTGAATACTGCATCCGAGTGATTCTGGTTTAAATCTCAAGCTGTCCTGTTGTTAAATATCAATGCTCCATCTACATTAAAAAATAAATAGATTCAAACTAGGGGTTCTATGTTCAGAAACTCTGTCTCATTTAATCATATAAAAAATATTTCTGGAACATGTTATTTGTATTTGATCACTTAGTGCACCAGCATAGGGGCTGGGAATTGGGACTATCGCTGACAGCACATGGGGATGATGAACAGGAGGAGGAGTGCACCCGGACACATCATTGCTACTCTCCTCCCTCCCAGATTGCCATTTGGAGTGGCTGGATCAGGGTCGCCCTCTCACTTCTTTCCTTGAATTTAGTAGTTTGAAACATGACTGTGTTACAATCATGGCCTTTCTCTCTAACATACTAACATACTATTTGCCAGCAGATTAGGCCTTATGGTCTATCGAGTCTGCTCGAACCTAGATCCTTAGTTGGGTGCCGAGACCCTCCCATCCCTTGTGCTCCAGAAACCCCTATCATCCATCCCCACCCCACCCGGGACAGGCCATCATCTGATACATTCCCATTCTGTGTCTGTCCCACCCTCTCTTAAAGCCCTCCACTGTGGATCTCTGAACCAGCTCACCAGGCAGTGCATTCCAAGGTCCACCACCCTCTCAGTGAAAAACCTCCTCTCTTCCCCTCACCTTCACCTTCAACTTCAAACCATGCCCTCTGGTGATGCCTCCTGCTTTAGTCTAAGATCCCTCCATGTTTACCCTATTTATTCCATGAGGTGCCATGAGACCTCAATCATGTCCCCCCTGTCTCTCCTCTCCTCCAATGAAAACAGGCAGAGCTCCTCAAGTCTGTCCTCATAAGTCAAATCCCTAGCCCTCATGTCATCTTTGTTGCCCTCCTCTGTACCCTCTCCAGGAGCTGTATGTCCCTCATCAAGTGGGGTCTCCAGTACTGTACACATAGTACTCAAGGTGTGGTCTAACCAGTCCATTGTACAGCGGCAGAATCACTTCCTTGCTCCTAGAGGTGATCCCCTCGATGCATCCCAACATCCTGTTTGCCTTGCTAGCTGCTCTCCTGCACTGCTCAGAGTTATTCATACATGTATCCACCATGACCCCTAGGTCTTTTTACCCTATTGAGGCTTCCAGCGCCTCCCCTCCCAGGGTGTACCTGTGTTTAGGGTTTCCCCGACCAAGATGCAACACCTTGCACTTGGTGATATTGAAATTTAATTTCCATGTGTGAGCCCAGCTTTCCAGGGTGTCCAGGTCCCCTTGCAGGGCCAACCTCCCCTCTTCTCCCTCAACTACTGCTCCCATCTTGGAGTCATCCGCTAAGAGACTCATTTCACACCTATACCATCCCTGATGTCCGATATGTATGCATTAAATAGGATTGGACCCAGGACCGAGCCCTGTGGTACCCTACTACCAACCTCTCTAGGGTTCGAGAGCTCCCCACAGACCACTACTCTCTGAGTGCGTCCAGCTATCCAGTTTTCAATCCATCTGACCATCAAAGGGCCTACCCTAACCCCATCAGTTTCTCCACCAGACCATTGTGGGGAGAGTCAAACACCTTGCTGAAGTCCAAGAATATACATCCACAGGCTTACCCTGTCCAGTTCTGATGTTACCCATTCATAGAACTCCACAAGGTTGGTTTGACATGATCTACCTGGCACAAACCCATGTTGCCGACTATCCAGACCTCCACCTCCTCCAAGTAAACCCCAATCGTTCCTTTAGTATACTCTCCATTAATTTTCCCACCACGAGGTCAAACTGATGGGTCTATAGTTACCTGGTACTTCCCCGGCCCTTATGGATTGGTACCACATGTGCCTCTCACCAATCCCTAGGTACCCTCCCTGTCTCAAGTGACCTGCTGAAAAGCTCCGCCAGAAGTGCAGCCAGTATGTCCGCCAATTCCCATAGTACTCTTGGATGAATGCCATCCGCCCAGGAGATCTGTCTTTTTAGGGCCTTGAGGGCTAACCACACCCTTGGCGGGGATGGCATCATCCGTCCCCTCCACCTTACTGGTCTTTTATCCTTATCCAGATGTGACACCCTGGGGTACATTTCCCTCCTTTGCTCCATTTCTGTTGCTCCCTGATCCCTCCTGCCACTTCTATCCCCTTTGTGCCTTGCTTTGTAGATATCCCATCTCCCTCCTAGTGAACACAGAGGCAAAGTACTCGTTAAATACCTCTGCCTGGTCCCTCGCCTCTTCCACCCACCCTCCTTCTGATCTCAATCTGCTGAGATGGCCCTTAGTTTCTCCACTCCCCAATGTGCGGAAGAACCCCTTTCCCTCCTATGTCCCCTGTGCCAGCCGCTGCTCTTACTGGACTTTGCTCCCTCACCATACGGGTGACTTTTCTAGATGCAAGCTGGTACATTTCCTATCCTATCCCTCTTGTTGTTTATATTTTTTGTAAGCCGCCTTCTTTTCTCTGACTGCTACCTGTACCTCACTGGACCACCAGCATGGTTTATGTGACCTTGCTTCCTTCGTTTCAACCAACATGATCCTGACTGCCCCATGAAGTCCCCGTTTATGACCTCCCATCTCCTTTCCACGCTTGTCATTGAGGTAATCCCTTCAAGTGATCCTTGAGAATATTTCCCATGCCCATAAAGTCTGCCTCCCTGAAGTCCACTGCCAGTGTCCTAGATCTCACCCCACTCCCCAATGCTTATTTGAAACCAGACAGTATTGTGGTCACTCCCAGTCAGGGGTCCTGTACAACCATGTCCCTTACCAGATCCCCATCTGCCAGAACCACATCCAGGACATGCCCCTCCCTTGTGGGCTCCATCACATGCTGTGTTAAGAACATCCTGGAAGCCATCCAGCAGCCTCTGCTCCTTGGCCACCTTAGAGGACATGGTTCCCCAGTTTGTACCTGCATATTGAGTCCCCATCAACACCACTCCTTCCCTTTGGACCACACTGGGCAATGATGTTGTCCAGCAAACCATCCTCTAGAACATCACTCATCCTGGGGCCTATATCTACTCCCAGTTTGACCTTATCTCCTGCTGGGGATCGTAGGTGACCCATAAGGCCTCCACGTTTTCCTCTGCCTCTTCTACCATAGCAATTTCTATGTTATCTCTAATGAACATAGCCACTCCACCCCCTCTGCCCTCCTTTCTTTCCTTCCTAAGCATAGTGTACCCCCTTACATTTAGGTCCCAGTCATGGTTTTTGTTGGCCCACATTTCCGTGACTGCCGCCACATCCACCCCCTCGAACAGCATGGCCTGGAACTCTGGCAACTTGTTTCCCAAGCTCCTGGCATTTACTAACACTAACCCCACCCTTATCCCTGATCCTCTTTGTCTAACCCCACCCAGATTCCTATACTTCCATCCTCCCTGCTCCTCCTGAAACCTCCACCCCAGTCTGTTTCCCCTCCCCTTGGGCTTGAAGGCTACTCCCTCATCTGAGGAGGGCTTCTAGTCAGCCCCTCCCTTATCCTTCCCCCTTACAAGTTTAAACCCCACCTTTCTTGTATGTAGTCAGCCATCCCTGTTTAAGGACTTCCTTCCTTAATGGGCAAGATGAAACCTGTCCTTGGCATAGTCCCTATCCTCCTCAAACTCCATTCCAGTTCCCCTAACACCCCAACCCATTCTTCTTCACCCACTTATTGAGCCAGTCATTAACCTCTGTGAGCTTCTTTTTCTTCTCCACTGAGAGCCTTTGGTACTGGCAATATATCGAAGAAATGTTGCATCCATTATCCTGACAGACTCTGGCAAGTTCTTGGAACCTTGCTTGGATTTCCAAATGCTATTTCCTCTAGATCATTAGTTCCCAAATGCACCAGAAATCGGTTTCCCTCCACAATCCTAACCATTTCATACACCATGAACTTTGCTCTGTGCACTGTCAGCCCAGAGATACTCACTACCTTCACCTGGCTATGGTATCCACCCCCTGTCCCTCCCAATGGATACTCTAATCATCGAGTCTCCCAGTAACAGAACCTTAACACCCATCATCCTTTTGGTTACCTCCACTATGCCCTCTCAGCCTCCCTTATCCATGATCGCAATTTCATGGGAGTCTTCCTGCCTTATTAGAGACCCCTTGTCACCCTCCCTTTCTGCCTCCTTGCTATTTTGCCCACTTAACTCAAACCCTCTGAATAGGTGTCCCCTTTAACCCTCTCTTATCAGACCATTTATCCTGGCTCTGATGGTTTCCTTCCCCTTCCCCGCACCACCATCCCCCTTGTAATAGTAGCCCTGTCTCCAGAGCTCTGTGGGTCCCCTTTAGCTAGGGCCCCATCCTGAGTACTGACCTCCCTGCTGAAGGGGCTCTTCTCCCACCTCCTTGTCTCCCAGTTTCTCCCCAATCATGCTCTCCTCCTCATGTCTGGAATATGTTGCATCTCCCCCATTTGCTTAACATATATGTTTCCCCTTCTCCCTCTGGGACTATGTCTATCCTTTCCATAGCTGGTCTGTGATGCCCTATGGGTATCTGACTCCCTCCCCCCGGCCTCTGTATAAGTTTCCTCATTTCCACCAACCCCTTCCTCCCCCTCTAGGATGCTTAGTATCTCAAATTTATTGTGACACTCTATGTCAGCCTCCATCAAGTAACCCGAGTTTCTCCTGACTGCATCTCTAAACTGACCCTCTTCTTCCTCTCTTGCACTGTTCACCTTAGGAGCTCCCTTCCCACAGTCTGCTGTTTTAGGCTTCCGCACAACAGCCCCTCCTGACTCTTCCCCCTCCAGTCTCTTTGAATTCAGAATGTTCACCCTGTACGCTTTCCCCTTAGCATCAACTTCCCTATCTAAGGGTCCTCTGTCCCTAATATCCCCCCTTCTGCTTGCTGTAACATAATGTCCTGTAATTTCAGAGCTGCCCCAGCCTCCCTCAGCCCCACCCTTCTGCTGCCCATATCCACACCCTTATCCTTGGACACCCCCAGCTCCCACAGCTTACTCCTTAACCAATATACTCACTCCTGATACAAGATAGCTGTCTACAGAGTGGCAGCCTCCCTCCAGGCCCAATTTAGAATTATTGCCATCCCACAGCCTGTGCAGCCTACAACCCTTCCGAAGATGCCTGCCATGGTGGAATATGGCCACCCTGATTATCCTCTGTTTATATAGCACACCCCTTTTCTCAGTCCTTTCCTGGGGTACAGTTTCTCTATACTGACTGTAGTTATTTACAAACCCAATTTCAACCCCACCAACAAAGTTCCCAGTCTCACAAACACATACAGTCCAGTATGTGTTCGGTCCCACTAACAGTGTGTGTAAGCAGACACCAGGTACCGTATGATGTCACAGGCCCACCAGCTCCTGTTGCTTCAAATTTCAGTCCCAAACAAAAATACTCAGCCCTTCAATCCCAACCCCCAGTGGCTTTTCAGTATTTAAGAAAGCCTACAAAACAGGGTGGGAGGGCTCTTACCAAACACCAGGCAAACAACACATTTAAATTTCCTTCTAATTTTCCCTGCCAAACAACTACCCCCAAACCTACAATATCACAGCCCAAGTAACAGTTCAAATTCAAGGTAATAATGTTTAACACATAGAA
Organism: Neoceratodus forsteri; assembly: GCA_016271365.2. NCBI lineage: Eukaryota > Metazoa > Chordata > Ceratodontiformes > Ceratodontidae > Neoceratodus > Neoceratodus forsteri. The sequence goes on along the minus strand of CM028130.1, from coordinate 798,983,551 downwards.
CTAATTTCACTTACAAACTATTCAAATATTTCAGTTAAAACAAAATATAACTCCTGACCTCTTTTCTACCAGCCTGTTGCTTAAGCTCCCAAGTGAACAATGAAAGCCAAGGTAATTCCTATTTAAAGACAAGGTAATTGCAGCTAATGTCCCTTCCCCTAACACCAGGCAAACAACACATTTAAATTTTCCTTCTAATTTTCCCTGCCAAACAACTATCCCCAAACCTACAATATCACAGCCCAAGTAACAGTTCAAATTCAAGGTAATAATGTTTAACACATAGAACTAATTTCACTTACAAACTATTCAAATATTTCAGTTAAAACAAAATATAACTCCTGACCTCTTTTCTACCAGCCTGTTGCTTAAGCTCCCAAGTGAACAATGAAAGCCAAGGTAATTCCTATTTAAAGACAAGAATTAATTGCAGCTAATGTCCCTTCCCCTAACACCAGGCAAACAACACATTTAAATTTCCTTCTAATTTTCCCTGCCAAACAACTATCCCCAAACCTACAATATCACAGCCCAAGTAACAGTTCAAATTCAAGGTAATAATTTTTAACACATAGAACTAATTTCACTTACAAACTATTCAAATATTTCAGTTAAAACAAAATATAACTCCTGACCTCTTTTCTACCAGCCTGTTGCTTAAGCTCCCAAGTGAACAATGCACTTGCTTTTGGAAGGATTGTGGTATTTGATGGGACTGGTGAGGTCATCATACCACATTAGAAGGAATAGAGGAAATGCTGGGGGGGTACAGTTGAGCAGCATTTTGTCCCATTGTCAATTTGTGCTGTGACTATTCATCCACAACTTTTCCAGCTTGCTGACTTTTTGTGTAGTTACTATTTGTCTATTTGTCTTAATGACTGCAACTCTTTCACTGTGACGAATTGTCCGGGGATGAATCATCTGTGCACGCTCTCAAGTATCAAGGGATGGGGTAGAAAGGCTAGTTGTTTTCCTCTACTAGAAGTTGTTACCAAGAGAAATAAACTACTCTACCCTTTTCTGAATTGTCACAGAGCACAATCACTTGCAAAGGTTGAACAGAATGAATGCACAAAATTCCAGACTGTTGTGCTGGAGCATAATCCTCCAGGACTACAATTTCCTCATACAGCATCTCAGTGGAATGCAAAATGATAATGCTGATTGACTGTCTCACCAGTATGAGTAAACATTGACCAGAGAACCCACATGAAGTAGCTGTTTGTGAACCTCACAAATATACAACTTCATAAAAATAAAGGGGGAGGTGTATGATTACCAGATGACTTTTGCTGGCAGGCTGAAATATTTTGTCAAATGCAGTACCTTCTGTAGCAGTGGGGGCAAGGAGGCATTGATAATAGGTGAGAAAAAATGACCTGTTTCAGAGATTCTCAATAGCCGAGCAAGATTTCTTAGTAGTGTGAGCTTTCTTTGTATTGGCTACCTGGAAGGGGATAAGTTTGTTATTACACGAAGGAATCAGAAATACACTGTCTCAATGGCATCTGAACACACATATTCAGACACTAAATCATCTGAGAAAGGAAGCTGTGTCCCAGAGACACCAAGGACAGATAATATTGCAAGGTGGGTGTCATCCAAAATTCCAGGCTTGAAGTGGTTTCAGCCAATCAGATGAACCTGGGCACAGGAAAGTGACATTAGCCTCACTTGACCTGGGCACCAGTGAGAGAGGAACGAGGGGATAAATGCTTCGACCCAGATAGTGTCTTCCTCTTTTCACTGGGATTTCTGTTTGTGCAAGGAGGTAGCCTGGTTGTACGTGTGCAGAGAGAGGTTGAGGTAACAATTCTAGTGGATAGTGAAGTAAGAAGGCTCTGTAACTTGTAGGGGAAGACAAGACGCATTTATCTGCACAAATGTGCACGCTTTCTTTTATAATCCTGTTAGTATACTGTTGCCTTGCTATGTTTAAATAGTGTTATATCTCATTACTGCTGTTGTAGTTACCAACCAGTGTTAATTAATAAATTAGTTATTTCTGTAAAGAATGAAGAAATTAGTTATTTCTCTAAAGACTGGAATGACTTGTTTGTGACTGCATTTCTCAGTGGAGGGTACCTGGATAAAAGGAGTGCATAGTAAAAGGTCTCCAAGAGATTAAAGTACATCCTACCCAGAACAAAGACCCTCACTATATGACGTCTAAAGTGTAAAAGGTGGCAGAAAAGAGCCATCAGAACACAGGAGTCTAAGCTCTTGCTAAAGAGGAGACCTTAACAGCGATGACGCTGGTCTAAATGGTCTCAGTGGCAAATATCTGAGAGAGAGAGAGAGAGAGAAAGAGGCTCACTGGGGACTGTGGGGTGCTCTGACCATAATAGAGGGCAAAATTAAAGCAACCAACCTCTGTATGAAAGCCGAGAGTAAAAGTAGAAGGAAAAAAGACTATTGTGGTTATCTGGGGATGTGGCCAAGGTAGTGAGGGAGAAAAGAGTGGCATTCAGTAGGTACTGCACAAGGAAATGCAGAGAGAGGAAGACAGGGAGGTATACCAGGTAAAACAGAGGGAAACAGAAAAGGCAGTGAGGGAAGCAAACGTGCAGATAAAGGAAAGGATAGCCAAATGGATAGCTAAAGGGGATGAGACTTTCTTCAGCCACATAAGTGAAAAGAGGAAAGGAAAGGGAGGGATAGTGTGGACAATGAGGGCGGCAGGGGAGATGAAGCAGAAGAGATCAAGAAAAAGCAGACATCCTGAACATGTACTTCTGCTGAGTCTTCATAGTAGAAGGAGGAGAATGAAACACCAGGGATCAACAGAAACAAAGGGGAAGGGGAGGTGGGGTGGCCCATGATGATGGTGACTGATGGTGACTAGTTGAAACAGCAACCGAATTACAGTGCTGACACTGTTCAGCGACTGGCAGTTTCCGCCATCCCTGAGGTGTGCCCCCCCCCAGAGTTAGAATATTTAAGTGGGGGTGTGTGGGGGGGGGTGCACTGCCCCCCACAAGAAACAATGTTTTCCACAATCAGCGCCTATGTGGGGTCAGCGCCATTCTGACCAGTCACTGTCAAGCGGTCACCATTCTGACATGGAACTGGGAGGTGGACATATGTCCGCTTTCAGAGGAAAGAGTCCTGAAGGGAATTGCAGCTCTGAAAATGGGCAAGGCTATGGGACTGAATGGGATATGCCCGAATGTAGTAAAGGAAGGATGTGATCCCTCTCCATAAGAGCAGCAGCAGGGAGGAGGCTATCAATTATAGGTCAGTCAGTCTCATGTCAGTGGTGGGAAATTTAATGGAAACCCTGTTAAAGGAAAGTTTGTTAGAGTATCTTGAATCCACTGGGCTACTAAGCCAAAGGCAGCATGGATTCTTGGGGGGGGGGTCATGACAGACATATCTGTTTGCTTTCTTCAACTTTATGACCAGAGCAATGGATTAGGGGAGGGCAGTGGTCATAGTCTATGTGGAATATGTAGCAAAATATTTTGACACTGTGCCACCTAGGAGACTGATAAAGAAAATGAGCTGTCTTGGGGTGGGATCCAAAGTGGTGAACTGAGTAAGGAACTGGTTAATGGATAGGTGACACAAAGTGGTGGTTAATAGCACTCACTCTAATGAGTTTTATGTATCGATATTACTGTAAATTATGTACCAATAATGATTTTTTTATTTTGAAATAACCTGCAGTATGGTTGATCAGATAAAGAACTGAACTGAACACTGGAATGAAGGGAGATTGACCAGCGGGGTGCTACAGAGCTCAATATTGGGACTGGTCCTCTTCAATGTCTTCATGAGTGGCATTATAAAAGAACTGGAAGGGAAGGTATACATTTTTGCAGATGACACCAAATCCTTAAGAGGGTGTTCATTCAGCAAGGGGTGCAGAGAATGTGTAGGGATTGTGGGAAACTTGAAGAGTAGTTTAGAGCATGGCAGTTGTAATTCCATACCACGAAGTGCACAATAATGCACCTTGGGCATAGGAGCCGTGGAACTGAGAATGGGGTGGCTGACAGTCACTAAGCAGGAAAGGAACCTTGGGGCTATCATATCTGATGACCCTGATGACCTCAAAGTGGCAGGGTGGCTGGGTAGTGTTACAAAGCAGTCGGTAGGGACAGTGGGATTCTGGTATGTATAGGAACCAGTACCTACAGCAAGAGGAGGGAGGTGGCGTTGCCAATGTATCACTCACTAGTAAGAACACCCATGCAGTATGGTATCCAGTGCTGCAGACCTCACCTCAGAAAGGACATAGACAGGATAGAGACATTCCAGAGGAGGTCAAGACAAATGGCTCAGGGGTTGCATCGAATGCCCTATGAGAAGATGCTGAGGGATATCAAAATGTACATCCTAGAACAGAGGAGAGTGAGACAGGACATAATGGAGATCTATATGTGCCTCATGGGGATGAAAAAGGTGAAGGAGATAGGTCTCTTTCAAGCGAGAAAGAGTACCAGGAACAGAGGGCATGCAATGAAGTGTGTGTGTGGGGGGGGGGGGAGTTTAAGAGGAAAGCAAGGAACTACCACTACACTGAAAAATTGTTGTTCACCTGGAATAGACTGCCAGTGGAAGTGGTTAAGGTGAAAATAGTCAGGGGCTTCAAGTGTGCAAGGAATAGACATACGAGAATACCAGTGAGTAAGCAGGGATGAGGGAGGGTCACTGAAGGTCAGTTAGGGTCTGCAGAGACACACTAAGCAGGGAACATCTGGGCAGACTGGAAGGGCCAAGTGGTCATTTTCTGCCAACAAATTCTATGTTTCTATCTTCAAGTTGCAAGTGAGTAGTGTAGGCCCCTTAGTGCATCTGTACCTACTGCAGACAACCATGGGCAGCACATATTTTGACTGTATAGACAACTGATGTCAAACAGGATTGTCCCAGCTGGGGAAAAGCAGGACCATAGCATTCTCCCAAAAGATAGGAAGTAAAGAAAGAAATGGAAAAAATGGGGGAAGGGGCAATAAAGTGTTTCAATTATGAACTGGCTGCACTAGTTCAACAATAAAAAAAACAACTAAGGTGGTCCTAATATTTAGAATCTTAAAGACCGTGCAAATGATCAATTAGCATGGAATTAAAATGAACTTAAAACATAGAAACACAGAATTTGTCATCAGAAAAAGACTGTTTGACCCACCCAGTCTGCCCTGATCATACCTGTGTGGTCTTCCTCCACAGATCATAACTGGTCTCTAGCATCCCTCCCTCCCTGCCTTCCTTTCCCTTCTCCTTACCTATTCACTAACACTCCCTTATGTCTATTCCATGCATGCTTGAAGCACCATAGTGTTTTCACCTCCACTACTTCTACTGGCTGTCTATTCCAGGTGTCTACCACTTGTACAGTGAAGTAGTACTTCTTCACATCCATCTTTAATTCCTCCACCTCCAGCTTCATCGCATGACCTCTGGTCCTGCTTCTCTTCCTCCTTTGAAAGACTCCCCTCCTTCTCCCTGTTCACCACTGTGAGGTACTGTAGGTCTCTGCCATGTCCCCTCTCACTCTTATCTCTTCCAGGGTGTGTAAGTTGAGATCCCTCGGTCTCTCCTTGTAGGGCTTTTGGTGCAACCCATGCACCACTTTAGTTGACCTCCTGCGGACTGCCTCCTCCCTGTCTGTGTCCTTTCTGAGGTGCAGTCTGCAGAACCGCACACAGTACAGGTGGGGTCTTACCAGTGAGTGATAGAGTGGTAACACTTCCTCCCTCCTCCTGCAGGAGATACCTTTCCCAATGCATCCCAGCATTGCACTGGCCCTACCCACTGCTTTGCCACACTGTCCTGCCACTTTGAGGTCATCAGATATAATAACCCCAAGGTCCCATTCTTGGACTGACAGTACCTTGCCCCATCCTATACTTAGTTCCTGGGTTCCTATGCCCTAGGTGCATCATTTTGCACTTTCTGGCGATGAATCCCGGCTGTCATGCTTTTGATCATTCCTGAAATTTCCCAGGATCCCTACCCATTCTTTTTAACCCCCCCTTCCGATTGTTCACCCTATTACAGATTTTGGTATCATCTGCAAACAGGCACACCTTCCCTGCCAGTTCTTCTTCAATGTTACTTAGGAAGACTCTGAAGAGGACCAGTACCAGTACTGAGTCATGTGTCACCCCACAGGATATTCTTCCATCCTTAGAGCAAGTGCTGTTAACCACCACCCTCTGTCTTCTATCTGTTAACCAATTTATTACCCAAGTCACCATTTTGGATCCCACCCATAGGCTGCTTAATTTCTTAATCAATCTGCTGTGTGGCACAGTATTGAAGGCCTTGCTTATGTCCACATAGGCCACACTTCTCTCCCCTGATCCATTTCGCTGGTCATCCAATCAAATAAATCTATCAGGTTCATCTGGCATGACCCCCCCCCTCACAAGAATCCAAGCTGCCTTTGGTTTGCTGCCCATTTGATTTAGGATACTCTACCATCCTTTCCTTTAACAGTGTTTCTATTAATTTCACCACCACTGAGGTGAGGCTCATTTGCCTATAGTTGCTAGCCTCTTCATTGCTGCAAATCCTATATACAGGACCCACATCCACTTTCCTCCAGTCCTCTGCAACCAGGCCTGATTCCAATGAGCTGTTGAATGAGGCCATCAGTGGGGCAGCCAGTACTTCCTTTGAGTTATTTTAGTTCCTTTGGAGGCATGACACCATTTGATGAATGGTGACAGCTGCTTTAAGATAATGCTGCTCCTGCTGGTTTCACCAACCCTGCTGATTCCATCCCTGCTGTGACAATTTTGCTGCCAGGAATGACGGGAGCTGTCTCTGTGGCTCAGCTGGGAGAAGGATATCCCTGCATGACAGTTTATTACCGGCCACATCTGCTGATTGTAAAAAAGATTACAATCCTGGCTGGGTAAGGAGTGTGAAATGTAATGTCTTGGAATATATGGCCTTCATAATCAGAATGCAGACCCATCTTTTAGCTATCACTGCTGGCAAGTAATCATTGTCAATATATATCTGAGTGCCCCAGTACTGTATATCATTTTGCTACCAGGCAGGGGGTGAACTTTCTCATTTTCTGCACAGTGCAGGAATCATAGGATTACCAAGTGGTGCTGGGCCCATGGAGATCTTTGTTAATAATTCTCCTAACTGATATGCTGTTTTTATCTCTTTTGTATCTGTGTAATGTATTTCTCATGGTCTCAGTTGTAAAAGACAGGTTTCCTCTCAGTTTTGTCTACCAATAAACTGATTGATTGATTGATTAATTGATTGGTTGGCTTTGGCTCTAAGGCCCTATGTGCTTGCTCGAGTTCAAGTGTGAGCTTGGCAGGGAGAGTTAGGATGAAGCAGAGCATAGTTTGTAAAAAGGAATAATATCTGTGTCTTCTACTCCCTCCAATATGTTGCAGACCTAGAGATTATTGTGGTGGGCTCTGCACTCAGCATCATCAGCACTCTCCTGCAGGGCTGTATAGAATGGTGTTGACGAACCACAACCTACTTATTTACATTCAAATGGTTATCCTGTTGTGCGATTTTGTCCTCAATGTCTGACAGTCTTTTTCTATTTGATTGATCTCTGTACTCAGAGCACTGGTGGTGAGCTTCGTTTCTTGTCAAAAACCTCGGCTTTCAGTCAGCATAACATCCGTTTGCTGTTGGAGGGCTTGGGAGCCTGAGAGCACAGCCTCTTCAAGACCTTTGAGCACTCACTATCAGTGCCACCAAAACCATAGCCATCGCCATCACCATCCATCAAATCTACCAGAGATGGAGCTCTAATCTTCTTAACCATATGTGGATGAACTACTCTTCATCAAAAGAGATAGTTATTTTAAGTTTTGGAGCAAACTGAAGTAAATTGGGTGGGCTTAGTTGGCACTCTGTGATCAAGTTGTTTCCAGATGCATGATGTCACAGGCAGCCTATGATCAGGCTGTTTCTAGAAATATGATGTCAATAGCAGTCCCACCTTCAGGGTTTTGAGGTCCATAAGCACCCTTTCTTCCAACACTGGTCCTAACTCTAGTCCTGTCACCCACTCTCTTTGGCCTGCACTCTGCACTCTGGTAGCCCTCATCCCACAACAGTGAATACTGAACAGAAGCAATCATTCAGTAAATAAGTAAGTCAGCCTTTTTCACATCCTCCTCCTCTGCTCATACCCCTTCTTTCTTTAATCTGATATTACCCTCCTTGGTTGTACATTGCAATGTACAGTATGTTAATTACTGAATTTGAAAAGAGGTTTGAAAAAAGGAACCTTTCAGAACCCATTTAGGTTCTAACTGCATTCCGTCCCTAGCTCGAATTGCAGAACCCAGCCCAACATTATCAACATACTGCTATGAGAAATATTGCAATTCTGTCTCTTTCTGCTGCTATTAGTGATTGCCTCTGTGTACCCAGGATAGGACAGATAACAACATCAATAAGGAGATGTAGGAGAATATTGCTGAACGTGGAAAAGTATGTCCAATCAATACAAATATAATTAATGGACACTCAAAGAAAAGAAAAGTACATCTGTGACAGACCCACTTTCAGCAGACAGTTACTGCAGTCTCATAGCAACACAAGCAGAAAGCCATTCATTCACCATTTAAAATGGCAGTTATATAGTTGGCAGGGTGCATGGTCAATAAGAGCACATTATTTGAAACATGCCACCTGTTTCTTCTCTTGTGCACAGTTATGATCTCCTGTAGACCACTGTAAGGATGTTTCTTCCTATATCATTAGTAGATAAATCAATTTGACTAATTTGTTTAAATGCTCTGTTCCTGTGTACACGTTTGCTTATTTTTCATATTTGGCTGTGTTTACTGTATAATAAGTTAATGATGGCACTGAAATGTATCTTGGATGGTATCAGAGCACAATCTCACACAACTTTATATAATATACAGTACATGAAAAACAGTTCAAGTGAAATGCAATATGATTTGGATTATTTTACTAACTAGTCGGAAAACAGATTTTTGATTAATACCACAATGCAAGTAATGAGGATAGACTGTCACAAGAGGAACTTGGGGCAGAAATTCTATGTCAAAGAGGAAGAAATTGTATTCAATAATGGATTCTGACTTACTGGAGAAAATGATGGCTGCAAATCTTAGTTGGCATACTTTCATATGGACAATACTGTGGTGAAGGCCAACAAATGTATTTACAGTATTTTTGACTGCTTTGAAAAGGGCTGGTTTGCCCATAGCAAATTTATTAAAGGTCTTCAAAGATTTAGCTACCTAGTTATTTCATCTAGTTGCCCTAGGTGACATTCTGGCATCCCTAAAGGGTACACTGATAAATTAGAATCACTGCCGAGATGGGTATGTCACATGACTGATAATTTACTAGGCTATTATACAACAAAATGTATGTATAAATTATGAACACTAGCTGAACAAAGGGAAGCCATTGTTCAACAATTGTTTCAGAATATTAGAAATTCTAGTAACAAACTCATGCTCCTATATGGCCAGATCCAGAAAGTGGCCTTTTACATGTGATCTGAGATTATAGCATGCTCATACAGGTAAAACCAATACATTTAGATTTAACTCATCTTTCTTACTTTGGGCAGGCTGTTTTTTATTATTGTTAGGAAGCCAATAGGCTTACAAGCTTTGGGCAATGAAGACAGGGTGGAGGGGTGGCACAAGCTCACTAGACCACCAGGGTACATTATGTGCTACATGTATGATACTGGGCATATCTGGGCAGAGGGTGGGTTGATTACATTTCTGAATGACATAGCAAGCATATTGGTGTGGGGAAGGGACCACTTGACTACTAGGGATGGGCGCAAGGCTGCCTGCCATGTCCACAGAAGGTTGTAGCACACTCCTCTCATATGCCCGGCATTTGTCACAAGGAAGAAGTTGCTGCAAGTGTGGGGCCTTAGACACGGGGACCCCACCTGTACCTGAATCAGATGCAGGGTCTCTGGCATGCTGGGTTTTGGCACAAGCTTCTGTTTGCTGCAGCTTGCACCAGTCTAAGCCCCTTTTGTGAATTGGGCCCCAGATCTCTAGTTTGTAAATAAATGGTCTCCTCTTGAGTCTGATTTTTTAGAAGGGGATAATAGTTTGTTTAAATAATTATACTTTGTAGCAGTACTGCCACTACTACCAGAGGAAAAAAACAGAGCTAGCTCAATTTATCAATGTTGTTATTTAATTGTGCGCATTTAGGTAAATGATCTCCTTAGAATGACAAAGCGATTGTGTGAGAGAACAGGGACTTGTCTGCCACATTTGCTACCAGTAAGTGATGACATGAATGTGATGTACTGGCTGTACCTCCTACCCTCCCCCAGGATGATGATGATGCGGTCAAAAGGAAAGCAAGTCCCAGATCTCTATTTTTTTTAAACCAGTCTCCTGAGTCTGACTTTTTGTAGAAGGGGTCAGTGTGTTTTTTGTATGTCATCAATTATTTTAGCATAGTAATGGGTCTCAGTATGGAACACAATGCAAAGCAAAGGGAAAGAACCAGAGCATCAGGCAGTCCAAAGTGACCACTTCACCACTGCTGCTACTACTACCACTACTAGGTAGTGCTGTCAGTGTCGTCTTCTTCAAGATCAGCATCACATATGTAGCCAAGGTTTACAAGTTAACCTTCAAGAACGTTAGTTTTTCCACATTGTCTGGTGTTAATCTTGTTCATTTATCAGTCACAACATCCCCAGCAGAGCTGAATAAACACTCGGAACAGACACTGGAGGGTGGACATCCAATATACTTACAGGCCAGGGCAGCTAACTTTGGCAAGCATGATTTTTTTCTCTTGCCAGTCAGCTAAAGGGTCATCCTTCAGTCAAAGGTTGCCTGTAATAAAGTTACATTTGGCTGGGGAAGTTGTATGACTACACGCCGTGTCTGATGAGGACCTTACAGAATTATGTGACCGTGACCGTTAGGTGTATGGACTTTTGGATCTTGCCTTGTTCATTTCCCACAGTTTCAGCAGAATTTTCCTGTTCACTAAGAGCCCTGCTAGAGCCCTGCTAGACTTATGGTCAAAAGGTAGGCAAGTCCCAGATCTCCATTTTTTTAAACCAGTCTCCTGAGTCTGACTTTTTGTAGAAGGGGTCAGTGTGTTTTTTGTATGTCACCAATTATTTAGCATAGTAATGGGTCTCGGTATGGAACACAACGCAAAGCAATTTGAAACATCAAGAGCACCAGGTAGTCCAAAGTGACCACTTCACCACTGCTACTACTACCACTACTATCAGGGGGAAAAACAGAACTATGGTTATATAAGAAATACTTTATTCTTTGGTGCATTAGGTAATAAAATAAATTATCTCATCAAAATGAGAAAGTGACTGTGTGTGAGATCAAGGACTTGTCTGCCACAGTTTCTGCCAGTACTTGATGTGAACGTGGTGTACTGGCTGCACCTCCCACCAACCCCCAGGATGACGATGATGCAGTCGAAAGGCAGGCAAGTCCCAGATCTCTATTTTTATAAAACCAGTCTCCCGAGTCTGACTTTTTGTAGAAGTGGTCAGTGTGTTTTTTGTATGTCATCAATTATTTTAGCATCGCAAAGGGTCTTGGTATGGAACACAACATGAAGCAATATGAAATATAAAGAACAAGCAACACCTAGATGTCTACTTTTAAGCAGTCCAGTCTCAAAATTGAAAGCTGATGTGTCACTCCACAGCTACAGCACAGGTACTGCTATCAGTGTTGTCTTCTTTTGTTTCTACCCCTGGCTCTCACTCTTTCCCTATTAACTCTTCCTGCTGCACCCACCCTTCCCTGTCCACTCCAGCCTGACTAAAGTCCCACCCCATCCATAGTAGTGTCCCAATTATCTACCCCTCCTCTGTCATTATCATATTAAACAAGTACATGACAGCCATCGTCACTTTCTGTGGTTTTAGCCCAATTTTCCCCCACTCATTGGTAATATATCCCTCCTCTTCTTTACCTCTCTAACCTGCCACCCCATACATGGCCTCTTTCCCTTATATGTGTAGTTGCTGGCTGCCTCACTCAAAAGATTTCTGCTTATAACCTCTGTATGCCTATGGTTGATTGTACATCTGCTGACTTCTTCAATTGTACAATAATGCTGTTTTTTTTTTATTTATTTCAACCTTGTACTGTACTGTATACATTGTATATACTTTTCTTCCTTGTATATTATTGCTTTTTGTATACCTGCTTATGTACTGTACTTTGATGTATTCATGACCAGGTCTACCTTGTAAATGAGCCTTGTTCAATGGAGCCCGCCTGGATAAATAAAGATATTGATTGATTGATCAGCATCACATATGTAGCCAAGGTTTGGCAAGTTAACCTTCAAGAATGTTAGTTCCTCCACATTTTTTGGTGTTAGTCTGTTCATTTATCCATCACAACATCCCCAGCAGAGCTAAATAAACACTCGGAACAGACACTGGATGGTGGACATCCAATATACCTACAAGCCAGGGCAGCCAGCTTTGGCAAGCATGATTTTTTTCTCTTGACAGTCAGCTAAAGGGTCATCCTCAATACTAATGTTGGGCTCGGACAGCTCAATCATGCTTAGTGCTGAACATGCATTTTCTCCTTGTGGAATTTCGATGTCCTGCAGCTGGACCCAAAAGTCATCCTCCTCATTCTCTGCTTCTGTACTGGTTTTTGGTGCAGTCTTTTGAATTTGAGGTGGTGTCATTGTAGTACTGTTTGCCAGTCCTCCTAATGAAACCTCATCTACTGCATCAGTCAAAGGTTGCCTATAGTTCAACTCCTCCATATCAACAAAAACCACATCAGGAAAGTGTCTGTTCCAGAAACATGAATCTAGAAATGTTGCTAAGAGATACCCATTGTTCCGTGTCATGGCTGATAATTTCTCATTGTTGCTAAGTCTGGTTAGCATGTTATTGATTAGAGAGTGGTTCATTTCTAAATTGCTCCTCATTTTCTCCAATCTTTTTTGAGAAGTAGAATGAGTGGAATAACTTGGCTAAGGGATGTCTTTTGTGCACTGACCACTTTTGTAGAACTCAAGAATGGTTTCAAATGTGACACAACTGTTCTAGCAGAGACCATTGAGTAGCATGGAGTACAGTGCCCTCCCTGATATCATTGTACATGATATTCTCAACAATAGCTACCTTTTGTTCAAGGATGCGTTCAATCATAAAGTAAGTTGATTTCCTCCTTGTTGCTACATCCTGAACAAGCTGGAGATGAGGAAGACCTTTGTCCTTCTGGATATCAGCAAGGATGTCACCAGCTTTTACTGAATGGTTGAAGTGGTCACACAGTTTGCTCACTGTACCCACAGTGGTTGATACTTGCCAGTCATTATCCAGGAAGCTTCAAATGATTAGGTTAAGACAATGGGCAAAACAGCATATATGTACATACTTGTAGTTGCCATTGTGAAGTGCTTTTTTAAAATTTGAACCATTATCTGCACCAAAAACAACAACTTTCAAACCCTGTGAAGTGACCTAAGCAGTAAGTAGTCTTTTCAGTTCTTGCTGAATGTGCTGTGCTGTGTGTGTGTGTGTGTGTGTGTGTGTGTGTGTTTTGAAAGTGACATACATAGAGCACTGCCATTTTCTGAAACGTGTCAGGTTTTCTTGAGCTCTGAGAGATAGTAGTGGTAGTAGTAGGATCGGTTGAAGTGGTAGCAGACAGACTAGTAGTATGTGAGGATGATGATGAGTTGTCCGCAAAACTGACCCTGTGTGCAGTAAGAGAAAGATAAGCAATGATTTGGTTGCTGTTCCACATACCAGTAGTGAAGTGAACTACCTAGTCCTCAGCCTCTTGGAGAGCATGCCCTACTTGAACTGCTAAGCTGTTATACGTTCTGGGCACGACAGTTACTGAGAAGTTTTTTCTACTTGGCATTAAATATCATGGCTCTAAGTATTCCATAAGCCTTCTGAAACCAACATCTTCCACAATAGAGTATGGCTGGAAATCAAGTACAATCATTTCTGCTATTTAACAATTTATTGCCAGTGCTATGGGATGGCTTTGTGAATATTTAGACTTTCTTTCAAAAATGTCTATTAACTTCAATTGCTTCTTATCGGGGGGGGGGCGGTAAAGTTACATTTGGCTGGGGGAGTTGTATGACTACATACCGTGCCTGGTGAGGACCTTACAGAATTACTGTGACTGTGACCGTTAGGTATAAGTGGACTTTTGGATCTTGCCTTGTGCTCATCTCCCACTGTTTCAGCAGAATGTTCCTGTTCACTGAGAGTCCTACTAGACTTACAGCCAACAATGTTAGACTGTTTTTTAACCATATACAATGAATGATAGGGTGAATTCATGAAATATGTTGCATCATTGTTGTGGTTCCAAGATGCTCTTTATTTTTCCCCTACTAACACATCTGTTGCAATGCACACATGTAGCTTGGCAAGCATCCTTGGGGTTTATGTAAAAATGATTCCAAACAGTAGAGGTGGACTGTCTATGTCTAGTAACAACCTCCGTAGGACTAAGAATTGAGTGACTGGGTTTACGTGGGGAAGACATATCAGCGGAGGATTCAAGTTCATCAGATGAGACAATCATAGAATCATATGCAGCATCATTGCCATCATCATCATCATCATCATTACTGTCAGACTTTTTCTTTTTCCCTTTTGACTCTCTACTACTGTCATTATTTTTATCTACGTTGTCACTGTCAGAACCAGAATAAGACACAGCTAAAGGTAAAGTCACAAGCTCATCATCAGTCTCACCGTGACCATGGTCATCAAGATCATCATTATCAGATTCAGTAGAGGTAACAGTTGCAGTCACAGACTGAGTTATTCGATATGCATGTGCTGCAAATTGAGCAACTCCACTGCAAGTTGTACCTGTAAGTGCTTTAACTTTATGTACAATTGGAATTGAAATACTCTTTATTTTTTCAGTTTTTTCATCAAATGACTTACTATTGCCACTATCTTCCAACACTTTGTTGGTTGTAATGCTGAGCCTTCTGACATAGACAGTCCACCAACCCTTGCTGGGTTTTCAGTATTTTGAGAGTTAGCCTGCACATGGATAGTAATAGCATTTAGTGCATCTCCTTCAACAGACAGTGGTGCTTGTTGTTGTTGTACTTTACTTTTAAGGGCCACTTCTTTCTGGGTTCTTAAATAAACTTTTTTTTTGCATTTATTACTTCCTTTGCCCCCAGCTTTTGCTTTACTATTTTCTGGAGTACTCATAATGCAAGTCTGTTGCTTGTTCAGGGTCAAAAAGTGGTCATTATTTTGTTTCTTTATTGCATGAGATTCTGGGGTACCCTGCCTGACCTAACCCTCTTTGACACAGTACTTTTCCCCTTCAAGGATTTCTGTATATTTTTTTCTTTATTCCACATGATGTGATGGAATGCCTTGCCCACTGAGACAAAGCTTATACTCCACTGAGTCAGCACTGGGAGGAAGATGACAGATGACTGACTTCTTGAGGGGGGCACTCAGACAGTAGGCAAGAAGTGGCACTGGTGCACTGATGACTGGCTGGCAGATTTTATTTCACACACAGAATTTATTTTATACACCACCTGTGCTAAGGGTGTTGCTGCAGGTACTGCTGCTAGTATACCCATGGAGATTCTGGGAGACCCTGCCTGGCCTAACCCTCTCTGGCAAAGTACTTTTTCCCTTCAAAGTTTTTTTTCTTTTTTTTCTTTATTCCACATGATGTGACAGAATGCCCTACCCCCTGACCTAAAACTTATACTCCACTGAGTGAGCACAGGGAGGAAGATGACAGATGTCTGATGACTGACTTCTGGGGAGGGTCACACAGACAGTATGCAAGAAATGACCCTGGTGCACTGACAACTGGCTGGCAGATTTTATTTCACACACAGAATTTATTTCACACAACACCTATGCTAAGGCAGATGCTTCAGGCACTGCTTCTCGTATATCCACAGAGATTCTGGGGGACCCTACCTGGCTAACCCTCTCTGACACAGTACTTTTCCCCTTTAAGAATTTTTTTCTTTTATTACACATGATGTGATGGAATGCCTTCCCCACTGAGCCAAAGCTTATACCCTGCTGAGTGAGCACAGGAAGGAAGATGACAGATGACTGACTTCTTGGTGGGGGGAGTCACACAGTATGCAAGAAGTGGCACTGGTGCCCTGATGATCAGCTGGCAGTCTTGGCAGATTTTATTTTACATACCACCTGCTATAAGGGTGATGCTGCAGGCACTGTTGCTAGAATACTCATAGAGATTCTGGGTGACCCTTCCAGGCTTAACCCTCTCTGAAATACATGGGGGGGAGGTCACACAGACAGTATGCAAGAAATGGCATTAGTGCACTGACGACTGGCTGGCAGGTTTTTTTTTATATAGGTGTTTATGGGTTTTCTTTGTAGGCAGTATTGTCTCACTTCCCCACCAGAGGCCCCAGCATACGGCCGTACATGCATGTGAAGGCACGCATGCACACTGTGGTGCCAGCTCAGCCCCTTCCTCCCTCCCATCCTTGCCACCCCCTCCGCCTACACTATCCTACTGGACCTCCACCTGGTGGAAGCAGAACTACAGGAGGTTGACACCCCCCCACCACTCCCAGGAGAGGAGATCATCCTGCCAGCTCTGCTTGATCCTGCTCCTCCCCCCCATGCTGGCACCCCAATGACCCGAGGTCATTCCCGAACCCGGGTTGCTAGCATAGCGCAAGGTAAGATGTCCAGCACCTCAACCCTCAGTGCCACTGGGCTGGCAATGGCTGGCAGATTTTATTCACAAGACACTCTTGTTCTCACAAGTTGCCCTCAGTCTCTCTCCAAGTTCTATCCTGGCTCATCATTCAATGTTCATGTTCATGAAGATCCTCTGTCCAAGTCTCCTCTTAAATACATTTTACGCCCCAGCCCCCAGTCCAGTCCCCACCCCAATCCCCATCTACTTTCTGAGTCCGACACCCAGTCCTTGCAGGCAGTCCCCTCCCAAATCCTGACTCCTCACCCTCAACTTCCCCAAGTTCCAAATCCCTTCCTTCCTTACATTCTTCATTTTGTAAAAAAAAATTCTGCTTCTGTTTTTTTTTTTGGGAGTAGTGGCAGACTGTCAGTGGACTTCTTATTTTGTTCATGGGGCAAAAAAAAAAATGCAAGCAACACAAGCACAGAAGAAAACAGTTGAGACAGTGATCCGCAATGCAATAAGCAGCCAGGAGAAGCTGCTGCTCCTTCTCTGTCCTCCTGATTCCTTTGTGTAGCTCTAAGGTGGACCATATGGGTTGCCAGAGCAGCAACCCAATCAGGTGCAACCTTACAGAGATGGACAGCTCAGCCATCCAATGAGGGACCAGAGTCTTGTCTCTGGTCCCTCCTGTGGGTTCTACTGTTCTGGTGCTTCTCGTGCTGCAGTTCCCACGATAGAAACTGTCTGAACCGATCTGGACAGCTGAAAGTGTTCGGAAGCCATAGTTTCCGAACACTTCAGCATGTTTGAGTCGGTTCTTATTTTTGACGAACCGGTTTGCCCATCCCTATTTAAAACAGGATCGGTAAAAAAAAAAAAAGGTGCACTCACAGTAAGTGCGTCATTTTTTTTCCTGAGCCTCTGTGCTGGAAGGGCAGCACCTTTGGGGATGGGGAAGTGTGCTTGCTTCTTGTGTTGAATTGTTTATAATAGTATCCTGCCCAAGATGGCTGCAGTTACACGTACATGATAAATAATTACAGATGACAGTGCATATTGCACAAAAAGAGGAACACTTTTTTTTTATGTTTTCTGACTGAGCATAGATGCTGTTTGTTTACATGGGGTTTGGTTTGAATTATATTTTAAATGGTGTGTGGCTGACTTTCAGCTTGTGGTGTGAGATTGTAACTTTGAAATGAGAACAATTGGATGTACAAAATATTTTCATAAGTGAAGAATGGGATGGAAATTTTGGTCCAACTGTTCCATCAGGAAAAGATGAAGACACATTTAATCCAATTCTAAATATTTAGCTCCTGAATAGGAATGAGCCCAGATCTATGATTTCTATAAACTGGTACACTTTCATTTAGGGGCAATAATTCTAACCTCCAAACCAGTCTGTAGCTTAATCTCAGGTCATGATTATCCAAATACAGTGTATGACTGGTCCTTTTCACCTTAGCAAATCTGTATGATCACAGTCTTATAAAACTATTGTTTTGATGTCAGGATGGTATTGTACAATCACTTAGGCATCAGATCAATGTAGAGTTCAACAGCACCTTGACATCAGTTGTGGCTGCTCTAATGGAAATATAACTGTTACATTTGGTGCTTAAAACATAAAATCAGAAGATCTTGTGACATCACAGTGCATATGAGCTTCATTCACTCTCAGGATTTATGACATAACAAGGCTCCCTTTGATGGGAACACAACCTTGTTTTGCATAGTTGGCCAGCTATTATTTTATTTGTTTTTAATGCACATGTCAGTTTCGGTCATGCACATCAGACATTGTATTGCTGCAACAGGCCATGGCGGTATTGAACAAAGTTTTATCCAGGTTATGACAAGACATCTTTTAAAATGTAACTTAAGTTAAGACATTGGGACAGTGCATGGGTTACACATACTAAATTTGTGATTTGGTCTTGGTCTGGCTTACCAAGAACATGGTATCAGTTAAGCTGGATGTATAATAGACAGTAACAGCCAGACTTAGAATGGAATGTGTTACTGCAATGAAGTACTAATAATTTCTTGTTCATCTGATTTTGCAGGAAACATTTTGGTGCTATATGCTGCCATTGGTGCTTTCTCCAAATAAGAAGTTCAATATCACACCCACAACTGGTATGAATCCCAACAATCAGGACTGGACTGGAGGATACACAGGAAACCTGTGAAGAATTCACAAAACAAATCATTAATGAAACTTGTTTCCAAATGATAACCCCCCCCCCCACAAAAAAAATAAATACTTACCTTGACTGGCTTGACAGTATTCTAATGTCAAAATTCCTCACCATGCCAAAAAATGTGCACCCCACATTCGCTTATATGATAACCTGTCATACAAAAAAAAGCAAGGATTACATGTATGTATGTAAACATATATATATATACACATAATAATAATAACCAGCTTCCTCTTTTTCCCATAGGGAAACCTTAGCAGAATTTGTCATTATAAAGAAGTGTTTATAACGGCAAACATATGCACAATTTCCTTTGCTGTGTGCATGCTTAGGCAGCAGCTCGACCAGTCGAGACTGCTCAACACTTCCGTCTCACCCAAAACAGAACCGCCAGAAGAACTCGGCAGTAAGTTCTCCCCCTCCACTACATTGTAAACACATAAAGACCTGCTCAAAGGAAGAAAAACAGGTTTAAAATATGGCAAATCTCAGCAGCGGACTAAAACTAAACTGAACTGAGGACACACTGGAAGCTCTTTATTTTATATAATTGTTGAGGTGAAAAAGTAAAACCCAGCAATTATATAAAATAAAATATGGGTCGGGATGTGTAAACTCAAAGTTTACACACACCCTCGGAGTTAGATGCTAATCATAACCCCTCGGAGCTTCGCTCTCAGAGTTTATGTGGCATCTAACCCCTCGGGGGTGTGTGTGAACTTCTCATTACACACCTGACCCATTCTTTATCCTATATTATATATATATATATATATTATAGGAGTGTGGTCATGCCCCTATAGTTTAGGTGGAGTAGGCACTTTAATGTTAAACCTCAAATTTTGCGCTTTAATAATTTTGCAAACGTTCAATGAATTTGAACGAAATTTGGAATGCGCGATCTGGTACAATAGATCTCTTGATTTACCAAGTTGCATTTCAGTTAGACATATAGTTTCTGTGCAGCAAAATGGCAAAAATGCACTTTTCACCAGTTTTGACACCTTTTTTGCCTATGGCACTGCGACCGCATCACGGGGTCATTTGGTCTGAAATTTAGAACGTGGAAAGAGTTTGGGTCAAGAAACAATCCAGCTTTGGTTTGGTAAAAAAAAATATGAATCCATTCAAAAGTTATTAAACTTTTCATTTTTGAGTTCTGAGCATGTTCAGTTCACTGAAAAATGCATGTGTATATTTTGCAACCTAAGAATTGTCTCATGGTCAAGGATTTTGCTACCTCATGAAAGAAAATCCTAGTCCATCAGAAAAATTCTTAGTTCACAAGCTGCCATCTTGTTTTCAGTTTTCCTGCCAAACAGAATGTCGTAGCTTTCTCCATGGGTGACTTTTCGGCCAAATGAGGCATGGGTTTTGTTCAGGGTAACCTCTTCTACAAAGCCATGCCTTTGGTTTGCTTCATTTCTGTCAAAAAATAGGTTTTTAAAAATTAAAAATTCTTCTTTCATGACTCACTAACGATCTTCTTTCGCAAGTTTGCAAAATCCTGGTCCATGAGATGATTCTAGTCTGCTAGCTGCTTTCTTGAGGGGATGACCAGATAGCCAGAAATTTCATGACCAGATGTCCCTGGGAATGACCAAATGGCCCAGATTGGCATGACCAGATGTCCCCTCATGGACTAGGATTTATCTCGTGGCCTAAGATTTTGCTATCTGACAACTGAAACATTTTTAAAGTTGTAAAAACTTTAGAACTGCATAGCTCATTAATGGTTTGGTCTTTTTACTTGAAATTTACAGAGTGTTGAGGGGGATGCCATATAGGTGTTAATTATGCTATTGTTGGGGAATTGAGCAGTTGCATAGCTATGCCATGATGAAGTTGACATAGGATTACATTGCAGTGTTTGTCACGCCTTTTGACGCCATTATCTCGAAAATGAAGCTAGATACAGAGTTTTTGCTAATGGTGGCATAGATCACCTTTTTAGGTGATCTATGCCATTGGAACAAGGGCCTGCAGTCCCACAGATGCATATTTTTATGCAGTAATGGGCAAGTTGGGGCCCCATGCTCCCACCAATACATGCTTTTAACTAGTTATATGAAACTTTTTCAAAAAGTAAGGAAATTCATGGCAAAAAAGTGCATTTACTGCATCAGTTAGGATTAAAGCGACAAAAGTGAGGAAATGAAATGTTGGGGTTGAGCCCCTAACCCCCCACACACAATCCACATACCCATCCTCTGCAGATTGACAGACGCCAGGGTGTGCCATGGGTCATGAAGTCTAACTATCACCCCATTCTCCTTTACTGTAGCATGTCAACCTGCTTACATATGGAATGGGGTGACAGTTGGGCCTGACAACCCCATGGCACACCATGGTGTCTGTCAGTCTGTGGAGGATGGGTGTGTGGGTTGTGTGTGGTGGAGTTAGGGGCTCAACCATAACATTTAATTTCCTCGCTTTTGTTGCTTTAAGCATAACTGATGCATTAAATGCACTTTTTTGCCATAACTATATATATATATATGTGTGTGTATATATATATACATATATATGATGTGCTTATATAAACATTTAAGATCAGGTTCTGTGGAAAACCTTGATGGTGCCAGGTACATTAACTTACCAAGGGTATTATGAGTGTACACACACAAAGTGCATCCTTCCTGTTTGGGTCAGTGCAGCAAACTTTGGGTAACCAACAGCATCATCACATCATTATGGCTAACTTAATAGTCATCTTTTGCTGTCACCTCATTTGGCAAGACACTGTGCATCAGCTCAGTCAGGGAAAGAAGCATTACATGAAATTTCAAGAGCAGCAGCAGGTGACATAGTTCTTGTTAGAGTGTGTGCATGCATGGATCAGTGTCGCACAAATTCATGGAGTCCTTTCCTCACGTTTAATGGTTTCATCATTTTTTTCAATATGTGGCATCTGGAATTTTTGTCACATTTATACAGCACCATTTCTTTGGTCCACAATTATGGGAACTGTGTGCACTCATAATTTAGTGTGTCAAGAAAGACCGCAGACTTTTCAGCACATTATGCTCTCTTCATTTCTGAATATGTGTAGTCTGGAATTTTCTGGACATAAGAAGACAACAGCATTTTGTGGGTGCACAATTAGGAACTGGGTGCAAATTACGGGGACTGGGTGTACGCATGAATGAATGAGGCATGACTTAATGGAGACTTTTCATTCCATTTTATGCTCTCATTTCTATTCATCTGGAGTTGGGAATTTTTGGGACATGACAGCAGCATTTTGGGGGTGCAAAATTATGGGGAGTCTGTGCATGCATAATTTAGTGTGTCAAGAAAGACTGCAGACTTTTCAGCACATAATGCTCTCATCATTTCTCAGTATGTGTAGTCTGGCATTTTCTGAACATAAGATGACAGCAGCATTTTGGGCATGCACAATTATGGGGACTGGGTGCATGCATGAATGAGTACAGCATGAATTAATGGAGACTTTTCATTCCATTTTATGCTCCCATTTCTATTCATCTGGAGTCAGGAATTTTTGGGACATAATACAGCATCCCAAGATTTGTATGAACACTGGCCAAAAGCATTCTACAGAAAATAAGCTAAACAATCGTGTTCTTCCCTTCCTTGTTATATTCCAACTTAATAATCTGTTTCCAAAAGGAAAATATTTTAGTGATCTCAGTAATGTTTTCTTTCTGTCTTGGTGTGTGTGTGTGTGGAAAAGCAGGAGTGAGCAGTGCAATAATCTGCTAAACAGCATGTGTGCACTGTCAGGTGCACATTGCCCAGCCCCTTGAAAACATATATGATAGCTGACTTGCTCCACTGTTGATGGTATAAAGAATACATAATGTATATTTTATTTGTACCATCATCAACAGTGGACCAAACCATATAATATGTTTTTGGGGGCTCAGTGGGCAGTGGCAACCTGATAGTGCACACATGCTGTTTAGCAGATTATTGCACTGCTCACTCCTGCTTTTCAACAAACAAACCATGACAGAAAGGAAATATTACTGAGGCCCACAAAATATTTCATGGTAAACAGATGCTATTAAGTAGGAATAGAACAGGTCCAGAAGCACGCTGCCCTAACACTGAGGATGGGTGCTGGTAGATAGCATCTAGCTCCAAAAGTGCAAGACAAAACCAGAAAGCCAGCACTCCAGATGAATAAATCCCAAGAAAAAATATTCACTGCTAGTGCAAATTTATTGATGGCAAAACAAGCCACTCAAATGACCCCTGTGCTTCATTGGGGGGCCCCTAATGAAGGCCTAATGAAGCACAGGGGGTCATTTGTGTGGCTTGTTTTGACATCAGTAAATTTGCACTAGCAGAGAACATTTTTTCATTGTGTTTATTCATCTGGAGTGCTGGCTTTCTAGTTTTGTTAAGTGGGAATATAAAGAGGTCAAGGACACCACTTTTGTAATTTACTTTATTTTGGCTGCTTTTGGCCATGGTTCTTATCATTTTTGGGAGGTAAACAAGATTATGCAAAAGAAAGACAGAACACACACTTAACATTATGCACATAACAGTGCACAATGGGGAGGGAGAGACTAACAACAACAAAAATGGACAGTGACCTGTGTCAGATGACCTAAAGGAATGCAAGAAATGTAAGAAGGCAGTAAGGAGGGCTGGGGGATGGGGGTATACTGGGATGCATTGGGAACCATCCCATTAAAATGAAGTCCAAAAATGGAAGTTCTAATCCCTATAAACAGTACATATATTTGGTGAGACCTCACCTTAGGTGCAGCATGCAGTGATGAGAGCATATCTCTGCAAGGATATACACAGGATGGAGGCTGCACAAAGGAGGGGAACTAAAATGTTGAAGGGTATGCACCAGAATGAAACTAGATGAAGAGACACTAAAGGACATTACATATAAAAGCAAAGAAGGGGGGGCATGATAGAAACTGTCAAGTATCGAAAGGGAATCAACAATGTACAAGAGGGTAGCATCATTCAGAAAAAAGAGATGTGCATGAAGAAACCAAATTTGAAGATGGGGGGATGGATCAGGGGCAACCTCAGAAACTATTTTTTCACACAGATGGTGGTGAATGCAAGGACAAACTAAAACTAATGATCAATATTCTGATGGGACAGCAGCAGCTGAAGCATCCCCATAATTTGTAGCTGGTGCACCTCAGTTTGCTCCAACTGCCGCTCAACATTGTCAAGAAGGTGGTTAGCAGCCTCCAGCTCACTCCATATCAGGCCCAAATTGGCCTGTGTGGCAGGTAGTTGGACAGGGTTGCCACCGTTACCTGCTGCAGGTTTTGGTGGTGGAGCAGCCAGTTGATCCATGGCCCTCCCTGCTTCACACCACCATGTGCAGGTGGATGCCCTGCTGCCTCCTCTTCCTCAGCAGGGCCAGCAGGTGTATTACTGCCCTGTTCTGCAACCTTGGCCTGCCACTGTACATGGTGGTGGTTGTACAGGTGGGTGCACTGACCACCTGTGCCAAGGTGAGTTCCTCTGGGGCCACAGTGCACCTCCACACCACACAGATTACATTTCATTACACTGCAGTCCCCAGGCAGTGTAGTAAAGAACTCCAATACTAATGAGCTATGGGGAGGACAAGGCACAGGTGGGGGGGCCCCAGGTGTTGTTGGAGCTAGGGGTTGCTGCTGCATAATTGGGGCTGGGGGTGTGGAAACCTGCTGCTGTGACTGTTGCAGCTCCTTCTCCCTAACTTCCTGCTGCTGACCCACTGGTGCAGGGGCCATAGCAACTGGTGGCACTGGGGGGACACTGGCAGGTGCTACCGGAGGTGGTGCTTTCATGGCACCAAGTCCACTACCTCTTGCTTTGGGGGGGCACTACTCAAGATGATGCGCCAGTCCAAATGCAGTCTGCCACCATGTGTGCATACACCAACGTGATCTCACCCACTACATCTGCAAAAACCACCCCTCTCTCCCCCTCCATTCTGGTCTCTCTTGCTATCTCTCACTCACACACACAGACACATAAAAATAATTTAACAATTAACTAATACTAAACTGAAATACTGCACAAACACAAATCCAGACAACAAATAGGCAAAAATAATCAGCTAATTAGCAAAACAAATTTAAAGGTTTATGGTAGTTTTAGATTGGTTACTAGATGTTCCTCTCTAACTCTCTGTTCAACAAGCTCTTTCTCCTCCTACAAGGTAAAAGTGAAACTCTCTTTCAAGCATGATTCACTTCCTGCCTGCCTGCCTGAAGCATGTGACCTAGACTGTGTAAGCCATGTGATGTGTGTGGGCTGCCTGTACATTCTTACTCCACCTTTAAAGTGTAGTAAGGCAGAGTAAGCAAAGCAAAGTTATCACCACTATTGCAAGGTGAAGTGGTGAAGTAACAGTTTTCAATGTGCACTTCACGTAGCCTGAGAATAACGTGAAGCGGGCTACTTCACGTCTACTTTGTGGGCGGAATTTAGATTCGCTGCATCTCTACCCATGTGTTTTCTCATACCCAGTTTCACTATTCCATTATGTCTAGCTCATCTCTACTTAAATCCCACTACTTTCATTTCCTCAATTTCACAGAGTTACCTTGTGCCACTGTCTGCACATATTGTAAATAAATTCATGCAGCCCATTCTGTTTATTCCATTTAGAAATTTGTAGATCTTTATCATTTATCCCAACCTCCAATGTGTACATGTCCCAGTCCCTTAACCTTAAGACTAACCATGTTGACCTTGTATCATCTTGGTGATCCTCATCTACACTGTCTCAACCCTATCCATGCCCTTCCTCAAATGCAAACTTCAAAATTGTGCACAGTACTCCAGCTGTGGTCTTGTTAGAAATCTATACAAAGACAATATCAGCTCCTTTCATTTTTTATTTTTTTATTGAATTTTGTTGATCAGGTAGGCCCACTGAGACTAAAAGTCCCTTTTTCAGGGGTGACCTGAGGGGGAGGGATACAGATGGTAACCAACTGAAATTGAACCAGATTAAGCTATTGGTGGTATTCTTAGTGAATGGGGGACATTTGGCCAGGACACTGGGAAAATTCCCCTACTCTGCCAGCAGGGTGCTTGACTGCCTGTGAGCAGAATGGAGGAGCCCAGTTCTGCTGGGGAGCTAGCTGAGATGGATGTGGAGGAGGCTGGGGGGCAGGTCTCCTCCTCCACCTCTGTTTTGCCAGAGACTGAAGACTTCTTCGATGCAGATGTGGATACCATTGAGAAACCTGATATACCCACTCCCAAGCTAGAAACTAAACCTCTGTGAGTACTTCAAGTTTACCAGTTTTGAATAAAATAACTGAATGTTCCCAAGCAGACTTAGAACTTAAGGTTCAACACTTGGCAGCCAGACAAAGATAAATATCAGAACCACTGTTTAAGCTGAAAAAAAGCAATACTCTTGTGACTGGGGCTTCGTGCCCTTCAGATGTCAAAGCCTGCCCTGGTAGTTTTGGAAGCAGATCGCCCTCCGAGTGCCAGATACCCAGAATGTCATCTGCAGGGTCTGAGGTGACCGCTTCCCCTGCTATTTATCAAACTTCTAACACAGATCAAGCCTGTGCCACAGTATTTTTGTTTACTGCAAAAGTGCCACCAATAAAAACAGTGCTACAAGACAATACTAAAATAAGATGTGCCTCTATTATTTTCAGCAAGAGGAACATTCCTCAGAATCAGCCGACCACAGATGAGGAGTCAGAAACCAAGACTGTAAAAGAAAAGACTGATACAGCCCTAGAAGCTACAAAACTGCTGCAAACAGCAGCAGCAGTGGTGAAAGCCGCATTTGCAATCCCAACCAGCACTGAGTCAAGCACTCTGTGGACACCTGAAAAAGCCCAACAGGAGTCAGGGTGGATGCAGACAGTGGTACCGGGTCTCCTGATCCACTATGGGACATGATGCAATTCTGTCAGCAAACTCCTTTATGGAACCCAAAGGTAGCAAAACCAGGACAAAATATTGCCACTTCAGGCAGTATCGGGTCTGCTACTCTTAAAGGGGCAATTGAACTAAATAAAAAAACAACAACATACTGAGGGTAGTATTACCATGCAGCAAGGGGACAAAGTAATAATACAAACATCCCACTTAATCCAAAAACTGCTATATCACCTGTTATTATTTCTGAACCTGAGGTTCACTTTGAAGGGAAAACTGAGATAGATAGTGCAGGATCCCCCCCCCACCCAGTTCAGCAACCTGTTGAAGGTGCTTAAGGGCCTGAACAGCTCCAAAGTCAAAATCTAGGGGATTCAGATACTGCTCCTCGTACTTTACTGTCTGAATTATTTGCCAAAAGCAAGAAAGAAGCTGCCCCCTAGAGAAAAGCAGTATGCAACAGCTATAAAGGGGGATTGGAACAAAGGCCTGACATAAAGTATGTTGGTAAAACCTTGCTTAAGGACTCCCTACATTTCACACCTTGAAGTCCCCTCATGCTTTAGAACTCTTTTGGCAAAGATACAACAGAGTGAAATTTTCACCACTTTAGACCCCTTACTTAGTTACTCTTCTTACTAAAACCCTCATAAAGTGTGTAACAATCATTTTCCACAACAAAGGTCCATGTAGAAGACTTCTTGCACTGGATCAACCAGAAATGTGATGTCCTCAGTTCTCCAGAGGCTGTCCTGGATGAAGAAATGTTCTGGATGGGGGGGGGGACTTAAGGTAAAGCTACATCAATCCACAAGAAGGCATTTGTCATATCTCCAACTCCTTTTTACTAGGGAGGGACAAGGGGTCTGTTTTTATGTGGGGCAACCCAGAGCATACTACAAATGTGGGGCCCGCATCCACCTCTCAAGCGTTTGTGATCGACCTAGATGTGACAATTGTGGAGACGTGGGACACATCTCTCTTCAATGTGACAGCCATACTCAGCGCGACCTCTGTCAGGAATATGGCCTTACTTTCTTGGAGTGCCCCTGGGCAGCAAGAAATAAATCAAGCACGATAAATCCAGATTCCCTTATCCAAAAAGCTCAAGATGCAGTTTTAATACCAGAACAACAGGAATCAGGTACATCATTTGCAGAAAAAGAGACCCCTGTGGTGGACACAGAAATTGAAGTTAAAGACACAACACCTCAAAAGGAGGCTATTGCCCCCCCCCAAAGTTGGACATAGCTGCAAAAGATGTTCTTCTAGCCCTGCAACCTGTGTGTTATGAAGTTCCCACCCCAGTGGAGTGCAAAAACACTGACCAAGGGGGTACCTCAACTGTGCTGCCACCACGCCAGTGGTCCACTGTGACAGGGAGATGGAGGTCAGCAAGGATGTCTAAGGAGGATCCAGCAAATAACAAGCAGCCCAGGAAAATCCTTTTTCTGTGTTGGCCAACTCAACTTGGTCCTAAATTCACTTACTAAAGTGAGAAATTTGTTACAACATTAGACCGCATCTTTACACCTAACAATATGCAGATTTCTGCTTTTATAATTTCACCTTCAGAATTTTTAGACCATCTGATCTTGGAGATCCATTTCCATCATCCCCTGAACAACACTCAGAAACATAATAGATGGAGACTTAACTCTTCAGTATTGGTAGACCCATGTGTTATTGCAAGTATCACCAACCTTTTGTGGGCAAGAACATCAGTATTTGATTTATACGAAGATGGTGGGGCTTGGTGGGATGACACAAAACTAGATATTAAACTATGGTTTCAGAAATTTGGTAGGGCAAGAGAATGAAGCAAATTATTTCAATACCTCAAACTTTGTTCTCAATTACAATATTTGTATTCACTGGTATCAACTTAAAAAAAATGATTATTCTGAACAAATTAATATTATTAAACTACAAATGAGACAGTACCAGTATGATAGCGCACATACAAATAATGCAGAGTTTAGCTATGAAACCCAGAAAACACCCATAGGAGACCCCTAGAGACATGCAAGCAGAGAAGAGAAACTACAACTTTCACCTGTCTAAAAGACAAAACTGGTACTATGAGGTCCTCCAAAAATCAGCTCCATAACATTATAACTGATCACCTTCATGGTCTTACTCCCTCCTCCCCACCTACAGATCTTAAACTGAACCTTATTTAGATAGCATTACATCTCTTATTCCACCCTGTGACAATAAAATATTAGAAGCCCCTATTACAGCAGTAGAAACAGAGATGGTTATTGAAAAATAAAAATTAGGTACTTCCCCAGAAACTGACGGTCTGCCATATGAATTTTAGGATACCTTTTCAGACGTTAAGTCTGTTTATTTAGTAAAAGTATTCAACTTCATTTTAAAGCAAGACTCCACTCCAGCAGATTTCTTTACAGGACTTACCATTTTCTTATATAGATCAGATACAGAATTGGAGACCAATCAGTATTCTTAATTCAGACTATAAAATCTAAACACAATTATTAAATTTCCACTTAAGAAATGTAGCAAATATTCTCATTTACCCAAATCAGTTCTGTGGCATCCCTGAATAATGGATACAATACCCCCTTATGATTATCAGAGAAATAGTAGAATACTATAATTCTAAACATAAAATCTATCCTATCAATTGATCAAAGTAAGGCTTTTGATAGAGTCAACCACTTCTTCTTATCAAGCATGCTGTCAGCTTATGGTATTTCCCCTATATTCATAAAATGGTTATATACCATATATTCCTCTGCTATAGCACGACCCATTATCATGGGCAGCCCTTCTCAAATAATGCAGTTATCAGCAGGGTCCATCAGGGTTGCCCCCTCAGTCCTCTTCTTTACATTTTCTCCCTAGATCCTCTTGTAAGGACTTTAGTTAATAATCCTGCATGGAAAGGTTTAACAGGTACTACCAGTTCAGATGAAGTCAAGGTAATAGCATACGCTGATGACCTCTGTCTATTTCCAGCTATTGCTGACTATATCACTTATATCTTGGAAGACATTGCAAAATATTCAGTAGTTTCCAACACCAGCTTAAATTTGGGTGAAAGTGTGGGCCTTTTTTTTAGGCCCAAACACCCGACCAGCCTCAACCATTAACGGTATCCCCTTCTGCTGAGATCCTATGAAAATACTAGAAATCCTTTTTGAACAACATAATTTACCTCTGCTAAATTGGGAAAACATCTTAAAAACTTGTGAATTTTAGGTACACAAATGGAAGGTATGGAAATTGTCCAAACTTAAATGGGTCTAGATTATTAAAACATTTCTAGCTCCTTGTTTTCTGTACATAGCCATGCTGCCCCCCCCCCACCATTGTATTGGAAACCAGAATTTGCAGTTGCTTCTTTCAAATGTTGTGAGGGAGAAGGCTTAACCCCATTAAAAGGTCCTTTACACACTTCTCTAAGGCCAAGGGTGGTCTTGGAATGTTGGATCCAGTCCTTTATTTCCATTCTGTTTTTATATCACAAACTCTGAAGATTGCACTGGCTCTCACATCAAATCCCCTCTAGCTATGGATTCATAATAACCTAATGCCTTATCTCTTAGCTTGGAGGGATGAAGCTCCTAAGCTTCTCCCAAGCTTTAAAACTCCTGAGTTTTTTAAACCCACAGCTTCAACACTATATAAATTGGGTTTGTTTAATTAATTTATTTATTTAAATTGTGGTACCTGTGTAAGCAAACTGAGACCATGACAGTCTCTTTTTCAGGGGCGACCCAGGATTAGTAAAATGTACCTAGAGCAAAAATTAAGGGTTCAACACATACGACTGAGAATTATACAAAGTTGACAAATACATGACAACAGTTAAACACATACGTTTGAGAATTATACAGAGTTGACAAATACATGACAAGGTGTGTTAGCAGATACAAGATAGAGCCACAGGCACAGTGTTCAAATTCATGTGTCAGTATCATAGATACCTGAGCTGTGACATGGGGGGGACTATCCGAAGCATGAGGTTGTGTAGGCAACACCCCCTAGATTCAGAGTAATAGGTCACCAATAGCCAGAGCAGATAGTTTGTTTGATCTGGTGTGACTTAAGTCCAGACTTGAAACCAGAGAGAGATTCCCAGTCCTGCAGATCTTTTGGGAGATTATTCCAGAGTCTTGGAAGAAATGATCTAGTAGATATCTGTCCATGGGAGGACCTAGCCCTGGAACCTGAAGAAGTTTGCGGTCAGAGGACCTGAGATCTTTGCTACCCAGTTTGAGGTTCAAAAGGTTCACAAGACTTGGGGAGCATCTGGTAGCTGTAGCTTGTATGTCAAACAGACCACAGGGTATGCTAGCTTCTTTTCTAAGGGTGGCCAGTTAATGGTGCCCAGCACCTTGCAGTGATGCTTCATATGATGTGCCCCAGTGGCAATACGATAGACTCGGTGGTATAGTGTTCACAGACACCGCATTTCTGTGGCCTTCAATGATTGCAGCAGTGTGGCTTCATAAAGTAAAGTGGGTAGAATAGTTCCATTACTGACAATAGGTTTTGATTCATTGGTTAAGAAAGGGCTAAGCCTGTACGGAAGGCCAAGTTTCTGATTGACCACTTTGGTCATGTGATCAATGTGGCATCTAAAAGTAATTTTTTTGTCTGTAAGCATTCCTAGATACCTTATGCAGTCAACCACTTCAATTTTTGTCCTGTTTGAGAGTGAGAGAGAGAGATATCAGGTTGGACCTAATCCCAGATAACCTAGAGCTCCGCTCAAGGGCTTTATAATATAATTATGGGAATCTGTCACCTCTCAGAGGCTGAATTTATGAACTGCCCCCCACATTTATGCAAAAGGGTTTTAGCACAGTTAAATTATACTACGATCCCACCCCACATGTGGGAAATACTATGGCTTGCATCCTATGGGAGGCTAAATGTAAAGGGCAACAGTAAGCATAAAGCCCAAGAGGAGAGATACAGTCCCTACCTTATATGTTGGGAAATAGAAGAAACTATAGATAACTTCCCATCACATACAGACTCTCTGGAAATATTTAGCCAACAAATGGAGTCTTGCATGGCTAAATACTTTAACCTATACCATAATGATAATAGGTGACTACCCTCCCTAAAACTATTGTAAGGAAACCCTTGAAGTATTTTTTTCTGTCTTATGTTTTTTTATGGCAGGAAAGATGCCAGTGGAAACTAAGACAAAAAATGGTGATGCATGTATCATTCAGTATACAATGTGAACTAGCAATGTTACCTGTATATGACAAAGATGTTAGCCACCATTACGTATCCACAGTAAATAAATGGTGGAAAGGGTTTTCTGCCTTTATGAAATATAAATAAGTTAGCTAACCCCCGAATCAGTGCATTGAAAGATAAGGCATAGTAAAAAAAAAAAGGAGTAAAATATATAAACACAGGGAAAGGTTGGTTTTTCAGTTTTTGTGATACTGCATTTCAAGTTATTATGATTTCAACCTGTATTTTCTTTTTTTTATTACGTGTTTTTGATGTATTTGTTTTCTTGACTTTAGTGCACTTGTATTTGCTTATGATGTTTTTTTTTCAATAAAATTCCACTACTCTTTTTGAGAAGTGCCATGGGATCTTTAACATCCACCCGAACAACCACCAGAACAGGCAGACGGGAACTTAGTTTAATGTCTCATCCAAAAGATGGCACCCCCTCATGCTACACTACAGTGTCATCATTGGGATTTTACCCAAGTGCTTGGTGTGGGGATAGAACCCACAGCCTTCTGATCTTCCAACCTCAGAAGTGAGTATGCAACCTGCTGAGCCACTGACACGGCGTTTCTCATGAGAGATCTATATAATGGCAATATCAGCTCCTTCCATCTACTACTGATAACCTTACCTATGTATACTGTAGGGCAAAGTTCCTAAACTTCACTACATAGAGTATTTCGCATATAATGCAAAATTCGTGTAATACTCCGCAACGCGAAGCGAATAACTTCACCTTTTAATTTTGACATGAAGTTCCTTTGATTTCAATGAACTTCACGTTAGCCTTTTTATTGCTCTTTAAGGTGAATTTTGCAGTGATTCATGGGATGGCAGATCACATGGGCTCTATATCGTCTTGCACAACCACAGTTCATCATAGCATGTGTTGTGGAAAGCTGGAGGCAGTTTGCTTTCACAGCTCTGAGATTCAGACCCTTTAAAAACCTTTAAACATGCCTTTTTGCCACATTCAGTTTCTGTACTGACAGACACTGTAGAAGTGTGCTCCGGGGGAGGGGTGTATCTGTGGTGAATGGAGATTTACAGTGAGAAAGGCAGTCTTTCCAACTGTTGGGTACTGTTTTAGTATTTGTGTGTTCATGTACAGTACACACATTAATTCTTCTAGTAAGTTTTGATCATTTGTTTCGCTTTTGCTGTGGTGCTTTGCATTTTTTCAGTCTGTTTAAAAGACTGGGTTGTAGTATACTGAACTGTTAAATGTTCTGCCAATTTCCTCTAGTGTGTGTGTGTGTGTGTGTGTGCCGTCAAGTCAAATGCATTTTATTGTGGCACTGCAATCGCAGTACTCTTCATTTACTCGCCCATCTATGTAATTTTTTAATGCTTCTATCTAGGCACTGCTGTATCCCCCCCCCAGTGAAAGAAGGTACCATTTTTTCAGTTTTGGATCACTGACCACTGGTTATGGTGTTGTTGTACCTGTGTGGGCTGCTTCTCTTTAGTGCATAACCTCCATCTGTCAGTGTTGCTGCATCTCTTTAGGGCCCAATCTCCATCTGTAAGTCACAGTTGTTGTTTTTTTTGCTTGCCATCCTCCCAAAACTGCCTAAATCTAAATGTGTTGTTAATTGTCTGTGTAATCCAAAAAAATGCCTGTGAAGAGACATGCATGCAAAGATGTTTCTGGACGTGGCTCTGCTGCCAGTGCCAAGAGTGGCCATGGGCATGTGCATCGTAATACACAATAGAAGGGGATAGCTGATGTAAGTAAAGGGATTTCTCTGACTATGTCTCTCACAGTGCAATCAGTCACTTCAATAATGGTTGGAGATGCTGTTGTCCCTGCTGGTGGTGGTAGTGAAGTTAGTGACGGGTCCGGCATGAGTACTGCATTAAGTTCAACCCATGCAAACTTACCTGGGTGCCAAAATGTTGTGGAGTCTGAAGACATGATTTAGAGTCTAGTTGATGTTACATTGCATGTCCCCACATTTATTTATTTATTTAGTTTTTGTTGACTGGGTAAGTGCACTAGACAAATTCTGCTAATTTTCAGGCACTACCCAGGGGAGAGGAATACAGATGAATGCAAACTGACCTTGAACCAGATTAAACAGTAGATGGTATTTTTAGTAAATGGGGAAAAATTTGGCCAAGGCACTGGGGAAATTCCTCTACTCTTTTCGAGAAGTACCTTGGGATCTTTAACATCCACCTGAACTACCACCAGAACAGGCAGATGGGGCCTCGATTTAACATCTCATCCAGAAAACAGCACCTCAGGAGTGCACTACATGCTGTACTACAGTGTCAATATTGCGATTTAACTCAAGTGCTTGGTGCGGGGATTAGATGAACATGATTCTGATCTTGATGATGACCCAAAATCTCATGTTTCCAGCAATGCTGAGGTTATGCCTGGGTCATCCAAATATTCAAATGTTGACAAAACAATTGTGGATGATCATACTGCATCTGCGGTTGGAACATGTTCATCACAGGACAGCACCCAAACTGAATTTGTGGATGCGAATGATGATTATGATGGTGATGCTAGTAACTCCAGCTGAGAACCAGAGAAAAAGAAACTGAAGGTGGCTGTGTGTAAACAGTCTGTTATTAAATCACCCCCTCCTCAAAGTTCTGATGTAGCTGTGTCTGTTGATGATGATGACCCAGTAATAGTCATAGATTGTGATGTTCACACAGAGTCCAAGTGTGCCTAACAACAGAAATCATACAGTACACCACCCATTTCAGTAGGACAAAAACTGGAGTCCAACATGCAGCATCGGGAACATGTGAAAAATAGGGCATCAAAATCCCTAGTTTGGGATTTCTTTGTGCAAGATGCATGTGATGAAACAGTGGCAATCTGCCAGCTTTGCCAAGTGCATGTGAGGCATGGTAAAAAGGGTAGCCATCTTGGCACCGGAGGCCAGCATACATATCTGAAGAGCAGGTACATGGCACTGTGGACTGGGCACCAGAGAGGAGTTAATGCCATAGTGGGGCATCCACCCTCATCCACTTTACTGAGCATGGTATTCCCTTCCCTGACTGGAAGTAGCCAAACTAGCCATGTGTGTGGTATTGGTGAAATAACACCGGAGGATTACTACAAGCTTGAAGAAGAGGATGATTTTGAACTGTCAAGTAGTGGTCAGACTAGCAGTGGTGGTCCATCAGTATTTCTAATACATCAACCCCTGTGCTTAAAATGGGGAAAATAACATAATTTGTTGACTTGGCACCTGTGCAATCCCCATCACATGGCAAAAACACCCCACCCATGGCACTTCGCAGAGCAGAGCCATTTTTCATGCCACATGCAAAATGGGTAACAATGCAGCCCTTGTTGCACAGTCTTTTTGCCCAGAACATGACATACCCACCAAATCATGCAGTGTCACCTGAACTGAATGTTGCTGTAGGGGAAATGCTGGCAATTGACCTTTTGCCCTTCTCCTTTGTGGAAAATTCTGGATTCCGGCATTTTGCAGTATGCACCTGTCCCTAATAGAATGTCCCATCCAGGATATACTTTTCCACCCATGATGTCCCAGAGTTATATCAAACTGTGACAGAGTCTGAAAGACATGCCCTTCAGCATTCCTCATCACCTTACTTTCAGTTAAGTATGGATATGTGGAAAAGTGACAAAATGGCTAGTAGTTCCTATCAGTGTATTACATCACATTGGGCGCAGGTACCAGGGGTTGTCTGTGATAGTGGGATTGGAAAGCAGTGTAATAAGTCAGACTGTCATGGTAGCAACCTTCATGGAATTAGACAGCATCCAACACTTACAATGCGTAGTATAGCAGGGTCGCATAAAGGTGAAAACATATTAGACTTGCTACTGACAGAAACTGATCAGTGGCTGCACCCACTGTCTCTAAAAGCTGACTTAATAGCTAGTAAAAATGGATCAAACATCATTAAATGTATTAGCAATGGTGGCTTTGTGAGGGTTCCCTACATGGCACACTGTTTAAATCTTGTGGTACAGGAGTTTATGCAGCTCCCTGACATCAAGCAAATGCTGACTGTTACATGCCACATCTGTGCACACTTAGCACGCTCTGGAAAAGCCTGTGACCAACTTAGGCAGCTGCAAATTCAAAACAGCCTCCTACAGCACCGCATCAAACTTAAAGTTGTCACATGCTGGAACTCGACACTTTACATGGCAGAGTGGTTGTATGAGCAATACAAAGCCATCTCCGAATACCTAGTAATGCACACTAGCTGTGACAGTTCAGGGGCCTCAATGCCTATGGAAATTGAACAATGGCAACTCATGGACTCAGTAATATCAATTTTGAGGCCTTTTGAACATGCCACACAGGCAGTGAGTGGTGACACTGCATCCATTAGTCAAGCCATTGCATTGCTGCAGGTGCTTTGGAAAACTTTGTTCAATCTGCAGCCTAGCCTTGATGTATCTGGTGATAGGTCAAGCAGTGTCTTACTGAAACACATGCTTACAATATTCAACTGCAATCTACACATCGCCACTATTCAGCAAAGTGCAGAATTTGAAATAGCAACAATGTTGGGCCCATGTTACAAATGTGGCACTGCATCCTTATTGGAGGAAATGCCTGATCAGGTTCCAAATCTGACTGGACAACTGTTTTGATTGGTTCATGGGGCACAGAAGTCAAGTGCAAAGATCTGTAAACAGCAGCATAACAAGGCAGAAGGTCACTGTGGAGTAAGTAAGGTGGCTGAGGGGCAAGGGGGGTGTCAACAAAACAGGTCTCCATTAACCCACTTTGGAGTGCCTTGTCTCAAGTAGGAATCTGTAACCTCGATGAAGCCTGTGAACAGGTGGATGACTCATCAGGACTGCATGCATCACAGTGCATGGTTGACACCTATTTGACAGAAAACAGGCATCTGTCAGTAGTTGTTGATCCTCTGGTGTACTGGAGTGGCAAGGTGAATGAATGGCCGGAACTAACTTCAGAAGCACTGAAGTACCTGACCAGCCCACCCTGCAGTGTAAGTGTGGAGGGGATATTCAGTTCTGTGGGGAAAAATAGTGCATGACTGTCATACTAACCTGTCACCTACAAATGTCAGCATGCTGACATTTACAAAAATGAATGAAGGTCACGTACCAAGTCGAACGATGACATCTCTGTTTGTACCCCATCACTATGATGTTTATGCTGATAATGTGGGCAAGACCATCCTGGTGGCAGCATCAAATGGTGTACCATTGAGGTTGATGATGCAGTCATGGAAAAATAATTCCCTAGTGGCCACAACTCCGACCCTGATGACTGCAAGGGCAGCTTCCTACTGGATCAGGATGAGGAGGATGTTGGTGGTAGTACATAACAGGGTTTAAAGGCAGCCACAGTTCTTTACTGGTAAAATATATTTGCATTTCATCAAAGAAAAACAGTGTCCTTGACCCTCATTCCATATGACAGAGATGTAAAAATAATGACTCATCATTCTATTTTACCTTCCGCTTTGTAGATTTTGTGAGTACAGTTAACAGAATGTGTGATGTCATTAGCAAACACAGTCAGCCTCATAAACACAAATATCAACTTGATGTAGCCACTTAAATCATGCTGACTAAATGACAGATATCCTCCTCCTGACACTAAAAGACTGTGACACACACCATATCTAGCCACACTTCTTCATGACAGTGAGAGACAGTGATTTTGTACCCCATGCCCAATGGGGTATGGCCATTTAGTCCCCAGACAAAACGTTGCAGCGTAGTAGCAGAATAATGGTCACCAGGACAATTGGTCATTACCGCTGTCATGGCGCAGACAAAGTGTAGCAGTAGCACTAGTAGCTGAAGGGTAGGATAGATTGAAGGGAAGGAAAATTACTTGTATAATTTAATCCAAGAATTTAAAAGAAAGAAGGATAGATTTACTGCATAATATAATCCGATGGCTGAAGAAGTTACCAGTATTATTAATAAACATTGGTGTGTACTCTGATAGGATAAAACAAATTGAACACAATGAGTCATAAACCACCACTCATTGCTATTAAGAGAGGGAGGAACATAAATGATAAAGTAGTGAAAAAGATGATCACTTCAAATAAAAGATTATTACATGGCTACCAATCAAGCTCTGCCCGCTCTGCCATTCCCCCATAATAGTACATAGTGCTTGCACTCAGTAACAGTTTAATAAAATAATTTGTCAGTCAACAATATTTTTTCAAAGAAAAATGACATGGCAACTTCACCGAAATATTGGGTATTTTCTGCCCCTTGCTTGAGCTGTGTAGTCATGGAAAAACAGCATTTTCTCCAGTGTCTGACTACTACACTTATGGCTCCTCTCCCCAAAACAATCCAGCCTCTTTACCCCATTTGTCTATGAGCAGCTCAATGTCCATACAGTGTCATGGTGAGAAAGGTTGTACACTCAAAAGAAACGCTGAGCACAGGGTTGGCGGTACTTCAAAACTGAAAAGGCACTTTTGAAAACATTGAAGTTGAGTACACACCACCAGTAATAAAAGATATCCAGCTCTAATAATATCATACAAAAGGCCATTTATTAATACATACAAGACAGGTCCCATACTCACCCATCTGATGCGTTTCAGATCCTACAGATCCTTTTTCAAAGGCCTTTGATAAAGGATCTGGAGGATCCAAAACGCATCAAGTGGCCGAGTATGGGACAGAGCTTCTTCTTGCCTTTCTGCATGGTAATGAAATCCATGTCAGCAAAGGCAACAATCGATGCTCTCTGATTTTACACCCTGACCTTAAGTAAGTAAGTAGAGTTTAATCACCTGCTTATCAATTAATTAATTGATGTTGATGTCATCCACAGTGCGAAATTCTCTGTTACTAATGCCATGGTTACATGACCGCAACTAATATGCCAGTGACTACAGTGACAGGCAAAATTTTCTCCTCTACATTTTCACCGAGCCGAAAGAAACCGTGACTATTAGTCTGTAAACCATGCCCAATGTATGAACCTGCAGCCAACCACAGCAACCCATCTTCCTGAGAGTGATAGACAGACAATGTGTACCTGTGCCCATGCCCAATGAATAAACCCACAGCCAGCCACATCCACCCATTTTCCTGAGAGTGAGAGACAGAGAATGTGCACCTGTGCCCATGCCCAATGTAGGAACCATCAGCCAGCCACAGCCACCCATCATCCTGAGAGTGATAGACAGAGAATGTGTACCTGTGCTCTTGCCCAATGTAGGAACCATCAGCCAGCCACAGCCACCCATCTTCCTGAGAGTGAGAGACAATGTGTACCTGTGCCCATGCCCAATGTATGAACCCATAGACAGCCACAGCCACCCATCTTCCTGAGAGTGAGAGACAGAGAATGTGTACCTGTGCCCATGCCAGATGTAGGAACCCTCAGCCAGTCCCAGACACCATGCTTCTTATCAGTAATTTACAGAGAATATGTACTAATTTCACCTACTATGTTTTTTTTCCTTGAACTGTGGTATGATTGCTTCCTTAACCGTTTTATAGATGACTTTGTCACCAAATACTGGCAACTGATTTTCATTTTGTTTTCACAGGTTCCAGTTACAAACAGTGTAACAGGACATGACTACTGTAGTACTATGACCACCTAAAGGATATCATTTTCAGGTAATCTGTCCTTTTTGTCTTTCATTTTTTCCAGCCTGTGTAAAGCATGCAAAAGAGGTAACATACAGGCCAGATAATATATTTTTCATGTACATCTGTCACTAGAATACTTGAGCACCCCATGGTTGTACAATGTTTTATCCTGGTCATGATGACATGTAATGTAATGTAACCTGAGACAGTGGGCCACTGCATATCACATGCACTAAATGTGTTAGTTGGTCTTGGACTGGCTTACAAATAACTTGGTATTTTAAGTTGAGTATAACACACAGGAACAGCCATGCTTGGAACAGAATGTGGTAGTGCTGTGAAGTCAGAATAATTTCTTCCTCTTCTGTTTGCAGGTAATATTTAGGCGCTGTGTGCTGTCATCAGTGCTTTATTCAAATCTGAAGATATGTAACTGGCATGAATCTGGAGGATACACAGAAAACCTATAAAGAAGATAAAAACATTAATGAAACTTGTTTCCAAATGATGCCCCAAACCTACCCACCCCCCAAAAAATACTTACCTTTCAGTTTTCGTACGGCTGAAGTCATCAGCAAGCCAAAATATGCACAACCAAAGTAGGACTCTAAGACCTCTGACAGAAAAAAAAAGAAATGATTACATATATAGAAAGTAACTGTCTGAGTCTCTGAAAAAACATGAGTGTGACACATATAGTAATTTACCAATGGTGGTATGAATACACACACATAGGGCAGCATGTTTCAGTCAGCAGAGCAGATTAATGGTCCAGAACATCAAATTATGGTTCACCCTATGGTCATCTGTGGCTATCATCATTTGGCAACACACTGTACATCAACTCAGTCAGCAGCAGCAGAAAACAGGAGGACAATGACAGCAGCAGGCACCAGCATGTCATTTTCTCACTTGGGACACTTATGGAGAGTTGTGACTGTTGGTGCACGCCTTAGTCAGTGCATCCTGAAATAACTGTGACTTTTCTTAACATTTTCTCATGCGATTATTCTTCATCAGGAGTTGGGACTTTTCATGACATTTTAACAGCAGTCATGTTAGTCTGCACACTTATTGAGAGTTGTCCCTTACAGAAATATACAGTAGGTGTGCTGTGTACATGCAGAATTCATGCCACATGCTTAATTGTGAGATGTTTGCATGCAGTTCACATACACAAAGTGATCCTAAGTGAACAAGGTCTAAAAAGCAAATCAGGTTTCCATGCTGCAAGCTTGACATGCGTGCAGCAGGTAAGCTGGTGTGAACATCTTCTAAAAATTACATCTGACTCACGTGTGGTACGCTTAACATGAGTGCAACAGTTAAGCTGGTGTGAACATCATTTAAACATCACATCAGGTTCACATGTTGCACACTTGCCATGTGTGCAACAGCTAAACTGGTGCAAATCTCATCTAAAAAAACACATCAGTTTCTATTTCTTATACTACTGCTAGCAATTAGAGTAATTAAAATACATTTTTACTTGATTTCCCATAAAAATTAGGTAAACTCATTAATTCTGATTCTTTTGTAAGTTGTTAATGGCTTTTGATTTTTGTCATTAAATCACCACTAATTTGTAAAGTATTGTTTGCTTACTGCATTAAATACCTAGACTATAGCCAGTCACCATCCCCCATTCCAGATAGTTTCATAGTTTCATAGTTTCATAGTTTGGAAACAAGTTCAGAAAGACCATGGTCCATGAATGAACTTGCCACCATTCTATTTTCAAATGGTGGAACAAAAAAACTTTCTTTCACCCATAAAGGCATCAAGACTTCCTTTAAAGGATATCATGTTTTCGCTTTCAACCACATGTCTGGGCAGCGTATTCCAAGTGTTAACAACTCTTTGTGTAAACCACTGACTTCTTTTCACAGTTTTATTTTCTCAAAGCAGTCAGAGGTTATGCAACCTTGTGTCTTTATAATGCATTATATTCTTATTTAAACCTATTAGTTCAAATATTTCAGGATTGTTGAAAGCTCTAAATATCAGACATAAGTCACCCCTCATTCTTCTATATTCCATAGAATATAGCTGTAAGTGTTTTAATCCATCATGATATTGTAGACCTCTGAGGGCCATTATACATCTAGCGGCTTTTTTCTGAACCCTTTCTAGTCTATTTCTGCCCTGAACAGAATAGGGGGCACAAAATGATGAACAATATTCCATATGCAGACAGACAATTGTTGTATATAAGGCAAGAATAACTGCAGAATCTCTGCTGCTTATGGATCTCAAGATACAGCGTATGATTTTATTGCATTTCCTAAAAGATATATCTGTATGATAATCAAACTTTAGGTTATTGGTAACCCAAATTCCAAGAACTTTTTCATAAGTACTAACTTCCAAAATAGTGTTATTAACTTTATATTGGTAATTTTTTTTTTGTTATTTAACCAGGTATAGCACACTAAGCTGAAAGCTTTGTTACAGGAGCAACCTGGGAGCACAAGGAGCTTAAGTGACTTGCTCAGTATCACACAGTATGCAAGTGAAAGCTGTGGGATTCAAACCCAGGTCTGGTCTGCTAGATGTCACCAGATTTGCAGCTCAGAGCCTTAGACCACTGCGCTGTACTGTATCTGCTTAGGTTATGGATGCCAAAGTGCATAACTTTACACTTTTTCTCATTAAACTGTAATTTGTATTCATGTACCTAATTTACTAGCTGATCTAAATTATTTTGAAATATTTTTGCAGTTTCCATGTTGTAAACTATACCACCCATTTTACAATTGTCTGCATATTTACATGACCAAGAGCCTGAAGGGGTTTGCATAGTGAATAGAAGGATGTTAAATAAAATTGGGCCTAATACAGAGCCCTGTGGTACTGCACTTATTACTTCTCCCCAATATGATTTATAACCCCTTATTGATACACATTGAGTTTTATTATTTAGCCAGGAGTTAATCCACCTTATTGTATTTGGGTGTAACTGGAGTTTTATCAATTCATGAACAAGAATTTTAATGGAAATGGAATCAAAAGCCTTAGAGAAGTCAAGGAACACCACATCAACTGGCATTCCCTTATCCAAAACTGCACTAATGGTTCAAAGAAGCACAATAGGTTAGTTAAGCAAGATACACCAGATACAAAACTATGTTTTGTCCAGACAATTTTTTTATATTTATTAAATGTTGTATTATATTTTTCTGTAATAATCTTTAAAATACTTTACCCACCACAGATGTAAGGCTTATGGGCCTATAATTTGTAATGTCAAGTTTTTTTCCCCACCTTTATGAATTGGGGTAACATAGGCTTTATTCCAAATTTTAATGGAATTCCCACTTTTCAAGGAGGCATTAAATAATATTGAAAGAGGCACAGCTAGATGGACAATTAATTCCTTCAAGAAGTTTACTGGTATACCATCAGGACCAACTGAGCCATTGTTTTTTTATTGATTTGACTGTTTGTATAAAATCAAGGGGGCTAAATACAGGATAATCAGATCGTAATACTGGCAATTCCCCAAGAAATATATGAAGAGAGGCCTCTGTGCCGTGAAGCCTATCCTTTTTGTTTTAGACCATGCAGATCCCTTATGCATATTTAGTGCTACAAATGTGTTTCTCCATGACTGTTTCATCTCACTTACTTTCCCTTTGTAATTCTGTATTGAGCATATACACTATGGTCATGCTCAGCTCTCTTTGTGCTGAACAGAGTCTTGGAAGCATGCACCATATCTCACATTTTGTCACTGAAATGAGGGAGATGGACACTCAAAATGAGGGACAATGAGGGCCACTAACCCACATGATGATCAGGACACATCATTAAACATGCTGATACAGTACCTCAGAACACAGAGGAAACCATTGCATTAGCATGTGTGAGTGAATTTCTACCATTAAGCAGGGGTGCCATTTAGGTAGGGCAGAGGGGGCAGTTGTCCCCCTCCCCCATATTTGTGCCTAGGTTGTTCTTATGGTGTGGCAATAATGGCTTTTCAATTTGGATTTAATCTTTTGCACAATAAGTGCCCAACTGGACTGTGTGTGCTCATGCTGCAGGTACTCTCCAGACTCAACTGTATCTGAACTGTGTTGTCCACTCTCTACACTTATTGGCAGTGGCACAGTCAGTTGTGATGTGGGTGAGCTCCAGCCAAGAAAGAGTACATGAGTATTGCAAGTGCAACACTGTCTTTCCCACCATGGAGTAGACAGACTGCACACTACAGCTTGGAGGAGTCAGTGAGCACTGAACAATCAATAGCAGTGTTGTGGCAGCATATTTTTGTTGGTCTACTCTTAGTGAGTCTCTGTCTTCCTTGGTGGCTGAAGGGGCAGAGGGTGAGCTAGAAGCTAACTCAAGACTAGGCTACCTATTTACTCTACTAGGTTCTCCTTGCACACACAAAAAAACCCCAGCACAGACCCCCATGGAAGCAAGCTACAGTAGGCTTAACAGTAATGGTGATAGGGGTGTGGGTGGCCTTCAAAGGCCTTAATCAGTGCAGTGCAGCAGCAGCCACAGCAGCAGCCAAGCAAGAAGCAAGCAACCCAAGTTGGGTGGGTTCATTTGGTGAGGAGACTTGGTCACAAACCACACTGGGGACCTGTGATGGACGGTTCTAGTATCCAGTTTCTGACAGAAGGACAGAGGGGGAGCAGACTGAAAACTGGGCTGGTGGCACACTATGCCATGCTGCAGGTTCTGGACATATGGCCAGGTAAGCAAAAGTAAATTCATTTTTTTAGAGGGGGATTGGGGAAGGAGGAAGGACTGAAATATTGATGTGTTTTTCACATTTCTTCACCTTTCTGTGGCTTCATGACCCATAGGGGATGGGAATTGAAAGGAATGGAACTGGGGAGAAAAATCAGGAGAAAGTTCTTTGTGTGGGGCAGAACTTCAGCACTGAAAAAAAATAGTTATTAACTGGGTGGGTTAAGCCCAAATCTGATGCACTGCTCTGGGGTATATAGATGAATCTTATACATTTGAATTTTTCCTGATTTGCATATCGCTTTTCAGTCAAAAAAAAATCAGTTGTATCTTTTAGCAATGTTACAGACATTCAAGAACTGTCCCTTGCACTCACGGACAGTTGATGGTATGCAGAGACTATTGGAGCTCCACTATAGTCAGGCTTATACCCCCTCAGTGAAGCTGACCTCCACATCCCCACATTCAGACACATTATGACAAAGGACAAAGGATCCTGCAGGGGTGTGCACCATTGAAACAAATGGGGGTATTTTTTTTAATTACTATTTTATACATTATTGATGGAGAGTTGGAGATTAATGAATGCTACCGCTTGACTAAC
Source organism: Neoceratodus forsteri (assembly GCA_016271365.2). Classification (NCBI taxonomy): domain Eukaryota; kingdom Metazoa; phylum Chordata; order Ceratodontiformes; family Ceratodontidae; genus Neoceratodus; species Neoceratodus forsteri. The sequence continues at coordinate 798,938,749 of CM028130.1, read as the reverse complement.
AAGGGCCTTGCTAGTAGAACAGTGGCCTTCATTGTTCTCCAACTCACCATCATAATGTATAAAATAGTAACAAAAAATAACTCTGTTAATTTCAAGGGGGTATGCCCCAGCACTCTGACCATGGGTATCATATCTTAAAGACTCCTGCCTCTGGATCCCTAGTACTCAATTAAGAGACATTTCACTTATATCTACAGTATACTTGCTAGGTTGTCTGTAGCAACATGGCCATACCCACTACAGTGTGTGTGCATGGGGGGGACTGGCCATGTGGGTGTGTATGCCAAGTTATTGCTACTTTTGTGTTGCACCTTAAAGTTTGTTTGCATGGAAGCATTCAAAACTACTGTATGGAGAGAAAATAGTAGAAGTACAGCCCATACAGAAGTAATTAAGTGGTTTTGTGGGTAATTTTGTGTATTGGGGTGGGAAAAACACGTGTGCTACAATTGAACTGTGAAAGAGGTGAGTGAGATAAGAAAACTGAAAAGCATAAAAGTGGCTACAAGCATGCTGCATGCATGCAGATGTATTCAGATACAGTATGTACTGAAGTACAAGTGAGCCATATGTGTGCAGACAGTTTGGTTTAGTGGTTAAAGGCACCGAACTGCAAGCTTGGGGGCATGAAAATATGGGTTTAAATCTCATCACCCCCCACTTGTGTATGGTGTGATGTGTGATCCTGAGCAAGTCACTTAATTTTTATGTGTGTGTGTTATCGGTGACCACTTGCTTTTTGCATGTTTGCCATGTGCATGCAGTCTTTCCCAACTCTCTTTACTCTGGTCACGGTCCCAGGAGCCTCTCTCAGGCATCCAACATTGCTCCTGCCTTGCCTGAAGTCCCCTCCAACTGTACCTTCCTCTCCCCTCCCCACCTCACAGCTGGTGCCCCTAGCTTAACCCCTCTGGGGTGGGGTCACCCCACCTACCTTGGGCACTCTCACACATAGACTCCAGCTGCAGATGTGGGCCCCAGGTGGAGGATCTGTGAAAGTCAGCAGAGTCAAACTTAGTCATGGGCATTGGGGTTGGTGCTGTCGCCTACCCCTGGAACCAGGCTTTTCAATTTTCTCCTTGCTTCCCACCCTGGCATGGACACCCCTGATGTCAAGTGCTTGGCAACCCTCCAACATCAGCCATGCTAATTTTGTGCTGTCTGTGCACTGCAGCACCCCCAATCTCCACCGGAAGCCAATGGTACACTGGACAAACCCCAACCCACCCCCAGGAGAGGAGAAATGTCTGTAGGATGCTCAATCTGCTCCCTCCCCTGCCACCCCCCATCGACCCAGGCTCATTCCCGAACCCTGGTCGCCGGTGTGGCATGAGGTGTGGCATCCAGTGCCTCAACTCTCAGTACTACCGGGCCAAGTCTTTCCCAATTTAGCATAAAAATAATGCTTTCTACACTTGTTTGCTGCACGTATGCCATATGCATGCAATCAGTTCCAATTTAACATTTAAATCATACTTGCAGCATGCATATCACCTGGGTAGTTTTATGTATGCAGCATGGAAACATTTCATGTAATTATTTCTGTAAGGGGTGGTTGTTGGTGCACACTTTAATTAGTGCATCCTGAAAAAAGTTTGAGACTTTTCTGAACATTTTCTCAAGTGATTATTCTTCATCGGGAGTCAGGACTTTTCATGACATTTTAACAGCAGCCATTTTATTGTGCACACTTATTGAGAGTTGTGGCTGTTGGTGCACACTTTAATCAGTGCATCTTGAAATAATTGTGACTTTCTGAGCATTTTCTCATGTGATTATTCTTCGTCAGTACACTAATACTGCATGCTGGATGATGTAGCAAGATAGCAGTATAAGCATGCTACATTCACATAACACATTATTTTTTTTAAGTGGGGTTGTACAACAATTGTGTTGCATGATGGTAGGGTATTTTTATTGTGGTTGTTGTGGGTGTGCTAAGAAAACTGAACACAGTCAACAGTACCCCAAAACTTATGCTGCATGACAACCACAGCAGCAGTGCAATAATATGTTGACAGTTTTTACCTGTACTTTTCCATTCGATTTTCAATTGATAGTTATCTATTGACTTGTCTATATGATCCCCTTACTTCCACAATTTATGACTGCTGGGCTACTTTTTTTCACACATGACATAATAAACACAGCACTACTTTTAATCTTGCTTGCAGCAGGTTTTCATCAGTATTTACACCTCTTTTTGTACATCTATCATTTCAAATAATTTATTTTGTGATTTAAACAAAGTAGCATGTAATCCAGTAGGACATGGTACACCACCATTACATAACAGAGCAGTAGGTGTTCAAAATCAGCTGGGAATACTGATGAAAATAACGGTTTAGAACAAGATTAAAATGAGCACTACTGTTAGTTCATATCTGAAAATAGTGAGTAAGCAAGCAAGAAAGAACCCATGACAGAACATGGGTGTATCAGAGCATTAATGTATGTCCTCGTGGGTGTGTTGCAAGGTAAGAAAGCTTACCAGAGTGACTTACACCAGCTGGGAAATGCATTAATGGCCCGATACACACAAGGGCTGGAGTGGCTTAGCACACTTTTAAAATGGACTAGCTAACTGTAAAAAGCAAAAAATAAAAACATTTCTACAATAAGCATGCCAACTGCTGGTCAAGCAGGACATTAATGAATGATCAGGTGACACTTCTTGCCAAATGGTAAGTCATCACATTTGAACTTTCATTAATGACATTTTTATAATACAGAAGAACATTAATTGTGGAAGGAATGGCATCATACATACAAGTCAATAAATAAGGGACAATTGAAAATAGAATACAAATGTATAGGTCAACATTTTTAAACAGCAGATGTGCATTGTCAGGTGCTTACCCAGCACCCTTCAAACATATATTATAGCTGACGTGCTCCACTGTTGAGGGGTATATTAATAATATCATGCGGTCCAGTCCAGTAAAACAGTTCTAGCACCAGAAATGTGAACCCACAGAAAAACAGAGCAGTGTCCAAAACCAGCTGACACATTCCCCAGGTAGGCACTCACAACCACCTTTTGTGACATCAGTAAATGAATTCAGAGTGTGCACTCCATTGACATGTATGAGCATGATTTTTCTACAGCTTTCCGTACTACTTACTGCTGCAATTTACAGAAATCAAAGTGACCAGTGGAGTGGAGCAACAGCCACTCTACAGCAGTTGCTTTCATTTTTCTAAACTGCAGCTATAAATAGCACTAACAGTGAAAGAAAGATTGCACCCATACAGGTCTATGGAGTGCACACTCAGCATTCATTTTCTAACGTCACTAAATTAACATGGGGGTGCCTGCATGGGACGTGTCAGCAGGTTCAGGAAACGCCTCTGTTTCTCTGTGGGTACATATTCAGGGTGCTATAACTTTTTTCCTGGAAGAGGAAGACCAGTCAGTACGGCTCTCAGTCACTGTCCACAGCTTAATGACCCACAGACATTCCAGTAGGATAAATTCCACAAACCATTATTTTACCATGATACAGATACAGGTGCCCCTCCACACATAGCAAGCTAAACATTTTTGTGTGGTACCCACACTTTGTCAAGGATGAGGTGATAATTGGCATTCCACCCGGGACATGATTTAAGAAGTTTAGTTAAAGTGACAATGCAAAACAGCGCAGCTATAAACTGCAAAAAGTTTGTGCAAAGGATAATAATAAATATTGATAATGAAGGAGCATGCTATTAAATAATAGTAATTGACCTATGTGTATGTATTGTACCACCAAAGGCAGGTTTATAAACTGTGTGATATAGGATTTAGTGTAAGATCTAGTAAAAGGTGTCTAAAAAACAGATCATGTAGCACCAACTTTTTGCACTTTATAGCTGCACTTTTTAGCACTGTCATTTTAATTAAACTTCTTAGATAGGGTGTAATGCCAACTACCACCTCAGCCCTGACAAAGCATGGGAACCACACAACAACATTCAGATTGCTATGTGGGGAGGGGCACCTGTGTCTGTGTGCTGGTAAAATAAACGTTTGGACAATTTATCCTACTGCAATTGCTGTGGATTATTAAGTTGTGGATAGGGACCGAAAGCTGTACTGACTGTTTCTACTTTAATAGATGGGACCGCATGGTATTATTAATACCCCTCAACACTGGACCAAGTCAGCCATCACATATGTTTGTAGGGGGCTGGGTACCTGACAGTGCACACCTGCTCTTTAACATATTATTGCACTGCTGCTTTAACACAATGCAACAGGAAGTAAACATTACTGTGAAAAAAATGTATTTTCCAGTTTGTAAAAAGATTATTAACTAGGTAAAGAAGGAAGGAAAGGACAGCAATTTTTTATGTTCTCTTCTTTAACCTTGTTTTGGGGTGTGTTTTTACAATTTTTTTTGGGGGGGGAACAAGGTTATGAAGAAGAAAGAACACAAAATGAAAGTAATTCAAAAACCAAAAACACCACTGGTCCAGGTTATGGTGACACAGCAGCAGTTGGAGCATTTCCATAATTTGCAGCTTTTTACCCTCCATTTGCTCAAACCACTGCTGCAGGTTCACCACCACATTACTAATGTGGTCTACTTCACTCCACAACAGCCCCAGATCAGCCTATGTGTCAGGAGTTGTTGCTGGGATTCCCTCCCGTACAGGTGCAGGAGCAGCCACTTGGTCCCTTGTCCTTCTAAGTTTCTCGCCCCATGGAAGCAGAGGCTGTGCTTCAACCTGTTGCACAGCAGGTGCATTGCTGTCAAGTCCCACTGCCTTGGCCTCCCACTCTGCATGGTGGTGGTTAGCAAGGTGAGTGCACTGCCCACATGTCCAAAGATGACTACCCCTGGGCCCATGATGCACCAGCACACTGCAGAAGTTGCACTTCTCCACACTGGGCACCAGGCAGTGATGTAAAAAAATGCCACATGACAGAGCTGTGTTTGCAGACCTGGCACTGGCAGTGGGGAGGGGGGCCCAGATGTTACAAGCTGCTGGTGGACTATTGAGGGGGAACAACCTGCTGCTGTTCTTCCTGCTGCGGTGGCTGCAGTAAGTCTTCCTGCTGCTGCTGATCCATCACGGCCATGGCAAGAGTTGGGGGGGCAGTGCTAGGTGCCACCAGTGGGACTGCGTGCATTGCACCACTATCTCTACTTCCAAGGAGGTGAGCACTAAGAGGGAACAAAGTTGCATGGTTTATGCGCATGGTGCCACTGCACATCCTTGGCCTCAAATAATCTCCTCTACAGTCCGTCGAACCAAAACCACCTCTCTCCAGTTTACCAAAAAAAGACACAAGTTAAACTATTAAGAACAACTACCAAAACAAAAATAAAAACAGGTAAAATAAGGAATCAGGAATAGCAACTCAAAAAGGGGCACAACTCAAAACAAGAAAAATGCAAGTAAACTGCATACAAATTAATAAATTCAATGGCAAATTGGCAATATAAATCTGTCTCACAAAACCAGCTCTTTCTTTAGCACTTGGCAAGGCAAAAGTGAAACTAGTTCACTGTCTTGCCTGACTAACTTCCTGCCTTCAGCTTGTGATTTGCAGACTGTGATACATGTGATCTCGGGGCTGTTTCAATTCTCACACACTTTGCCTTTCTGAAAATAAGGCGAAGTGAACGCGAAGTCACCAACGCAAAGTCAATCAAGGGCAAAATAGCCCATTTCAATGGGGACTTCGCATAGCACCAAATGAATGTGAAATGGTTGACTTCGCCTCTCTACTTCGCTAAGGTAATAAAACTTCACTGCAACTCTACCTATGTATCCTAATATTCTATTTGTCTTCCAGACTACTCTGTTGAACTGTACTGATTTATTCAGGTTATACTTGTTTAGTACTCCTAGGTCTCTCGCCTCTGTCTTCAAACTCCTATCATGTAATCCCTCTTGGATTCTTTACCCCATTTGCATGACCTTACATGTGTTTGCATTAAATTTCAATTGACAGACCCTGGCCAATTTCTCAAGCTTTCACAGATTCTCTTTCAATTATCTTATACCCTCTTCACTATCTACCATACTGCAGATCTTGCTATTGCTCAACAATAAAGAGGCTTATCTTAGCATGACTCCCCTTCCCTATGTCACATAAAAAGACATTTAAAAGGACTGCACTCAAAACCAATCCCTGGAAAATCTCTCTAGTGACCCCACTCTCCTCAGAGATGTCTTCATTAAGAACAGCCCTCTGTGGTCTCCCACTCAGTCAGTTTCTGATCCTTCATGTAATTTATTTGCTCCCACTCTCAGTTCACTTAATTTCTTGATTAACCGCTTATGTTGGATAAGATCATAACTCATAACTGTATACAAGAAATTATGTAATGTAATAATATAACTGCGTAGCTCCTTTATGAACCAGAATTTGATTGATGTCAAACGCCATAATAACTGGGTGTGATGTTACACCCAGTTATTATGGCATTTTGTTAGAAGACTGAAACTCTATGCCAGAATGTTTGACATCATCTGGCATTTGACAGTGCCAGCTGCAGTCAGTGATGTCAGACATGAGGCACACAATGGGGAAAGTTTTAACCACAAGTCTCATTCAGTGCTCCTGTCACACTGAAAGAAATTCTAAGGAAAATTATCAGCTAAGCCTTACCGAAATTATTATTAAAAAATAAACAGCTTGTGACAACACATTGAAGTAGCCATAACCACTTACTTCTAATAATGGCAGACTGCGTTTCTTGCTCAGTTTGTCAGATTAAAAAAAGCTGTTTTTAAAAATAGAGACAAAACCAATGCAAATTATTGAACCTAATCTGGGACCAGTTAATATAATAAATAACACTCAGGCCATGTGTGTTTATAAGTTGTTTTTTATAAACACCCTCTGTGTGTGATGACCTCATAAACCTCTCGAGCTTCACTTTCAAGTTTTATGGGTCATCACACATCTCGAGTGTGTGAAAAAAAACTCATAACGTACACGTGCCTGAGAATTACTCAATGTATTGTATATATAAAGACATATAATATAATGACATATGTTGGTTATTATAAAATGGCACTGAAAAATCCACATATATGATTGGATGACGCATATCACATGACCATGCATAAAATCTCTAAGAACACAAGGCCAGGTGCCAAATCCCATTTTACTCTCCCCAAAATCCCACTTAGTGCCATTTTATAAGTGTAATAAGCCCCTCCAGGGTGTGCATCATAGAATTTTAATGCACTTCCCAGGAGAGGAAGGACATTGGGCCTCACATTTTATGACACACCTGGGGCATGTATCAAAATCCTATAATGCATACCCTCTTCAGGACTTCTTGCTTACTTATAAAATGGGTAACACAAATCCTGAAAGCTGACTGGCAGAAGAAGTCTTTGATATTTAACAAGGTTCAGTAATATATAGGAAGATCCACCATACCCTATCACTTTGTGACCACTTTATAATCACAGTAACACACACACACACACACACACTATTAATATATCATGGTATATCATCAATTCTTGGGTGGGTGAAAGCACTTAGTTTTCCCTCATGTCTCAACACACTCAATGCATATCTCATGTTACACTGCACCCTGTTTTGCATTACTGCTTCACCATATCTGCCTGCATGCAGTCAGTGCTCTGAAGGTACAGTATCTCATTTAGCTGTCTGTATTGAAATAATCTTCCCCTATCACGTTATCCAGAGGCAGATTGCTACTAAAATGCAACTTTCTTTCTTTGCTTATAAGCCCAGGTTTGTGGTGTGTAAACCTTATAATCAAATTACTGTTTTGTGGCTTTTTTTAATTGAATTTTTCTGTTCTCAGTTTTGATCCTAGTGAATATATCCACATCACCATACCTGATCAGAATAGTGTTTCAATAATAGTGTTGTCAAAACAGCACTTCAAAATCTGTGTCTGTCTTGACAGCAACAGGAGAAGGATAGCCAAGTTAATTATTGCTACCCCTGGAGCTGTTAAGACAAATGGGAAGAAGGAGGAGTGAAGGAACTAGAAACGAGGTGCTTAGTTGAGCTGCTCCCATGGTGGAGAGGTTAAGGCTTTGGCACCTACAGCAGAGAAGACCTAGAGACTGGGGTTCTGTTTCTTGTCTCCCAATTGTTATAGTCTGTTTGCTTTTCCATCCCCCTCAAGTTTAACATTTTATCCATGACTGTTGTTGCTTGGTCCCCAAAGGTTTGCCCCATCCCCAAGTTCCACCCCTGAGCTGATTTTTATATATATATATATATATATATATATATATATATATATATATGCAGTATATATATTGGGGTGTGGGCAAGTCTGACCACATTGAGGGGTGTGGGGACAAAGCCTCCCAAGAATACATACGTTTTGGTTCCTTCCTTCATCATGTTAGCGGTTCTCCCTGTGGTTTTGAACTGCTACCATTGACATTATTGTTACAGGTGGCATTTTCATTGGGCGCTGTTGTCAGTGTTGTATTTCCTGCATGGTTCTTGAGTGTGCTGTAATTGAATTTGGCATTTTGACCTAGTGCCCCAAATGACAACCCCCCCATACAACTGTTATTGATTGACCCCCTTTTCTCATGTGAGAAGAAAAGTATTGAATGGGCATGACATATGACTTATCTTCTCCACTACAAGGTAGTACCTCCCTCTTTGAAAGGGTTAAAGCACATTGGTAGGGCTGTGTAGAGAAGCTTGCACTGTGACTGCCTATGCAGCATCTGTCATGTGGATAAAGATACTAGTGATGCCTACGCCGCACCTTCAATGAGCAGCAAAAGTCACTAAAAATAAAGTGAAAATTGCATTTTCTAGTGCACTTCTTGTGCAAGCTTGGTCCTTTCAAGGTCTCCCTCAGAAGCCATCTGACAAGCACATAATCCCTTACCTGCCGCTTACCCTTACCCTCACCTCTAGGCTGGGTCTACCCTGTCTACTTTTGCTGTATATACCTGGGGTCTCAAGCAACATCTGCTGACTAATGTAATAAAATATCTCTGGTTGCTACCTGACATGGTACTCGTGTACCTATATTATGAATACTGTGATCTACCTATTACCAAGCTTGTACCACCAGTGAATGCCTGTAACACTGGTTGCTTTTTTAATCTAAGCATTATGTACTGTACTGTTTTGTTTGCTGTGATGTATTGCTCTCTTGATGAGGTGCCTTTGTAAATGAGTCCTTGACTCAAAGATCTGTAAACCAATGATCTAATAAATAAATAAATAAAATGCTTAATGCTTTATAAACCCTTGAGTTAGACACATTCAGTGTAGGAGCAGTTGAGCCTAAAACTGCAACATTAATTAAGCACCCCCAATATCCAAGCTGTATCACAGATAATTGCAGAACCTGTTTTATTGACAGATGGAATAGTACCGGGAACGCTAAAATATCCCCACCTTTTTAAAATGTGCCTTGTGATTCTTTCAGGGGAGTGGGTGTCCTTTTTCAGTTTACCCATACCCAACACCAGTTATTTAACTCACCACCATAATAGCACCTTATCCTCATCCAAGGATGGTGTCTGATTGGGTGACTTCAAAGCTGTTACCAATGCTGTTCTGCAAGCAATAGACAAAGGGTGTACAACTGCAGCCATAGATACTTTCACATATTTCCAGATATTTCATGATATAGCTAACGAGATTATCTCTGGTGACTCACATTGATACTGCAGGCTGGGAATTTCTCTAGAAATAGCAAAGAAATTTCAGGATATATCTGTCCATGTCTTTGGCTACAACTGGATTCTGTCAGGCCTGTACAGTCCCTGTCTACAGTAGATGCCAAGAATCTATCCTCCCTAGTACACCAGAACCCTGGCTATGGGTCCCAAGGCAGGATATCAAGTCACAATTTAATATGAAATATGTGTTTTATTCTTTCTTTAAAATTTATGTATTGGTTAAATACTCAGCTGCCTCCTGTGACCCATTTGGCACAGAGAGGAGAAAACTCCACCATATAAAAAAATCTCTGGGGACATATTTTTTCTTTCCTCCATTCTAAACTTAAATGAAAGATTTAATAGGAGCAGACTGTATTTCTATAATAGGGTTTCATATGCAAAGTTAAAAACTAGGTGAGGAACTCCAGCTACGTCCTTTAATAATGTGCGATGGACTTTGTTGTACAGATAAAGAAGTAACAGCTTCTATTCACAAGGGATTCCAAAGAACTCTGACAAAGGAAGTCCCTATCTAGATAATAAGATCAAGATATTTGATTAACCAAGATGTTCTCACAATTGATCTGTTTTCAATCAGGAACAGAGGATGAGGCAAAATTGCTGGAGTTTTTGAAGAAGCAATGTTTGGGATTCCTGCCTTTTAATATCAGCCTTTGATATTTTAAGTGGCAAAGTATATACAGATAGGCCAACAAACTGTGTAGTTGGGCTTCATAGTACCGACCAAGAAAAGACCTCTAAGCTAGGTCCAGATAAAAACTATTTATTGCAACATGCAAACAACAGTAAAACAGCCAGCACTCAAGCAACACGCAGACATACGTTTCACATCACAAAGACGCTTTTTAATGTGTTGCTAATACTAGCTGTTGCATTACTTAAATAGGTAGATCATTTAAAGACATAATGTCAAATTTTGAAACATATTAACAGTGCATATAAAGTAGAAAACTAATACATATATCAATCTATAACCATCATATAAATAGAGTGTGAAAAAGTCACATGAAAAATCACATAGAAAACATTAAAATACATACAAAGAAAACATATACATCCGAAGAAATATCACAATGCAGATCCATATATATATATATATATATATATATATATATATATATATATATATATATATAATTTCACTTTAAATAAGGAACAATGCTAAACATAGCATTCAACCCCTTAACCCTATGTGCTCCCAACTTACATTGCCATTTACTCTCAATCTTTAAAATCTGATTTGGTCCTCCTCCTCACACTCCCCCTTATCCCCTTTGATCTTAGCAATCCCCCCTCTGGACTTACTCATTTCACTAATGTATCTATAGAAGGTCTTGTCCCCTTCTTTTACTGTTCATTCTAATGTTTTCTTGGTTTGGGCCTTTGCCAGCCTTACTGCCTTCCCTGCTTCCCTTAGGGAAGTTTGGTATGCCTCCCTATCTTTGTCCCGCTGTGTTCCCTTATATTTCCTGAAGGCCAGCCTTTTGGCTTTGACCTTTTCTGCTACTGTGTTTGAGAACCAAAGTGGTTTCCTTCTTCTTTTGCTCTTGCTTTTCTTTCTAACACAATGGGATGTTGCTTCAGGTATTGCATCCTTAATGCTTGCCCACTTTGCCTGTACCCCCTCACCTGTATTTCTTCTTGCCAGAGCTAACTTAACTCTGTTGGCCACCTTATCAAAGACATCTCCTCTGAAGTCCCATATTTTTGCCTTGGAATGGGGTGATTTAGTTATACTGGCCAAATTGAACCATGCCAAATGATTGTCACTGGCTCCCAGGTGACCTTCTACCTGGAGATCTGTGATCCTTTCCCCGTTAGTCAGTACTAGATCTAGGATAGCCCTGTCTCTTGTGGGTTGTTGTACCAGTTGTTTGAGGCCCTCCCCCCACAGGGAATCCAACTTGTGTCTAGTTCTGGCAGATGTTCCTACTGGTATTGAACAATCTGCATCTGGCATGTTGAAGTCTCCCATTATCAGAACCTCCCCTTTAGCTGTCATGTTTTGTATATCTTCTGATAGTAATGTGTCTATGTCCTCTCCCTGGTCTGGAGGCCTGTAGACAACCCCAGTTCATATGGCTGTCCCATTTCCTGTTTCCAGAATGACCCAGAATTCTTCTGGCTCCTTATGTGTATTCTGAATTTTTGTAGCTTTGATATTTTCATTGACATAAAGGGCCACTCCACTCCCCCTTTTTGCACCTTGGTCTCTTCTGAACAGTACATAGCCAGGTACTGAAGTCTCTCAAGTGTGGTTACTGGTGAACCATGTCTCGCTAATGGCTACTATGTCCAGCTTAGCCTCTGTCATTGTTGTCTGCAGGTCTGGGATCTTGTTTCCCATACTGCAAGCATTTGTGTACATGATTTTCCATTGGCCAGATCTCGATGTGTTAAGCAGTGTCAAAAATATTTGAACTACTTTTACATCTGATTGTTAGTCAACTGATAAAACAGAACAGATTATTCCCTTGGATTTGATAGAGATTTCACAGGAAAGGAGTAGCTCTAGGATTCAGAGTTTTCAGGGGTACAGTATATTACCTGGAACTAGAGGTTAAACAGCGGCTAGATACAAAGGTTATAATGTTAATGGGACAGTCAGAGGCAGATGCTGGTTGTGTAGCTAGGATAGGGTTCAGTTATTTTGATTAGTAGGTAGAAGACAAAATCACGAGTAGAAAGTATTTGATTTGTGAGGAGTTCCAAAATCTAACTAGGCTCTCCTTTTTCTAAGGTTTGAATCCCTTGTTGCAAACTACTGAATTTAGAATCCAGATCAGACAATGAGGATTTGATTGAGAGAATCAAGGTGCATAGTATATTAATAGTGTTAGAACTTCAACGGGATTTTTATGGCAGAGTAGTGTTTGAATAATTAAATTCTTTTAGCATTAGGGAGGGCAGTTTCCAATTAATGAGGATATGACTGTGGAGATGAAGTTTGAAAGTGCAGGGTCTCCTATGGGATGGCCATCAAGGCATGATGTGGTGGGGTGTTTAGTTATGTTTGCCTTTTTGTGCTTTTAATACATCTTTGATTTATCATTTTTGTCCTTGAATACTGCTGTGTGACTATATGGATACAAATAAAATACATTGTGCATGATTGTGTTGGGTTGTGAGGCCTAAAATAAATTTCTGCTGGGAACAAATCTTTGGTATGGGAGTACATTAAGTAATTAATTAATTTATTGAATTTTATTGACTGGGTTGACTCACTGAGACTAGCGTTCCTTTTTCAGGAGTGACCAAGAGTTAATTACAGTCAGTTCATAATCAAGTACAGTTATGCAGGCAATTACATGTAGCAGCAGAGATAGTACAGCACTAGGTATTAGTTACATACACTGAAAATAGTACATATATCTAAATGATCTACTATGAAGGCAAGGCAAATTTCATTTATATACAGTGTTTGTTACAGAAAAGTTTAGCGGTACTGTGGTATTCTTCCCTCAATCGCGATAAAAATTTCCATGATTTATCACTACTGCGGTGAAAATCCCATTGAATAACATTGATTTTTTTTACCATGGTAGTGGTAAATCATGGTAATTTTTACCACGATTGCAGAAAAATACTGTGGTACTGTGGAACTTTTCTGTAACAACCACTGTATCACCCTATCCAGGGGTTCAGAACCCTTATCAAACTTAATGATAAAAGTAATAAAACATCCTAGCAAATAAATATAATCATAAAAGATTAAAAACATTTCCAAAAAAGTATGTTTTAAAAGAGGCTTTAAAGGCCTTCACTGTGCCGGATGTTTTAATATGAAAGGGATTTCCACAACAACAGAGCAGCCACCCCAAATGCTCTACCCCTGGGTGGTACTACAAACAAGCTTGCCTCAGTGGAATGTAAGGGGCAGCTAGGACAGTGCAGAATCAGGAGATCTTTTAGGTAGTCAGGTTCCAGACTACATAGGGCCTTGTATGTTAACAAGCCTATCTTGAAGGTGATGCATGCATTCACAGGCAGCCAATGCAGATCGTGCAGAACAGGAGTGACATGATCCCTCAAAGAGGTACCTGGCTGTGGCATTCTGAAATAGTGGCAAACAACGCACCAAACCTCCAAACAATCCTAGGTACAGGGCATTACAGTAATTGAGTAGGTTAGTAACAAAGGCATGGATACACATATGCATAATTAATCCATGGAATGCTCTACCAGATGATATCGTGTATAGTAAGAACAAAACACAATTTAAAAATAGACTCGATAATTATCTACTGATGGATAATACACTGATTTACCATTAGATAGTTACAAGACCACATATGGGCCTAAACACTTTCTCTCACTCCTATGACCTTAGTATGAACTTTAGTATGGATAACCATAGCCAGATCAGTAGGAGTCAAAAAAGGACAGATCCTGGCAATATTCCAGATATGGAAAAATCTGTCTCTGACAACAGAAGAGACATGTTTTTCAAGGTTAAGATGGTCATCAAGAATAATGCCAAGATCCTTAACCACACTGATCACCCATCAACCACTAAGATGGGCAATCTCCCATCAGTGAAAATACCCCATAAACATCTCTATCACCATAACTTCTGTCTTGCCAGGATTGAGACATAGGCAGTTTGCAGACATCCAGTCATTAATCTCAGCTATACACAGGCTCACCAAATCTGGGGCAGAAAGGTCATCTGGAGCACAGGAGAGGTACAACTGGGTATCATCTGCATAGTGGTGAAACCACAGATTGTACCACTTAATGATCTCTCCCAGCAGCAGCATATACATGGAGAACAACAGGGGCACCAAAAGAGAACCCTGAGGAACACGACAAGGCAGTGTGAAATACCCAGAGGAAAACTTCTCTATGATGATGTGCTGCAGTCTTCCAGTTAAATAAGAGCAGAACCAGTGAAAACTGCTCCGATAGCACCCACATAGTTCTGCAAATGGCCCAACAGCACTCTATGATCTACTGTGTCAAACACTGAAGACAGGTTCAAGAACACCAGAATGGTATAGTGCCCTCAGTCCCTCTCCATGAAGAGATCATGTGCCACCCTGACAAAAGCCATCTCAGTACTATGGCAGGGTCGAAAACCCGACTGGACAAGTTCATAGATGGACAGAGTCTCCAGGTGCTCAACCAACTGCTCAACCTCCACTTTCTCAATAAACTTCTCCAAAAGGGAAGTTTAGAGATGGGCCTATAGTTCGAGAGAATGTCAGGGTTGATGGTTGGTTTTTTAAGAAGGGGCCTCAATACAGCCTCTTTCAAAGATGTAGGAAAGATCCCTTCACTCAGTGACCCACTAACAATCTCCACGAACGCTGGACCCAGGAAATCCAAGCAGCTGATGACAAACCACACTGGATGTGGCTCCAGGGCACAGGTTGTGGGACACCTGCTGTTAAGCACCCTGATAGCCTCAGACACCAAAATCAGCAGAAACTCAGCCTAACTCAGCAGATGACCTTTACTAGCAGATTGATCATCCCCAAAAGAAACTGGACTGGAGGAGGAAATACATACCCTGATAGAGGCCACCTTGTCAGCAAAGAACTGCCCAGACTGCTTGCACTTTTCTGCAGAAAATGCTGTCCAAGACTGCATGAAAGTGCAATGTACATCAAAAGTTACTCAGGTAGTGACAATGTTACAACAGTCTGCTAATTTACAGTCAGCAGGTACAGGTGCATTTAGTATTAGTGGAAAGGAGTGCTTTCAGCAAGTGTTTGAATGTGAGCAGTGAGGGGCTCTTCTGCAAGTAAAGGGAGTTTGTTCCAGAGCTATGTGGCTCTGTATGGGAGCAATCTGTGACCAGCAGCTGTGAGTGCTCTGGGTACTTCCAGAGGGAGTTGTGAGGAGGAGCAGAGGATTCTACTGTGCTGCCTGTGCCTCACTATGTCCTGGAGGTGGGGTAGATGGTTGCTTAGGATTTTGTAGGTGATGCAGAGTAGGGGATGGTTTATTCTGTCTTCAAGGGAGGGCTAATTTATGGATGCAAGGACTGTACAGTGGTGCTCTCTGTTTTCAGCCAGTGCAGCAGACCTGCCTATCTTGTGGTAGAGCACTTTGAGTTTGGTGAATTCAGCCTCCCATAGGGAAGATAGGATAGAAGCGCCATAAAGGAGTGTCAGGAGCAAGATAGAGTTTGGTACTGCTTGACTGGCTGCATTTGTGAGGTGGGCTCTTAGTCTGTATACAAAAAACAGGCCATGGGGCACCAAAGGATACTGAGCCAGTGCACACCAAGACACAATGTCAAGTTCAGCAATGAAAAGCAAAGAAGGGTGGCACACAAGTTGAAACTAACACACATATATATATATATATATATATATATATATATCAAAGCCAGTGAGTTTATTAAGATATGCAAATATGAGGACACAAAGCAGACTGACCCGACACTGCCACCACATGAGTCTTCCTCATTGGCTTTGATATATAGGACTACTTAGTTATTCCCAAAATTCAGTCTCCCGACCTACACTATACCGAGGTCAGGAGACTGAATTTCACAATCCCTACGGGGACTTGAGTTATGTGGGGGATGACCCCCGTATCTAATATAACCAACTCCAAGGGGCAGCAGACCTCAGAGTTTGTTTTAAAGGTACTGGGGCTGTAAAAAAAATTTTGCAAAATGTTCTCCTACTGGGAACAGACCCCCATCCCCGAAAGCCTGCTGGCCGAGATGCAGTAGCATTAGGGCTCCATGCCATGGAGCAGCTCAGCCAGCACCTCACTCTGCCACCTGCACAAGGTTACATCAGGTGGAACCATGTTCAGTGGGTGTAACCTAGCATTTCACTTTCGGGCAAACATGTCTGGAATCCCTCATTTCATGATACCGCAGCCAGACCAGTGAGTGTCAGGACCTCAGCTTTGGTATCCTGATAGGATACTGACATATATATATATATATATATATATATATATATATATATATATATATATATATATACACACACCAGGCCAGTCTTTGATATAGGTTTTTGGTGGTGCAGTTGATTTGACATTTGAAACTGAGTTCTTGGTTCAGCAGCATTCCAAGGTATTTAATATTGTCAACATCCTCTAGCCGAGTCCCATTGGCAGTGATAGTCCTTAAGAGCCTGGTTCTGTCTGTGCCTAATTTTCTGGACCTGAAGAGCATGGACTTGGTTTTCTTGGTGTTTAGGACTAACTGATTGGTAGGGAGCCATTTTTCCAGTAAGGTAAAATCCTTGGTTAGCCTCATTTCTATTTCTGCTATATCAGAGCCCTTCCTATATAGTACTGCATCATCTGTGTACAGTGTTGATATAGAGTCTCCACAGTTGGATGGCAGTTCATTGATGAAGAGGGAAAATAATAATTGCCCAAGTATAGACCCCTGTGGGACTCTGTCAGTGATCGCGTGGCAGAAGGAGAGACAGGAATTCCATTTAACAGTTTGAGTGCAGCCTATAAAGCAGGTTCTAAACCAGGTTGTTTTGAGGTTGCTAAGCTGAGATTCCCTAGTTTAGCTAGTAGGAGTTCATGATTCACCAGTTTGAAGGCCTCAATTAGATCTATGAAGATAGCTCTGGTGGCTTGTTTATCATCAGTGGCACTGACGATGTCAGTGGTGAGACATACCAGGGCTGTGTCAGTGTTGTGGTGTTTCCAGGTAGTGGGATTGAAGATTTTCCACCTTAAAGAGGTTCAGGCAGCAAAGGTATGCTCCAAGATTTTTACAGAACTTATTATAAAATATGAAGCATTAAAACTTGAAGATTTAAATAAAAAGATTGATGTGGTGAAGGTTGAAGTCCTGACCTACCAAGAACGAACAGAATACAGCTATTTGAATGCACTGTTATCTAAAAACATAAAGAAATATGAGAGGGAGATCATCATTAGGAAACAAAAGAAACTTACCAGAGATGAGGGAGATTACAATAAAGGGCACATTCTCAAATGGTCCAGACCCAGACCTCTAAGTAGGGGAAGAAGCACAAATAGAAGTAAAGTTTGTTTTGAAAAAAAGAAAGATAAAAAGACACACAATGACACATAGTTCAAGTCCATCACATAATATCAAGCTAGACCAGGTGCCTACTGATGTACCAAAGTGGCAGGAAGTAGCAGTGAGACCGAGAAATTTGTTTTAGAATGAAAAAACAAACTGACAAAAGAAAAAGGAAAAGGTGTACAAGGATTGGGAAAAGAGGGGAAATTAAAAAGCACAAGGTCCTCAAAACATCGAACTACAAATAATAAATATTTCAGGCATCACGCTATCAGAAGACCAGCTTGCAGTACTGAAAAAAGGACTGTAATTTATACCAACCCCCCACATAAACAGATTTCAAATTAATTTAGATATCAGAAAGTTTTTACTTAAAATAAGGTTAAACTATTTTTTCTAAGTAAAAATCAAATGCAAAGCGACATGGGCTATACAGAGGAACTCACTGTAACAGAGGCCTCTAGGAATTCTGAAGGGCTAGATTTTTTGTTAGAAGCAATTAAAGAGAATCAAAATACACCTGAAGACTTGAATGGAATACAATCGAATTTTTTGTCAGAAAGAGAACTTATGGCAGTGCTGGATGATGAAGACGGACACTCTCAGTATTTCTAGTCAGGGATGCTACATGAAATTGCCACTGATACCCAGACATCAGATTTTGCAAGTGAAAGAACTACTTTGTTTAAAGGCAAGTCAACTTTTTGCCTTTTCACAACCAATGCTAACATACTGGCATATGAGAAGGCAGTAAAAAAAAGAAATTACTGATGCTTTAGAAACTTTTACGGCATCAAGGAATACTAATCTTTCTAAGAATGAGAGAAATGTCCTTGATGAATTAATAAAGAATAATAAAGTTGATTATAAAGGCTATAGACAAAGGAGGCAACATTGTTGTGATGCATAAGGACAAATATGTTAACATTATTAGAAAACTGTTAGAGAATACTGAAAATTATAAAAAGTTGTCTTTTAATCCCACAGCAATGTACAAGGAATTGGCTCAAATTTTAATGTATGCAATAACACAGAATGACATTTCTGAGGGGGAATTTAAGTTCCTGTGGCAAGAACATCCTGTTTTGCCTGTTTTTTATATTCTTCTGAAAATCCATAAGGACATTAATGATCCTCCCGGTTGTCCAATTGTGTCTGGGAATGGTTCAATGTGTGAGAATCTGGGTCAATTTCTTGACTTTTTCTTGCAAAAATGTGTAGTAAAGTTACTAGCATATTTTAAAGACAGTGTTGACACCATAAGGATGCTTGAAAAAATAACTTGGGAAGATGACATGGTATTACTTAGTGTGGATGTGGAATCACTATACACATCCATTAGACATACCGATGGTCTACAAGCACATAAATCTTTTATTGAAAACAATGCTATTCTTGAACAAATTCCAGTGGATTTCATTCTTGGGGGTTAGATTTTGTGTTAAATCATAACATTTTTGAATTTCAAGGGGACTGTTACCTACAACAAATGTGGTACTACAATGGGGACCAGTATGGCTCAGAGTTATGCAAACCTTTTCATGGGTTGGCGGGAATTGATGTATATTTACAATGTAAATGAAAATCCATTTTCAAAAAATATACACACCTGGTGCAGATACATAGATGATTGTGTATCTGGAAGGGAGGAGCGGATGGGATTCCTGAATTCATTGACTGGATAAACAAAAATGATTTAAATTTTAAATTTACTTTTGTAAGTAACATAGACTGGTATTTCTGGACCTTGAAATTAATACTGTCCCTGGCAATGTAATTTTTACTAAATGCCACCCTAAACATATGGCAACCAATTGTGTTTTAAGGGTTGATAGTGCCCATCCCCCAACCCCCTGGTTAAAGAATTCTGTTCCATACAGTCAACTAATCAGATTAGTAAGAAATTATACAAAGTTAGAAGATTTTGAAAAACAAGCAAATGAGCTGATTGATAGGTTCTTGGCTAGGAGATACAACCAGGGTCAATATATGAACTTAAAAAGAAAGTGGTGGGACTTGAAAGGAATACCTTGTTACAACAAAAAACACCTGTACCAGTCACTAAATTGGGCCCCATTACATTTATCAGTATCTGGGAAACTTGGGAATATCATTTACAAAAACTGGAATATCCTGACTTGTGATGAAACAGTTCTAAAAGCTGTGGGAATGGCCCCAAGGGTTACATTTAGCAGAGCCACCAATTTGAAAGGTAAATTGGTTCACAGTAGACTCCCAAAAGAACATGCTGAACATACTGGAACTTGACTACCAATTAGATCAACAGGTTTTTATAAATGGTATCATTACATCAGTTGTAAATATGCAGAGTCAGGTAAAATTGTTCATCATCCTCAGTACCCCAATAGGACAGTAAGGATTCAAGAGTGCATCACGTGTGACACACCATTTGCTGTGTATGGACTTTGGTGCACATGTAAAAAAAACTTTACATTGGATGCACTGTACAACCCCATAAGAAGAGAATTAAAGAGCATATATGCTCAATAGAAAATCAAAGAGATGATACCCCTGAAGGGATCCACTTCACCACCATGGCATGCCTTTAGGACCTCTGATTTTAATTTCATGGGCATTGAACACATTAAGCCACTAAAAAAAGGTGACAATAGGTCGAACTCCCTCTTACAAAGACAGTCTTTTTGGATTTTTTTCCCTAAACAGTGTGAAACCGAAAAGGTTTGAATAATGAATGGGATATCAAACCATACTTAAGAGGACAGAAATTATTTTTATGTTTTCATGTTTTTTGACATATGTTAAATAATGAAATATTGGCTTATTTGCATAAGGATGTGTGCATAATATACTTTAAACATCATGGTACACATTTTGTTTAAAAACAATATCCCCTCTAAATTGAATTAAATGCCTTTGAGGGTCTCCCTAATTTATATAATATATATGTAAATACATCAAGTATATTATTGCATTTATCTATTATTGGCACATATTAGACATTGCCAAACATTGTGATTCTGTTTGTTTTTTTGTTATTTCTGTTCGGACCATAGTTCTTTTTTCCACTTCTATTGGTGTAGTGCAGACATGAAGCCCTACAATTCTGCTGTTCCCCTTGGGAAGGATCCAAGCTGCAAATTTGTGTATTATGAATTTAAGTCAGAATTATATTCTCTCTCTCTATGTTATAGCCTCCACTCTGCATCTCTGTCACATTTTAAATCATAGCAACTGGATATATAATAACCTGTTATGGTAAAAAGTTAAAAGTATGCAAAAAAAATATGTATTAAATGCTGTTTAAATAACAGTTTAACAACATGTAAGAAGATTTATTATTTAAATATGTGCTTTTTGTCTGTACTTAAGTTTCCAAGTTGTGATACTCAGATGCTTTGTTTTGTATTGGATTGTTCAGTACTTGAAGTTGCGTTTTTCCTAATATATGAAAGAGTTAACCTAGCTCATGAATAGTAATGAGCATATGGTATTTAAATGTTGACAAGGCCCCAGGACCTTACTACGCCCCTGATGAAGGATTTTTCTAACCCAAAGCACCGGGCTTTGAGTGGACATCCTTCTGCCCTGTGGGGATTCACTGTTTGGACTGTTTAACTTGCTAAATACAGCAGAGAAAAGGAAATTTATTGGTGGTCGGTGTTCCTCTTTTCCTACTCTTTCTGGAGTGTTGGCACTATTAAGGAGAAGAGTTTATGGAATCCATGCTGGACAGCTGTGAGCATGTTGTTAATCTCAATGTGGGCTGTCAGTTGATTATATATATAAGCCATTCTTGGACTTTAGCCAGGGCACTAAGTATTGATATTGAGTAATAGTTCTCAATCACATTCCTAGCTCCCCCTTTGGGAACAGGGATAACGTGAGTGATTTTCCATTTCTGGGGGACTTCCCCTTGCAGCAGGAACATACTATACAGATTGGTCAGTGGGATAGCAAGTTTAAGGAACCTAGGTTTTAAACCATCATGACCAGCAGATTTGTCAGGTTTGATTTGAAGCAGGTGCTTCAGTACTTCCCTTCTAGTAAATAGTTTGAAGTGGAAGATGGGGGAGGTTGGTAGTGGAAGGGGTTATGGGGGTGGATTGGTAGAGGGAGCTTTGAAGCCATCTAGATTGGTGAAGAACTTATTAAAGGCTTTTACAATGAGTTTGGGATCACTAATGGGCAAGTTATTGAAGTGTATCTCCAGACTAGGGGAAGCTTGCTGTCCTTTTAGAAGACAGTTGACTTGGGCCCAGAAGTGTTCTGGGTTATGTAGATTTCTTGCTTGTACATCCTTTTTGTAGCTAACTTTTGCTTTTTTTTAGCATGGACTTACATAGACTTTGTAGTCTCTTGTATTCATGTCAGTCCTGTACATGTGCAGAGTCTCTGCTTAGAAGGTGTTAATTTTGTGTCACTAGATCACCATCGATGTTGCTCTTACTACTCCAACTTGTGAGCTCTGACAAAGCTGAGGGGCCTAGGTCAATAAACTCCTGATGGGGGGCTATCTAAGATTTAAGTTAATTGCAGTGCCTTCACCCAGAGAATGGTTTAAGTTGGCCTGGTGTAATATGGCAAAACCTCCTGGGATGCAGAACCTCCCCAGTTCTGCAGAATATCAGCCCTACTGTGAACCAAAACAATGGAAGCACTTTTCCCCACAAAGCATGCAACTTATTCTTTCAAATAATATTTGCGCAGACAGTGATTATTACCAATTAAACAAGGGCTGTAGAGATAGTATACTATAGACATGGTTGGTTCTTCAGTTCCAGTCCAGGCCAAGCCTAAATACTATGGGACTGCTTTTATATTGCCTTTCTAGGAGCAGCAAAATAATGGTACCAGTATGTGGCTGTTTCATCTACTTTCCAGACTCAGCCCAGTAACAGTCCCATGCCACCATGGCACACAGTATTTTGGATGCAGGTGTCCACCTATACTGAGGTGTTCCTCCCTTCCCCCCCCCACTGGTATCAGTGTATACCTTGAAATTTATTAGGAAGCTTCCAGTGATTCACTAGGCACCCTGTCATGGAAACATAACAGGACCAATCATGATGTAGAGGGTTGACCAGCAGTGGTGCATATAAATAAATAGCAATGCTTTGTCAATTAAATCCCAAATCAGAATGCTCATTAACCCCTAAGGGGTATTTCTAAATCCCAGTCAGATGGCCTAGTCCATTAAATGCTTTCCTAATATTTATGATACAGTAGTAGCTAACGCTGAACATTCACTGATTTACTCATGGTTCTTCCAAACTAGGGGATCTCCCTTGATGCACAGGGATGATGGGGCAGTTTGTAATGTGTCCCCCTGTGGCTAGTTACATAGATACATAGATGCTGATGGCAGATAAGGGCTTGTGGCCTATCTAGTCTGCCCATTTGTGTACGTAACTGTGCTTCTTCGTGTATGCCTAGGACTAGGTTGTTCCCTTCCCCCGATTACCATGATCCCCTGATACCTAGCCCATGAATTCTTAAATCCTGTAATCATTTCTGCCTCCACCGCCTGTTCCGGCAGGGCATTCCATTTGTCCACCACCCTCTTTATGAAGAAGTACTTCCTCACATTCCCCCAACCCTCACTCCCTCCAGTTTCATCACATGTCCCCTAGTCCTGGGACATCTTTTACTGTGAAAAATTGTATTTTCCTGCATGTTGTTCCTCCCTGTGAGATATTTATATGTCTCGATCATATCCCCCTCTCCCTTCTTTCAACCAGGGAGCACATTTTTAAGTCTTTCAGGCCGTCCTCATAGGTTTTACGATGGAATCCTTGCACCATCTTGGTTGCCGTCCTCTGAACTGCCTCCACCCTGTCTATGTCCTTAAGTAGGTAAGGTCTCCAGAACTGGACACTGTATTCAAGATGTGGCCTCACTAATGTCTTGTATAGTAGCATTATGACCTCTCTTATCCTTCTTGTGATACCCAGACCTATGCATCCCAACATCTTGTTTGCTTTTCCTGCCACCTTGGCACACTGACTCCCTACCTTGAGATCATCAGAGATGATAACCCCTAGGTCTCTTTCCTGCTTGGAGTATTCTATATCCTTCTCCACCAGCTAATATGCTATTCCTGGGTTTTTGTGCCTCATGTGCATTATGTTTTGCATTTCTTTGCATTAAATCTCAACTGCCACTCCCTTTACCAGTCCTCAAGCTTCTGCAGATCCCTCCTCATTCTATCCACACCCTCTGGCATGCCCACCCTGTTGCAGAGCTTTGTGTCATCAATGAACAGTCAAATTCTCACTTCTAGGTCTTCTGTAATGTCACTGATAAAGATGTTGAAGAGGACTGGACCTGACTTCCGGTGATGTCACGGAGCCGATAGGAGCTTAAGGCTTACTGCTCCCAGCAAAGTCCACCGACCTAACCTCCAAAACCTAACAAAATGAAACTAAAAATGTCCATAAATGCAGGAGGGAAAAGACCAGAATCCTATAGAGGCAGAAACAGATCGAAGGTGAAGGAGAAATATGCGGATGGCGACCGATTACAACACGACCCTCCTAGTAGATCTCTCTCTCCGGCAAGTTCCCATGCGGCCAGCTACGATACAGATGGAGATTCTGAGCAGCTATCTAGGATGAGATTCGAGACTTTATTAAAAGAGATTCGGAAGTCGAGAAGTGAGAATAAACAAGAATTTAAAGCTTACTTTACTGGAGTCACACATTGGTAAAATAGAAGAGAGAGTGGCCGATAATGAAGAATCTGTGGTGCATCTGGTCGAAATAGTACAGGCCCTTGTGCAACAATCAGAGGAACTGCGATCTAAATGCCTAGAATTTGAGGGTCGTTCACGACGTGACAACCTCCGTTTGTATGGTTTGCCTGAGGGCATGGAAATAGCCCCAATGGCCCCGTTTATAGAAAACCTCCTCAAGGACATTTTAGATTTGCCTGCAACGTTCGCCTTCCATATTGAGAGAGCACATAGGTCACTTCAAGTGAGACCATCCGACCCTGTGGCCAGACCCCACTCCATAGTATTTAAACTCAGCTCTTTCAGTGCCAAAGAGGAGATCCTACATCGTGCCTGGGCCAAAAAAGAAATAAAATATCCCACCCACAGATTATTTTTGGATCACGACTACCCCGTAGAAATACAGCAGCAAAGACTGAGTTATCTACCAATTTTGAGATCCTTACGGGAGAGAGCGATCCGTTTCCATACCCCATACCCCATACCCAGCCAGGCTCCGAGTCTTCTGGGAGGATGGGACTAAGTTATACACTACAGTAGAGGAGGCGAGGGAAGCCCTGTGTGAGAGGAAATACAAATTGTTGAGAATAGGAACCGGAACCAAAAAAACGAGAGACCCGACGCATTATGGCAGTGCACCCAGAACAGGAAGACGTCAGGAACCAAAATACTGCTGCACGGAGAAGCACAACGCAGATTGCAAAAGATGCTTGGCAAACGCAGACCTGAGGGAGAGAAACCTGCTTGAACTGAGATTGTCGATAGACTGGATTAATGAGTCCTGAAGGAGTGCAAAAGATAAGTGTGAAGCTACAGTTTGGGGTAGGGGGAGGGGTAAGACGAGAGAAGTCGCAATTATGTCCCACAGAACACTGACCTACCACAGACTATTTTAAACTGCACCATATTTCAACCCTTTACGGAAAGCCAGAGTGGTGGGACTATGGTGGATAACTGAATCCTTTGTATCAGTGTACACTTATGATGGAGCCCCCCCACGCCCTTGTTGCTCCCACCAGGTCCTTACCAAAGGAAATGGCATTGAAGTGGCACCATCGGCTGAAGAGACCCAAGGGACGCACTAAGAAGGGAAAAGTCTAATGATGAGGGGCTGTATGCATAAAGTACTTTGATTTGTATAATGTTGATTACCTTAAAGATACAGCCTCACCCATAACAACGTAGACCCAGCTGTACACCATAAGGGAAATGGCCCACAAATTTTATTGATCATCTTTAGTATAACTACCCTTAGGTCATTTTAGAAGGGGAGAGTATATGCAAAGTCATTACGATATGATGTGGGTCGGAGTCAGACTCAAAGTTAGCACTATTAAATATGGCTGCCTGGCAATACTCTATAGTTACAACGATATGGATGTAATAGCACCATCTATTGGTGGACCGTGCAGGAGCCTGGAGGGACCAAGTGTAACCCAACACCTACTAAGCGTTACATTTTCCCCAGTTCCTATAGGGAGGGAACATAGTTCCCACTTAATAAAATTTAGAGCACAGATAACAGCAGGTGCTCAGTAGGAGGACTTCCGGTGACGGAAGCACTAGTAAACCTCCTCGTTCTTCTCATAAAGGGATAGGACAGAAGGGCTGTTTTGGAAAATAGCCCCCTACCTTGGAAGTTCTAATTTCGAGTTTATAAAAGTTGTTTACAGTTGTATTAAGTTATGTTGATTAATCTGAGAAGTTGCGTTTTACCAGGGTAATAGAAACGAACAAAGGTAAAGTTGGGCATGTGGGAGGGATGGTGGGGGATTGGAGGGACCACGGGTACAGGAGATGAATCAATGCTATGGGAACCACAGGGAATCTCACAGCATATCCATGAGTAGTCTATCTTCCCATACGATTTGCACCTATAACGTGCATGGAATTACTAGTCCCATCAAGAAAGCTAAGATTTTGTAAAGTGTAAAGAGGGCTGGAGCAAACATTCTGTTATTACAAGAGACACATCTCTCCCAGTCAGAGCATGCAAAATTTGAAAGATTAGGTTTTTCACATGTGGTGACATCCTCCTATGGAAAGGGAAGGAGAAGGGGAACCGCAATACTGATTAGGCAGGGAACACAGTTTGAAATGAAAGACAGGGTTATAGATAAGGAAGGGAGATACGCCATGATTAAAGGTCTATTAGATGGATGTCTGGTGACCTTTGCATCTGTATACATCCCCCCAGCCTCGGGATTCGAGGTGTATAGATTATTCTTTACTAAACTAATGGAGTGGACAGAGGGGCAAATAATCTGTGGTGGAGATCTGAATCTGAACATGGCGGAGGTTTGCTCCATCCCTCAAAACCAGGGCAAAAGAAGAAAAATTATAAACCAGGTGAAAAAGCTATTGCATGAGCTAGGTTACCAAGATATTTGGAAGCATCTCTATGGCACCTCCCCAAGACATACGTACTATTCACAGGCCCATGATGTATAATCCTGTTTAGACTACCTTATAACCCCAAAGGAACAGATAGGAGATATTTCAAAGATCTGGGTGGGAGACTTTGTACTGTCAGATCATGCCCCGATCTTTTGTCAACTTGGTCTCCAAGTTAAGAGGAAAATGACTTTCTGGCGGTTGAATCTTTCTCTTTTGAGGGATGCCCAAGTCCTCAAAAATATAGAAGAAACCATAGCTCAAGCTCTAGCATTAAATGATACGCAAGCGACGTCAGTATCGATTCTATGGGATACTATAAAAGCTATCATAAGGGTAAGCTGATAAGCATATCATCGGCTAATAAAAAACTTAGTGAGGCACGAGGGCTGCCCTTGAGACTAAGACAAGGGAGATGGAGGAATTACAGACCATAGAAAATAACAAAACCAGAAGCAAGGAGCTAGCTCTCCTTAAAAAGGAGCTTAATAAAATATTAGACTACTCAGTAGAGCAAAAATTAATGTATTTAAAGCATAGTTATTATGATGGCGGCCCCCGGTCCCTCAGGCTCCTAGCGCACAGATTAAGAATACAGAGAGTAAAGTCGAACATAACAAAAATCAGACACCCGCAATTGGGTAAAATTCAGAACACAACACAAGGAATAACAGAAGCATTTCTTAACTACTATACAATGCTCTACACGGCTAATGACTCCTCGTCCACCCAGGAAATAAGGAACTTTTTAGACTCCCTTACCCTCCCGACCCTCTCGCAGCAACAAAGCGCTCAATTAATTAACCCTATAACCGCGAGGGAAATAGAAGAGACAATAAGTAATCTTAAAAATGGGAAATGTCCAGGATCCGATGGACTCCCCGGGGAATTCTATAAATCATTCTCTAAAACCCTAATTCCTATACTTAATAGGGTCTATGCACATGTTATAACAAAGGAGGGAAACATTCCCCTTCATGGAGCGAGCAATAATCTCCCTTATTCGAAGTCGGGAAGGACCTCTCCTGTTGCTCTTCTTACCGACCCATATCTATATTAAACACGGATTACAAAATCCTTACATCTATACTAGCTAGAAGGCTTATCCAATTTTCCCCAACCAAGATCCACTTGGAACAATGTGGGTTCATTCCGGGACGTCAAGCCCAAGATAATGTAAGACGTACCATATACTTATTGGAACACTCTCAAGCCCAAAATGAATCGACTCTCCTATTGGGGTCTGGAAGCTGAAAAAGCGTTTGATATGGTGTCATGGAGGTTTTATGGGGAGGTCTTTGCCAGTTTTGGTTTCCAAACCCAGTTTATAGAAACCCTATTTAAATTCTATAGGCGACCTTTGGGCTACTTACGGATAAATGGACACCTTTTCAGTAGATTCACCCTCTACAGGGGAACCAGACAGGGATGCCCTTTGTCCCCTCTCCTGTTTGCATGTTATATAGAACCGCTAGCGCAATATATTAGGCAATCTCCAGACATCAATGGAATTCTCTTTTCTGGAGTTGAACATAAACTAGTGTTATTTGCGGACGATTTACTTCTATATTTAACCAATCCGGGAAATCTCGCTTCCTGCGGTCATGCAGAAAATCCGAGATTTCTCGTGTCTCTCTGGCTACTCTCTAAACGTTAACAAAACTGAGGCCTTAAGAATACAATATGAGCCAACACCTGAACTTAGAAGTAAGTTTCAGTTCAAGTGGGATGCTCCTTCCTTGAAGTACTTGGGAATACGGATTCCTAGCAACCTATCTCAGTTACATAGCCAGAACTACTCCCCTTTAATAGATACCTTGAGGAATGATATGAGACGGTGGAGCCTCCTTCCATCTTCTTTTTATACCCACACTATGTCGTTAAAGATGAATGCAGTACCCCGTCTCCTTTATCTATTTCAATGTGTCCCCTCCACCATTAGTGTGAAAGAGATTTTGTCTTGGCAGAAGTTACTTCTAGCTTTTCAGTGGAACCATAAAAAACCCCGTGTAAACTTTAGGAAACTCACGCTTCCTAAGATAATGGGTGGGCTTTCATTCCCCTCTCTAGCTGACTACTGGGCTGCCTCTCAGATGTGCTTAGCTCTATTGTGGGGTGCAAAGGACTATCAGGCTTCATGGAAACACATAGATCTTAATAGAGGGGACACTTTGCCTCTCCCAGAGGTTCTTTTTTCTCCTCCCCTGCTTCAACGAGCAATGTTTGCTACATCAAAAGCCGCCTCTACCATACTCGAGGGCTGGAGGAGGAGCGAAGAACAAACAAGTAGCAGTACACTTATGGAAGTACCAATGGTTTATAACAAAGAGCAATTTAGCTCTCATGTTGTGGGTTGTGGTATAAGGCCCAGGCGAAGAGGGGAATGGTGGCACCCTGGCAAATAATGAAAGGGAATGTACCTAAGACCTTTGAGGAAGCCCAGGATGAATTTTCTTGGACAGAAAGAGACAGGCTGTTCTTTTATCAAATGAGGGACTACATAGTAACACAAAATAGGCTTAGGGAGAGGGATCCCTTATACTTTGAGGACCACTTACCGTTCCAGCAAATCTGGTCCTCTAAATCGGGAGAGAAGGCCATCTCAATAATGTACAAATACCTCATTTCATTATATAAACATTCTATGGACCCAGTTAAGGAGAGCTGGGAGAAAGAATTCAATCAAGTAATAAGTATCATGGACTGGCCTAAAATATGGAAAAATACCTTCGTTACCTCCTCTCCTCAGTGGAGGGAATTCATATGGAAGGTTAGGCGAGATTTTTCTTAGTGCCCACAGTGTTGGCCGTGGGATACCAGGAACATCTGAAAGTTGCTGGAGAAGGTGGGGAAAATAGGGCCGCCTATAAACATATATTCTTGGAATGCCCCAAAATTTGCATTCTGGTCTACCGTCCTGGCCCATATACTGGATATCCTGGGAGACCAGTACCAGATGTCAGGGATTAACTTGGTATTGGGTATACCACGGAAGGAATGAGATAAACACATTATATATCTCTGGACCATTTTCTGGGAGCAGCGTATAAAGCAATTACTAAAAAGTGGCTTCAGAAAGCTGCTCCGGCTGTGGGAGAATGGGAGGCCATAATTCAGGACATTCGGCATAATGAGCAAATGACTTACACCCTTCGCAATAAGGTCCAACTCTACACTACAAGATGGGCCAGATGGGAATTAAATCAAAGTTTGACTCAGTAGGTAGACAAGGGAATAGCTGGTAGTAGCTGGTAATACAAGTAGAGTAGCGGCAATGATAATGCACCTGTTGGACCCCCCCCCCACTCAGGAGCCCTCTATTTTCGAAAATAGAATATGTAATAAATAAATGTTTTTTGTTACAATTAGGTACCTTTGAAATAGGTCACAACTGATCAGAACAATTCTTTTTAAAGCCCAATGTCTGTCTTCATCTGGATTTTACCTGGTATTTATTTGAATGTTACTACTAACTCACAAATAGGTTTGTTGCTTTTTAATATTCTCTACTGTTATAAATCTGTGAGAAATAACTGAGGACTGTATGTTAATCAGATGGAACCTTGTATATGAAATGTAACACCTGGAAATATTGTAACTGAATTCAATGAAGGAGAATGAAAATGATCATAAAATAAAGGAAGTATAAAAAAAAAGAAGAGGACTGGACCTAACACTGATCCCTGTGGCACCCCACTGGTCAGCTTTCCCTTGGTGGAGTGACAGCCATTTACCATCACCTTCTGTGTCCAGCTATCCAGCCAGTTCCCCACCCACCACACCACTGTCCTGCCCACTCCCATGTTCCCCAGCTTTTTTAACAGCCTTCTATGTGGCACAGTGTCAAATGCCTTGCTAAAGTCCCTGTAACCACATCCACTGCACCCCCCTTCAACCCCACTGGTATCAGTGTATACATTTAAATTTATTAGGGAGCTTCCAATAATTCACTGGGCACCCTGTTATGGAAACATAACATTTACCACCACACTCTGTGTCCTGCTATCCAGCCTGTTCCCCACCCACCACACCACCATCCTACCCACTCCCATGTTCCCCAGCTTGTTTAACAGCCTTCAATGCAGCACAGCATCAAAGTTTCACCTTTCTGTCCTCCTTCTCAAAGCCTCTTCTGTCCGCTGATATACAGCTGTTGTCTACAGCCCCAATCAGGCCTCTTCTGCCCTTTGCATTTGGCAGACAATCCTCCGATTCATTTGCCTGTGAAAAAACTGATCCTATCTTTTCAGCACACCATGTCCTTCCTGGCATCCATTCCCTAGTATGTGGCTGGGGCATTGGTTGTGTGGCTTCACAGACTAGCTGCAGCCATAGTTTCACTTCTACAGCTGTAGTGCAGCAAAAGTCATTCAAAAGATTTTCTGAAATCTTCAGTTTCAATCTTATGTTTGGCTAGCATGTGATTACCTCCCTTTCTATAAAGCAGGAATTATTCTCACTTTGTCTCTGGCAGATGAGCAGTCTGTGTCTGAAGCTCAGTAGCAAGCTGTCTCTCTTAACAGCACAGAGACACCTTACTCATTCAGGTCTCATACAGATCTGATAGGGCTCGGGTACAGCCCCTGATATTTACTGGAGAATGTCAGCTCACCATTGATCCACTGAACTATCAATCAATCTAGGGCAAGACTAGAGGTTCATCACTTGATAGATGATTGACTAATAAGTTTTTCCAGGATCCTTGCAGTCTTACTTTATCCCAGAAGCCCTTGATGGTTCCCTTTCCAAACACAGAGACTGATTGGCTGGTGTGCGACTGCTGACCACTGCTGTTGTGGTTTTGTGGATCAGGTGTACAAAGATGGCTGTACTCTTCTTGCTGTATGGCACTGTCCCCAAATGTGTTTATTCTGTAATAGATCCAACTATCAAAAACAACTGGACAAGGATGGCTCACGGTATCTAATGCTTCATAATTTTCATGAAGTGAAAAAGGAATGTAATTTAAAGAAACTGATTTTTCCTAAATATATTCTTTCAATAATAGAGGCAAAAGATTTTACTGTGCTGGCTAACTGGTATCAAATAATTGATTAATGAAAGTCCATTGGTAGTTGTAAGCCAGTACTGCTGTAGCAGATGGAAACAATTCCAATCCAGATAGAAAAGCCACATAATAGGATCCATTTATTGATGAGCTCCCCAGATTCATCCTAGGTATGTAACTACTGTAATTAGAGTCTACTGCATTTTCTTTACATGAAATTTGTGAAACTATTATTGTTAGTCAACATTGTATGATGTTTTTCTTTTGGATGAGGCATTAAACTGAGGTCCCATCTGCCCAGATTGGTGGTAGTTCAGGTGGATGTTAAAGATCCCATGGCACTCATTGAAAAGAGTAGGGGGGAATTTTTATTAAAGTTGGAAAGCTAAATACAGTCAAATAATACACAAAAGCAAAAGCAAATTACTCAAAACAAAATACATATACCATCATACATAAAATACAAAAATAACATTGCAATAGACTCAAAACTTATTAGACATACTGAAAAAATACCCCCCCCCCCACTCCACTAAAAGAGTAGGGGAATTTTTATTATTTCAGTAAACCAAAATTGAAAACATACAGTGTTAAATCACACAAAATAATATATAAATATATAGAAGATAATCTATTACAAAGATATATCATCCAAACAATATAAAAGGAAAAGTGCAAAACAGTCCCCCCCCACTTACAAAATGAGTAGGGGAACTTTTATTATCATAGACAGCAAACCAAACAATAAATTCAATCAATGTTAAGTCACATTAAAGAAAATGATTCAGCATATGGTTATCATAATAGAAAGCAAAGATTATACATAAAACGAAAGGGAAAAAAAAAGAAGAGAAGAAAAAGCAAATAGAAAACACTAATTCCATACATCCAAAATAATTATTCTAAATTAACCAATGAAGTTATAGCCAATCTATAGAATCCCATCTAGAGTGACATATAAATGAAGAGAATTTCCCATTATCCTGCCTTTTCAATCTCAATATTGCATTAGCAACCATACCAAATAATGCTTCTTGTGAAAAATATTGTTGTTGAATGGTGAAACGGCATCTCACATGCCATATATAGCATTTAAAACAAAGCAAAATCAAACATAAAGTCACTTTATCATATTGCACAGTGGTTACTGGCAGAATCCCTATACACAACATATCTAACGTCATAAGGTATAAAGGAAAGGTAGGCCATTTTCTTAAAACAAGACTCCAAAAACCTTTTATAAAAGGACATTCCAAAAATAAGTGTTCCATTGTCTCCACTAATTCAAAACATGTACCCCTAGGGCAATACTGATCAGTAATTTGCTTATGTTTTAGATTTGCTCGGACATTTAATTTGCCATATAGGGATAACCATAACACATCCCACATATGAGGTGGAATCTGGGGGGAGGTTAACATATTGCCAATTGCAAGTTTTATAGGAGATGGAAAATAATCAAATGGAGCCGAATCTTGAAAATACTTTTGTAAAATATATGCGTATAATTCCTTTCTAGTAAAATGCAAAAAGGTATGCCTTGAAATACCTCATAATTTAATTTTCCCAAAACATATTTTAAGGGATTGTGGAGATGGTTTATGGAACGTTGTCTCGGGAATACCTCATATTCAGGACAGAAAAGACATAAATCTCCCAGAGTATCCTGAAGCCATGGTTTCCATTGTGTGTCTCTATCTATAAACAGAGGTTTTAAATTTGTATAGAGAAACATAGTAAAGAAAAAAACTACAGGATGTAACATTTTAGGCCCCATGTTTTCTCTCCTAAACAACAAGGCTCTCTTTATGGGGTTCAGTCTACTGCCCCATATACAAGCAAAAAAACATCCATATAACTGAGTCTCCAAAGCTAAAGGAAGACTAAAAACCGCACTTAAATATACAAATATGGGTAATAAGAATGTTTTAACCAGTTGAATCCATTTCAGTTTAGTCAGTCTCCATGTATTCCAGACATCTACTTTAGTTTAGCTTCCTTTAGTTTAAATTTCCAATTTAGATATGCTAAATCTCCTGCTCGAATAAAAGACCCAAAATTTTACAAGTATCCTTAATTACCGAATACCTATAACCTGTGTAAGATGAAAATACTCTGTCCCCAGTGTTATACAATTACATTTCTCATAGTTAATTTGTGCACGGTATATAACAAAAACCCTAAAACTTTTTGAAAACTCTTGCAGAGGGAAGATCCCCAATCGAAAAACATAAATCATCCGCATAGGCAATACATTTAACTCAGGATCAGTATTTGAAAAGGAGAGTCCTATACTGTCATGACCATACACCGCCTAATTAAGGGATCTATAGTAAATAAATACAAAAGGGCACTAAGAGGACATCCTTGACGCACACCCGTAATATGGGAAATATAGTCCCTACCCACCCATTACAAAAGCTTGAGCAGTAGCATTGGCATAACAGGTTTTATCCATTCTATAAAGGTATCGAGTTACCATACCCAACTAAACAGTCCATAAATAACCATGTCTTACATTATCAAAGGCTTTGCCTGGTCTAAACTCAAAATCAAACCTGTAAGTTCCTGTAGATCCTTTTGAAAAGTTCCATAAAAGTATTAGACTATCGGTAATGTTCCTATTTGGAATGGAACATGTTTGTGCCGGATGTAAGGAATGTGCATTAAGTAACAGTCTATTGTTTAATATTTTGGTAATTAGTTTAAAATCTGTATTTAATAGGGTTATAGGTCTCCAGTTTAACAAATCCCTCTATCTCCGTTTTATACATAAAACTACAAGCCCCTCATTCATACTTTTGGTAATATCCCGAGGATAGTATTTCATTCAAAACACCTGTAAATTCTTCCAATAATTGTTTGAAAAATTATTTTATAAATTTCATACGGGATACCATCATTCCCGGGCTGTACCAGCTTTTGCTTGCCAACACTGCAGCAACCTCTTGTGTTGTAATATGTGCTACTAAGTTAACTGACCCTGAATCTGAAATTTGGGGTAAAT
This sequence comes from Neoceratodus forsteri, assembly GCA_016271365.2. Taxonomy (NCBI): domain Eukaryota; kingdom Metazoa; phylum Chordata; order Ceratodontiformes; family Ceratodontidae; genus Neoceratodus; species Neoceratodus forsteri. Next base: position 798,903,996 of record CM028130.1, on the reverse strand, counting down.
TACATCCTCCCAACCAGTTCTCATGTGTGTGACTCAATGTTTCAGTAATACCAAAGATTTTTGTACATGTAAATCAGCAATCCATAACCTCTCTGGTATCTGTGACCAAATCCCTGCCTGACCATTAAGACCTGTCATATGTTTCTGATGTCTTTGGGAAGCACTAAATCGAAATGAATTCAGAAAGGCCTTTGTGCCTTGGGTACCAAAACGGCATTCATTTTCTAAAGATTTTGCCCAATCATATTGAAAATCATTCATCTTTTCTCTTATTTTGTATAACTGGGGGAGGACTGAAACCTCACCATTGGCCACTCGAAAGTGTAAATCCAAAAATTCCTTTCTATAATTTAAGTATCAGTTTTGTATTTACCATATAATCTCCCTATTGATTGAAAAAAATGTTTAATTTCAGTTTTTGTATCCATCCACCATTCCCGATAAGTATCATAGAGACATAACACGGATTTCCTGGCCTTTAAAGAGCTAGAAAGCCATCTTCAATTAACAGAAGTAAGAGAGCCAAGTTCATTCTCCAGTACCCTGGACCCGATGCATAGGCATATGACTTGCCACCGTAGCTACTATAATTACATGGTCAGATGAAGTAACAGCCAATGTTCTAGTATCAATCACCTGTAGGGAATCAGAAAGAAACCAAAATCTATCCTTGTGGCCTTATTGCCTTGAAAAATGTTTTGCCGGATTCCTGAAAGGGCCATAACATCACTAAGGCGTGTTTGAACTAGTAAATTATTAAGACAAGTAGCATCACAAAACATTTTGGTGGTTCGGCATCCCCTATCTGTATTGTATCTACTACAATTGAAGTCACCCCCCAAAAAAACATGCTTTGAAGTAAATAAATAAGGTTGAAATAAGCGAAATATTTCAATACATGCAAATTTTGTTTGAGGTGCATAAACGTTGATTAACTGACACTGTAAACCGTTAATCACTACATCCAACAACAATACATGACCAGGGACAAGATCAACTAGTTGTATCACCTTTGCAGTGGGACTATTTAGGGCTATACCTACACCACTACAAAGGTCTTCACCCATAGACCAATAGGTAACCCCCCATCGCCAGCCAGCGGTTGCTAATTCAATATCGAGTTTGGTATGTAACCTAGTATCCTGCAAAAAACACATCATAATCCTTTTTCTCAAAAAGGGATAAAATCAACACCCGTTTCCTCTCAGATAACATACTATTCACATTTAAAGAAGCTACCGAAACATTATAAACTGCTACCATCAAGAGAGGGGGGAAACGACCAGCCATATTTTTGAACACATTTTAGCATATTATTTTTTCTTGTTCCCTTTTCTCATTCCCAATCTATTTTTTTTCTTTTTGCCTAAATCAGTGTTTGCCAAATTTTGGTCTATATCAGATGTACCATCATGTTGTGAGGAATTTACAGAAACTGAGTCAGACTCCATCCCTGTGTCATCTTGTAATACAATAAAAGGATTATGTGTAGCCGTCATAAAGGGTTCAGGAATCACCATGCTAGTATTTCCAGATCGAAGACTACGTCTTCTGGAAGATACTATAGTAAAGGCCTCTTCGGGCGGGAGCGGTGGAGGCATTGAAATCAAACTGCCGCTAGAAACCTCCACTTGAGAGACAGGATTTTGTGTCACTGACAGAGGCTCAGAAACATCAGGGTGTATCTGCAACTGAGGTTCTTTTTGAATCAATGCAAAACCATGATTACCAGAAATATGTGGTTTAGGTCTCCCAGAGGGTATGGTAGTGGTTTTATTCCTAAGGGCAGCTTTAACTGCCATATTGATGTAAAAATCTTGAATACTATAGTCTCCAGATCTATTTTGCGGAGCGAAAGGGCAATCAACAAAAGAATGTGCATCTTCACAGAGTGAACACTTACTGGGGTGATGACAGTCAGTAAGGACATGCCCTTGTTCTCCACATTGAGCACATTTTACCACTTCACATCCTACTCAGGTGCCTAGGAGAGCCACACTTATAACAATGTCTTGGTTGGCCTGGATAAAAATAAAACCCTTATCCCGACCCAAATAGAAACAACTAGGTAAATGCTGTAGACCTTCATCATTTTGAAATAGATTAACCTTATATCTCCACCCTCCATTCCAGAAACCTTCATCATCCAATATAGGTTCAGGATTCCCTGAACAGTACATTTTTTCCACCCAGTACGTTATATCATCTACATTTACTCCCTCATTCGAAAAAGTACATTTATTACTTTAAAGGATTGTTTGGTGAGGTATAGCCTGAAAATGTAACCACGCTGGGTTAGTTTTTAAAGAGCATATCTCATCCAAAATTTATTTAGCAAATCTGGTGTATGAAAACTAATGTCATAATTGTTATCCCCTGGGGTGTGTATAAGGGCATACACCTCCCTGGAGAAAACCAACATTTGCTTAATCAAACCTTCCTACATAAAATGATCTGGCATACCATCCATAGGACCTAGGAACCTTAAACGCACTGCATTCCTACGTTTTGCCAAAGTAACTGGTTTCTTAAATAAACTAGCAAATGTAACAGGGGGTTGTGAGATAACAGGCTGATCCTGTACTGGATTTAACTCAGAACCCAAAACGTTCGCATAACTTAAAGCTTCAGGAGTGACAGTTTGTCCTAACGTGGGCTCTGATAGCAAAGAGCCATTTGATAGTAAATTAGAAATACTTGTTTGAGGAGACACACACAAAGAAGAGTGTACAGTTATTACAGGGGAAGTTTCAAAACAGTCCAGCCCATAGCTAGATACAGCATCCCTTGATGCAGATTTGGCCTTTTCCCCATCTGCTACGCTTGTTCCCGGCAGAGGGATTACTGGGTCGGCTATCCAGCCTCCCTCATCTGATTGTATCTAACCTGCCTCCCTGAGAGCTTGTTGAGGGGACCAGGATTCATTAACCATCAGATTAGCATCCTGAGGTGGGGTTTCATCCGTCGCTCGATCTAAAAAACTGGGGCCTTTTAGAACCTTAGGCACAGTACCTGGTAGGCCCGAAGGAGAGTCCAAAATGGGCCTTTTCCTTTTTCGATCCTCCTCAGCTTGTTGTTTTAATTCGTTGAACTCAGCCAAAGCTTCTTTTATCAGCTGACATTTTTTTCCAACAATACTTTAAGCTCCTCAGACCCTTGCGAAAGAGCTGGAGCTCCACACAAAACTGCAGCATTTTTGCCCATCAATTCTCCCGAGATCCCAGGGTCTGTCAGAAACTCACGGTTTCGCTCCAACTCCACACTCCTGATGACTTCTGCATCGTGCACTAATACTTCAGGCCGCGGGGATTCTGGTACGCTATGCTGGCCACCATCAAGGTGCATCCCAGCCGTACCACTGTCCCCACATGGATGATTTAGGAGTTGAGCAACATCCATCCTATTTCCACTGCTCTCTGCAGCCATCCGGAAAGCCATACCATGTTCCCCGCTGAGCCTTGCTAACTCAGCCACAGCATGTCCTCCTCCACTGTCCTCCTCCTCCGCCATCTTGGTCCCCGGTGTTCTGGCCAAATTTCCCTCAGTCACTAAAAATACCACTAACAGCTTAATCTGGTTCAAGGTCAGTTGGCATTTATCTGTATCCCCCTTCCCCGGGTTGTGGCTGAAAATAGGCAGGATTTATCTAGTGCACTTACCCAGTCAACAAAAACTAAATAAATAATAAATAAATATGGATGTAATTATTTGAGATCAGTTATTGTGAACTCCCATCTATACAAATGATAGCAAGCATTTGAAATTTGCAACTCTGCAAACCTACTGATTACACAGAGAGGCTATCAGTAAAAAAGGGGTTACATGGCCCAGTAGCCCACTTCTGATGAAGATCAATTGTGATTGAAGCATCAGGGAACTTTGCGGTAGGGGTCCATTTTGTTTACACAGTCAGCATGAATTGTAGCCATTTTATTTTTGCATAGACTGCTTTGACAATACTGCTTGAATTATGGCAAATAAATTCCACACATTTTTGAGCAAGCTCCTGATTTCTGACTATATCATTCATGCCAATTACCTGAGATTGTAACTCCTGCTATCAAAACACTTACAGGTGTCCCCTTCTGTGTTGAGTACCATTGCACGTAGTGTCTGGTTCAAGTCAGAGCAGATGGTAGGGAACCCCTTGATCAACTGTGAGCACCAATCATGCTCCAGATTGGCAGTAGGTGGCTGCCTTTGATGTAGGATGGGAGCCACTTTTACCACTAGTGCAAGAGGTGCTGAAGAAATCTGACTGGCTCCTGCAGCTCTCCTCCAGTTCCACACTGTGAAGTCCACATCCTCAGGGGCCGGACAGAAAAAAACTTACTGTAGCAGCAGTCTGGCTGGGTTTCCAGGTGCTGCAGGTAAGCCTTACTTGCTTTGGGAGGGTTACAACTGCACATGAGCACAGAGCCCTAGTATGACCTGTAATGTAGTAGGGTTCTGATTCTTGGAGGCACAGAGCCTCATTATGGAAGGCATGGAATCTGGGAATGTTAGGCATAAATCTCTTTGCTGTTGTGGTGTGTTAAGTGCTTTCTCACACCAGTTCATGTACGACCCAAATCCTCTCACTTGCAGTCCCCTTGGTATGATGGGGAGCTCAAGGTGATGAACATTATGAGTCAGAGATTAGAGTGCTGCTGGGGGAAGACCAGGCTAGAGGTGGACAAACTGGCCCTGTGTGCACGCTATGGTAAGAAGACAGAATTTCTGACCAGGGAGATTGCTACTGGGAAGAACTGACCAACTGTGCTCTTTTGGACTGTGAATGGGCTTCTCCATCCTTCCTGTCTATAGCCAAAAAAAAGCCTTTTTGAATGCCTTATGCAAAGAGGTTGATCGATTCTTCTCAGACAGGGTGTCCACCATCTGGCAGGGAATTCCACCAGTGAGCCACATTGTGGCCAACAGTGGTCACCAAGGGCATCCAGACAGCACTCCGCCTAGTTGGGGTGAGTTTAGACCAGTGGAGGTGGTGAAGGTCATTAAGGTTACTTCCAAGCTGCGGCACACCTTTTGTGAACTGGACCTGGTGCCAACACGTTTCTTAATGGGATGTGTTGACTTCATTGGCTCTGTGTTTGCCTCGATTGTCTAGTGTTCCTTGTCAGAGGGGGTCTTTCCAGATGTCTTGAGGAAGGCATTGGTGAGACCCCTTCTGAAGAAACCATCTTTGGACCCTGACATCAAGTCAAATTACTGTCTCATCTCCAATCTTCCATTCCTGGGTGAGATTGTGGAGAAGGTGGTGGTGGTGCTTCAGCTTAAGGAGCACCTCATGGCCCATGATCTATATGAGCCTCTCCAGTCTGGGTTTTGTGTGAGGCATAGCACAGAAACTGCATTAGTTCAGATGCATAATGACTTCCTTAGGGTGAGAGACTGAGGGAAGGAGACAATTCTTGTTCTCCCTGATCTCTCCTCAGCATTTGATATGGTGGACCATTGTATGTTACTTGACCACCTGAGGCAATTCTGTGGACTCACTGGCACTGTCATCTGCTAGTTGGAGTCTTTTCTCACCAACAGGAGGCAAAGGGTAGTGATGAGAAATTTTTCCTCCTCCCCTAGCCTCCTGTCATGTGGAGTACCCCAGGGTTTGGTCTTGTCACTGATGTTATTTTCTATGTACATGCTGCCCCTGGGAGAGCTCATTAGGAGGTACAGCTTGAGTTTTCATTGCTATGCTGATGATACCAAGCTGTAGCTTTACTTTGCCCCTGGGACATCCAATGCAGTGGATGTGCTAAACACCTGCCTTGCTGAGATCAATGACTGGATGGCCTCCATCTGGTTGTGACTGAACCCCAATAAGACAGAGGTACTGGTGGTGGAGTCAAACAGAGGGCATGATAAGATGGCCTCTGGTGCAGAAACAGGGATTTTTCTTGGGTCTGTACCATTGAAGGCCTCCTCTAGGGTGTGTGATCTGGGCATTATTCTCAATAGCAGACTGACACTTGAGTCTCAGTTGTCCTCCATTGTTAGTACCAGTTTTTACCATCTGAAGAATATTGCCAGGATAAAGCCCTTTGTTCCTCACCGGACCTCCCCACCTTGGTTCATGCCTTTGTGAAGTCTTGGCTTGACTACTGTAATGCACTCTATCTCTGGGTCTCCTGAGGTACCCTCTGCCAGCTGTAGCTGGCACAGAATGCAGCTGCTAGATTGTTGACGGGGCAGTCTAAGTACTGTCACATCAGCCCGGTGCTGCGTGAACTGCACTTGCTGCCGGCCAGGTGGAGGTTCCTCTTTAAGGTGGGCTTGCTCACTTTTAAGGCCTTACATGGCTTGGACCCTGGTTACCTGAAGGACCTTCATACACCTGCTGTCTCGGTCCGCTCCCTTCAATCCTCATCCAGGGGCCTCCTTGCGACTCCCAGAATGAGGTTAAAAATGACTGGTGACAGAGCATTTAGTGTCACCAGCTGCGTCCCGTGAAATTCACTACCTCCAGCTGTAAGAGAGGATCCTTCAGTTGAGGTTTTCAAAGGCCACCTCAAGGCTTTCCTGTATAATCAGGCCTTCCCAGACTTTGTTTTATAATCCTATCCTATGCCTGACTTCTGAGCTTCAATTTCTGTCCCTGGTTTTATATTCAGGTTTTTTTTGGTATTTATTTTTGAGTAAATTATTTATAAAATTTGACAATAATGAGTTATAGTGTAGTATATTTATTATCAGGTTTATTATATATTGTTGGTTTTATTTTGTATGTGATTTAAATTTGTATGGTGCCCAGAGCCTCCAGGAAGGGCGTCTTTTAAAAAAAAATTTGCCTTGCTTTGCTTTCTCGTTGTAAGGCACAGAGCCTTTTTTTGCAATGGATGACTGGTATGATTGAATACATAAAGACTGATACTGGCATGGAGGCATAGAGCCACCAAGTGGCAGCAAGAAACAAAGGCATGAGGATCTAGAATCTCTGCTTTAAAGAGCTAAGCAAGATACTGATGAGGTGCAGAGCCCTGTTAAGGAAACAAGAGTCCCATTTTTAATAACTCATGATCTTGGAATGGAGAGAAAGGAATGGTAGCCATTTAATGTGATTTTTTTCCATAACCAAGAAAACTTTCTGAACTAAAATTATTAGACTAAGTTCTGCTGATGTTTAATTAATTTTTTTGTATCCATCACCCCTCATTCTTTACTGTTGAGGACATTTGTATGAAAACATGGTTATTGTCCCCCAGACTTCATCTGCTACCCCTATTTTAACTTCAGATGAAGTCACAATCTACCATTGATGACATTGCAATGTATTGCCTTGGAAACAACTGTGATGTCACAAGCAGAGGACTGTGGCTTCATCAGCCTGTATAGCAGAAGGAACAGGTGACAAAAATCTGATGTTCATGCAAATGATTTCATTAATAAAGAATACGGAAAGGTAAATACAGAAAAGTTATCAATTATCAGTTGAATAATATCTATTATATTTTAAAAAGTTTCCCTCAGTACTAGAAAATCCCTTTAATCAAGTTAAGGCAGAGGAGCTGTGTAAGTGCAGTATGTTCCCTATATTGTCCTTTTGTTATGAATACCCAAGACCTTTGTACAATTATACAATTTGGACTTCTTGTTTTAGTTTAGAAAGCTCAGAAATAGATTTTGCCATTTAAGCTGGTAGGGCTAAATGGGAACCTGGAAGTGTAGCACCAGGATATTCCACTGTTGAGTTGAATGCTCATGAGAACCTTAATAGGATGAAGCAGGTCTGGATGCAGAGAGAGAGAGAGAGATTTTGGACAAACATCCATTGGATCAGTAGATTGTGCGCCAAAATATGCTGGCACTAGGAGCTGGCAGAAAGGGGAGGTTGGAGCCTTAAAATGTGGGGAAAGGGTGGCGGGCAGGATGGTGTTGGATGGTAGCAGCTGACAGCAAACAATCTTGTCAGATGCACTTAGTGAAGAAAATCCCCAAAAGATGACGCAGAAGGTGAGTGACTCCCAGTAAATACTGCACATGCCAAGGCAAGCAGAAATTACAGGGAACACTGTTGCTCTTATCCTACATCTTTGATGATGCTTCAAAAGAAGGAATCAGGGCAGATTGTCTGCTACCCTCTAAACTGCAGGCATTGCCTGTTTACTAGTGATATTCTGCTTAATTAGCTGTTCCAAGACAGCTTAAGTAATCAGGTTGTAAAAACATTCAGTGGCAAGCCAAAGGGCATTCAGCTGAGTGTCTGTGTCAGATAAACTCCCAATGCCCTTTTGCTTCATGGCATAATACAACATTTTTAAAATCTGACAGCTGGCATTTCACATTGTACAAATAAGAAATGCACCCTAACTATTGACCTCATTTCACGTTTTCTCACCCTATTATTTATGGTACTGCACAGAAATCATCACACATCGTATCCTTTTTATGGCTGAAGAGTGAGACAAGTTCTTTACTTTCTTGAAGGTATTATTAGGGCATCAGAAAAGACTACAGAAACTCACCTTCTTTGACAGTAATGGAGATGAGCTGTCTGCTTTACTTGTTTATCTGCAGAGCCAATTGTAGCTCGGCAGAGCATGATGGCAGGACCTAGTTCCTGCTGAGGACTCTTGAAATGTGCTTAACCTGCATAGAAAAAGACAAGAAAAGGCCACCATTCTGAAACATAGCCAAAAACAAAGCTATGCTTACAAGATAAATATCAAAATAATTAAATGAGTCATAAATGTTGGTGCAAAGGCTAAATGATTCCCATTTAGTCACTCTTCACAAGAAACAGATTGATTCCAGAAATACAGAACTGTGCCACTAAAAAAAGTTTTGATATACAGTGCTTGTACTCACACAGAATATACCTTCACTGGTACTGATTAAAAAGAAGGAAAGCTGGGGCCGGCCCAGTGGCATGGAGGGCTGAGGCATCTTTTGCCTTACCTCCTACACACATCAACCCGTCTTTGATGGTGAACATGGAGCGGCCGGGGGTTGGCTGGGGGGGGCTGTGGGAGGATTAAACAGACACTTGGTAGCTCTCCTGACTCAGATGAAGGAGTTTAGCCTACCTGGCTTTCAGCTGCCACCATTTGGAGGCATGGTGCTAGTGCAGGTGTCAAGAAGGGGGTTAGGCACTAGGCCATGGGCAGTAGGAGTGGGGCCTTCAGGCCAAGGAAAAGTGCATGCCTCCATGTGCACATAATGTCCTTGCACTGGGGCTGTGGGGACTTAAGGGGAGAAATGGGAGAAAATGAAAAAAGTAGCATCTGGGCAGGCATGTGAAGTCTCCTGATATGGAACAGGGGCTGAACTGAGTCCTCTTGAAGAGGGGACTGCTGCCCGTCTGCTCCAGTGTTCTACCGGAAAGAAAAACCTATATGGAGGAGGAACAAAATGGGGGAGAGATACTGTGGGTTAAGCTAGAAAGGAAAATGGGGACAGCCATCCACACAGGTGTGGTCTATAGACCACCAGCCCAGGAGGAAGAAACAGATAGGGAGCTGATGCTAGCCATCCAAAGGATGGCAGACAAGGGTGAGGTAGTACTGGTTGGAGACTTCAATATTCCAGACATGGACTGGAGCATCCCAGCAGCAGCATCAACTAGGAGCAGATTTATCCTGGACTCCCTTCAGGGTGCCTTCCTCAAGCAACTGGTCATGGAACCAACTCGGCAGAAGGCAATACTGGACCTTGTGCTCACAAACAGGGACAGTGTGATGGGGGTAACGGTGGGGGAGCACCTGGGAAACAGTGACCACCAGTCATTGTGGTTTGAAATCACAGAAAGAGCAGAACCAAACCACACAAAAACACGTATCCTGGATTTTAGGGGTGCAGACTTTGGGAAAATGGGGAGATACTTGAAAGAGGCATTAAGGGGAATGGGACAGGAATCAGGGGTTGAGGAACAGTGGGCAGTATTTAAAATGGGGATTACAAGAACAACAGAATTGTGCATTAAGCAGGTTAGAAGAGGAAAAGGAAGAGGATACCATTATGGTTTTCCAAAGAGGTAGCAAAGAAAGTGAAAGCCATAAAGATTGCATTCAGGCAATACAAAAAGACACAGGCAGAAGGGGATAGGGAGAAGTACCAGGAGAAGCCAAGGGAGGCAGGGAGTTCAGTAAGGGAAGCCAAAGCTCAGACAGAAGAACACATTGCAAAATCAGTGGGTAGAGGGGACAAAACCTTTTACAGGTACATAAGTGAAAAAAGAAAGACAAAGGGAGGGATAGTGAGACTGAAGGGGGAGGATGGGTGCTCGTGGAGGATGACAGCAGGTAAAGCTGACATATTGAACAGGTATTTCTGCTCAGTCTATACTGAGGAAGAGGAGGTAATGGGTCTGAAGGGAGTACAAGGGTGAGAATGGTGCAGAAATGGACACAAGTCCCTTTACACGAGAAAGGGTCCTGAAGGAACTGGAAGTAATAAGAGTTGATAAAGCAATGGGGCCAGATGGGGCACTCAGGGTCCTTAAGAACTAAGAGAGGTGGTGGCTGAACCTCTGGCTATCCTGTTTAGCTGATCACTGGAAACAGGGAGGTACCCAAAGATTGGAGGACAGCAGATGTAGTCTCCTTATACAAAAGTGGGAACAAAGAGGAAGCAGGGAACTACAGACCAGTCAGCCTCACCTCGGTAGTGGGGAAGATCATGGAAGCACTACTGAAGGAGAGATTGGTGGAACATCTGGTTGTCAATGGACTACAGGACCAGGCAGCATGGTTTCACTGGGGAGGTCATGTCAGACCAACCTCATTGAATTTTTGACTGGGCGACTAGGGAGGTGGATCAGGGAGGGCAGTGGACATGGTCTATCTGGACTTCAGCAAGGCCTTTGACACTGTGCCACATGAAGACTATTACACAAACTGGGGAATATGGGTGTGGGCAGGACAGTAGTGTGGTGGGTGGGTAACTGGCTGGGTGGCAGGACACAGAGGGTGGTGGTAAATGGCTGTCACTCCACAGAGGGAAGAGTGACCAGTGGGGTACCACAGGGATCAGTGCTGGGACCGGTCCTATTCAACATCTTCATCAGTGACATTGCAAGAGGACCTAGAAGGCAGAATTTCACTGTTCGCTGATGACACAAAGCTCTGTAACAGAGTAGACACACCAGAGGGTGTAGACAGAATGAGAAGCGACCTGCAGAAACTTGAAGAATGGTCAGGGGTTTGGCAGTTGAAATTCAATGCAAAGAAGTGCAAGACAATGCATATGGGGCACAAAAACCCTGGCACAATATATCAGTTGGGGGTGAGGATATAGCATGCACCAAGCAGGAAAGGGATCTTGGGGTTATCATCTCTGATGACCTCAAGGTAGGAAACAGTGTGACAAGGCAGCAGGTAAAGCAAATAGGATGCTGGGATGTATAGGCAGGGGCATCACCAGCAGGAAAAGGAGGTCATAATTCCGCTATACAAGACACTAGTGAGGCTCCACCTGGAGTACAGTGTACAGTTCTGGAGACCATACCCACGTAAGGACATAGACAGGGTAGAGAAGGTTCAGAGGAGGGCAACAAAGATGGTGCATGGATTGCATCACAAGTCCTATGAAGACAGGTTGAAGGAACTGAACATGTACTCCCTGGAGGAGAGGAGGAGAGGGGTTGTGATAGAGACATACAAGTATCTTACAGGGAGGAACAGGGTGCAGAAAACACTATTTTAAAGCGAAAAAAGATGTTCCAGGACTAGAGGGCATGGGATGAAGTTGGAGGAGGACGATTCAGAGGAAACATGAGAAAGAATTTCTTCACAGAATGGGTGGTGGACAAGTGGAACACCCTGCCAGAGGAAGTGGTGGGGGCTGAAACAATCACGGGATTTAAGAATGCATGGGATAGACATAAAGGAATTCTGGAGGTCAGGGTTAAGGGGCAACAGACTTCTAGGAAAACAAACTGAACTTACAAGCTCAAATGGGCAGACTGGGTGGGCCATAGGCCCTTATCTGCCGACACTGTCTATGTATCTATGGAAAAAAAAGAAGAAAGATTTATCATGGAATAGGCCAGGAGCCGTTATGTCAACTTGGGATATGGGTGGGGGCTGCTTGTCCTATTAGTCACTGCAAATAATGGATTGGTCTGTATGTTCTGTATCAGTACAGTACTAAAAAGTTACAATGATGTTCACTACACTGACTTTATTATTTGTGGCGTGCAGACATCTCACAGTACCATCATTACATAGTCAAGCTTTAGTATTTGCATAAATATTACAAATTCAAAAGCTGTATAGAACAATAATATTGAATATGTACTGTAAATAAGTGCAGTAAGATGACTTAAATGATACTGACCCCTGTTCTGTCAAACCTTCAGGTGCCAGCAGTTTAGTAACTATCAACCATATGCAAGACAAAATCAGTGGCTGAAGTGAGAAAGTACTCACTAATATGAAACACAGCCATTTTTAAAGGAGATCTACTGGCAGAGATGAAGCCTTGACCACTGCACAGATCAGGACTTTAGTACCCAGATTCCCCAACCCCCTTGCAGGAACAGTGTACATGAAACTGTATTTTTACCTGAAGACTCATAAAAACTGTATAAAGCTCTGTACCAGCCGGCATGTTCTAATATAGCGGTCCACACCACCTGGCATGGCGCTGCTAACAATGCAATATGATGGCATGCCTTTGCCCCTTCCTGTATGGTGTCATTATGTATGGAGTTTTAATGATCTCCATATTTTCCATGCCCTGCTTTATTTTTATAGACTTTGCCTAAATGCCATGTGCATACATAGCATACACATGGCATTTAGGCAAAGTCTGAAAAAATAAAGCAGGGCATGGGAGATACAGAGATTATTAAATCTCATTATGTTTTTATTTATTTATTTATTTATTGAATTTTGGTAACTGGGTGGGTCCACTGAGACAAGACAGTCCCTTTTTCAGAGGCAACCCAGGAAGTGCAGTACATTGATAGTGCCTAGCATTGAGAACAATACATTCACTTTAACACATTGGTAATACAACACAAGCTAACAAACAAACAATACAGATGCATTGTACATATGGAACAAATAATACAGTAAATTAGAGCAAATAGAGTAATAGCAAAATTCAGAAACAGGCAGTAGTTAGAGAACACAGATACCTTGTGCACAGCTCTTAGGTAAGGTTAGGTTTTCACTAAATACCATACACTAAACACAGATAGCACATATAGCTAGCAGGATGGGAAGCCAGGCATCAGATAAGGTAGAGCAAAGTGTATTAAGGAAATTCAGGTTGGCAGGATGGAGATAACAGACTTCCAGGGATCAGTGAAAACAGGTGCATTGCGTGGCAGCAAGGAGAGGTAACAGAGACACCTGAAAAAGAGGAAGATAGGTGATAGCCAGAATGGTTGGGGGAAGAGAGTTTCAATAGTATATAGCTGAAAAGGCAAAAGACTTCCAGGCCACAGCTAGCCTAGTGTTAGGCAAGAGGAGGAGGGGCAGTGAGTCAGATCTGAGAGGCGCCATGGGCGCCTGCATTGCACTAAGTCAGTAACACAGGGTGGGGTATATCATTGTACCAACTTATGAGTGAGGCTTATGGTAGAATTCTGTAAACATTAACAGTCCAGCACTCCAGAGGTGCAATAAATCCTTTAAATTATGCTTCAGGCCACAAAATTCAGTTCAAATAAACATTCACTTTATTTGCTTATAGGTATCCAGGTACATGTACTGGGAGCAAATACCCAGCAGCCTCGGTGCTTCGCTCTAGTCAGCGTCATCAGAAGGGTAGAATACTGTAGTTTTGAATCATAAGGTAGCCATCCTAAGGAAGATAATACATCACAGTGGTGATGATGAGCATTGACCCCCAAATCAAACTTGAAGTACCTACTCTATGGTAGACCTGAGTGAGGTGAGCCATGATGGTGGAGGAGGTACAGAGAAGTAAAGGGGCTGCATAAGTTAGGAGAGGGAGGAGAGTGGTGGACTCTATTTGTGACAGGTGGACAGAGTGAGGAAGGGATGAATTCGGTACAATATGCCAAGCTTTTAGTTTAGGGTTTTGGTGAGAACTGATACCTGCATGTCAAAAGAAAGAGAAGAATTTAGGGTGACACCCACATATTTAAAGGACTTAACCATCTCAAGAACAGCCCCAGGTCAAGAGGGAACAACTGGGGGGAGGGGGTTCGATGAAGGCTTGGAAAAAGCCATACACTTTATTTTTTTAGTATTAAGTACTAGCTGTTTTTGCAGAAACAAGTCTTCAAGTTTGTGGAAGTCAGAGGTTAGCATTAAGTTGATTCACCCTAGGTCATCCGAAGAATGGTACAGGATGGCATCATCTGCATACAGATGAACAGTGGCTCCTCCACAGTTGTTCAGGAGGTCATTGATAAAGAGTGAGAAAAGTAACGGTTCCAGAATAGATCACTGCAGGATGCCGTGGGTAATAGCTCAACGCTCCGAGATAGTGATCCCGCCCATTTTACGCTTTGGGTGTGGTCTTGAAGGTAGGATTGAGTCCAAGTAAGAGCACCAGCATCAAGGCCAGTGTGGCACAGTTGCTGTAACAGAAGACCATGATTGACCAGGTCAAAGGCCTTAGTCAAGTCCACAAAGATTGCTCCAGTGGTACCATACAGGAAGGGGCAAAGGCAGTCATCATATCTCATTGTTAGCAACACGATCTTAGGGGGTGAAGACCGGGATATTAGAACATGTCAGCTGGTACAGAGCTTTATATGTTTTTTATGAGTCTTCAGGTAAAAATACAGTGTTATGTAAATTGTGCCTGCAGGGGGGATCTGGGTACTGAAGCCCCAATTTGTGCAGCAGTTGTGGCTTCATGTCTGCCAGCAGTTCTTCTTTAAATTACATTATTAATGTTCGGAGTATAGTCATTTTTTTTCATTTCCATTTCAATTCCTTGAATGATAAAGGCTGATCACTAAACTGCATTGTCTTCCACTCACAAGTCCTTTACATTCACTTTTTTGAAAAACGTATGTGCCTTTTATCTGGGACATTCCTAAACTCTTCTGTACAGTACTTTTTCAATTCAGGTAAATCATCCTGTAAACAAGCAATGTTTCACTTACATTAATATATTCTGTTGATATTAGAAAATGCTCTTGGTTCTTGACTTGTTTCTTCTATGATATTGCATGACTACAGTTTCTTCATAGAGAATCTGTTGTCTTTTCTACCATTCTCTCTTCACCTTTTGGTTTAACAGGGATAGATAGTAAGTTAAGAAGCTAGCCCTTTCACTTCAGCATGGATGTTACAATTATGAATGTTTTATTGCGAACGCATAGTTCAGACTGCAAGAGTAAGTAAATATTTTATTTTTAGACAGGAAAGAAACGTGTCATTTGGGCTGTAAAGCCCAGTTTACAAGACAGGTCTGTACAGTATATGCCATATTGGCTTATGAGCAGCTAGGGTAGTTACTCCATTTTCCCCCTCCCCTGCAAACTCTCCTTCTCCTCCCCCTCCTCCCCGACAACATTCCCTCCCCTGTAGACAACCACTCCATTGAATTTATCCCAGTCTTTCTTAAAGCTGACAATAAATACAGCAATTTCCTTGGCAAGCAATTCTATTTTCACCACCCTCTATGGGAAATAGTACTTTCTGATATCCTTGATAAATACAGATCTTCACCCATGACCCCTTGTCACTGTATTGTTCATTCCTCATGAAATGAACCCTGTTGTCATCCTTGTTTATTTCCCTTAAGAATTGTAGGTTATGGTCATATGTCCCCCCCCCCCCCGTCCACCAGTATGCATACATTCAGATCCACCAATCATCCTTCTTAGGATCAGACTTGTTGCCTTGGATCAGTTTGGTGACTCTACATTGCACCATGTTTAACTTGTCCCATTCCTTCCTCAGATAGGGACACTACAACTGGGCTCAATACTCCAGGCTGAGTTGAACTGGAGACCTGCACATAGGCAAGATAACCTCTTTCCTCCAGCTATCGAATCCCCTTCCTATACAGTCCAGCATACTTGTTGCATTGCTGTTTTGTATGAAGCTTTACTTACTGAATTTTATTTTCAAAAACTCCATGAAGAGGGAACATGGTGGATGCTGCACGCCGTCATTTCATGTAACAGTGCCGCACTGCACAGATCCTTCCATGCTTTTCAATGAGCGATCAGTGTGGCGCCATACAGTTACATGAAATGATGCTTCATAACATCTGCCTCTTCCCCTCTTGAGATTTGAAAATAAATTCAATATCATGCATAAAACGGGCTTCTATTGTAAAAATTCTAATCGGGGGTAAGGGTTTGTGGGGTGGGCTATTTAAGATATTGACTGTTTTCTTTTATCGGCCTTATTGCAACCATATCATAGCTCAGCTCAGTGTAGCAGCACTGTACCTTTTACAAAAACAATTTTACCTGTTTTCAGTCTCTGCCACTTGCACCAACCGCCTGCTTACTAATCTTCACAATCCTCTCCCATGACTGCACTCCATGTTCCTCCGGGTGCTTTCACAATTCTGCCCATCTCTGTTCTCTTTACCTGTGAGGGTGGTCAAGGTTGAATGAAGGGATGAAGGAGAGTGAGAGCGATTGAGGAGAGACAGAACTGTGTGGTGAGGTGAGTGAGGGATGGTGACAGAAGGTATCAGCACCAGCAATGATCAGCAATCACTGTATTTCATTTTCAGCTCTAACCAGCAATCATAGGGGTAAGGAGAACAATAGACTATCAGGGAATCTGGAAATTAGGAGAGGTGGTGAGATTGTTATCTGAACTTCTGGGAATAGCAGAGATAGGGAGATGGGGAAATTGTGTTGTCATCAGTGCAACTTAAAAATAGCAGACACAGTTGGGAGCCATCGGAACCATTTGTTATAACCAGAAGTTCGACATAACAAGGTTTGCTATAGTGAAGAAGCACTGTATAAGATCAAAAACATGCTCAAATACATTATTTGTTGGATTCTAACTGAGAGGTATTAATAAAGACATTCACAAAAAAAGACATTATTTAAGAAAGGCCTGTAACTCAACGTTGTCATTGAGCCTGGGGCATTTCAAAGCCCCTAGCTCATAAATCCAAAAAAGATTCCCTTTGGGAAAGCATGATCTCCAGATCTCCTCCCCTCTGCCAATTGACACTTTTCTAATCCAGTAAAAAGTGAAGTGATATTTTGTCCCATCTTGTATGTGCTGTATATGATCATACAGAGTACTACTACAATCTTTATTCCAGACTGAAAACAAGTGCTCACCCACCCTAACCTTGACAGCACATTTTGTTTTCCCATATAAAAAGCAAAAATCTGAGGAAATACAACAATGCTTTTTAGCCAGGGAGTATGGGTAGATAATTGACAGGTAAAGTGACAGAAGATGTTAGAAGGGTCCCACGAGAAAATGTCTTGGTATATAAATTAAAATGTGGCTACATCAGTGGAGATTAGTTTGATAACGCAGTACTCAACAGACAGTAACAAGATCATGGATATCCTAAAAATGAATTAGCACATCCTGGCCACAGAACCAGCATTAAAGGGGATATCAGAAATACCACCAAGAATTATTCTTAGAAGGGGAACCATCCTTTCCAATTCGTTGGTTCATAGTTATCAACCCTTTGAAAATAAACACCTATGGACTTCTGGTGAAATCATCAGTGATATGATAGCATAGAACATACAAACATACAAAGAAGCCAGCAGAAGAAGGCCAATTGGTCTATCTAGTCTGCTCTTATTGCAGGGTCAACAGCTTGAGCTACTGTCCCTGACCCCTTCCCCACTCCTCCAATCCTCCCAACCCATGATCCTTACCGTCCCCTTATGCCTATCCCAGCCTCTCCTGAAGCTGCCCAATGTCTTCAATGAGACCACCTCTTCTGGCAGTGCATTCCAAGTGTCCACCACTATCTCTATGAAGAACTGATTCCTGAACTCCCTCCTAAACTTCCCCCATCCGGTTTAAGACTGTTCCCCCTTGTGTTATAGTTGCCACTCAGCTTAAAGAGACCCTCCTTATCCAACTTATTTATCCCTTTCGAGTACTTGAATGTCCTAATCATGTCCCAGCTCTCTCCTTTCCTCCAGGGATTACATGTTTAGTGTCCTCAAACTTTCCTCATATGCTTACCCTGCTGACCCACTATCATCTTTGTAGCCCCCCTCTGGACCTTCTCTAGTAGGTTAATGTCCTTTTTGAGGTGTGAGCACCGGTACTGTCTATTGTCTAAGTGACCCTGTCAAAGAAGTCAATCAGATTTGTTTGACACAATCTCCGCCCCCATGAACCCATGCTGCCTTGCTCCTCTAGATATTCTACCAACCTTTCCATAAGTATGATCTCCATGATCTTGCACACAATTGAGGTCAGACTAACTGGTCTGTAACTCCCTGGGTCATCCTTGGGATCACTTTTGTGGATTGGCACCACATGTACTGTTCTACAGTCTTGCAGTACCATGCCTGACTCTAGTGAAAAATTAAATAGGCCTGCCAATGGCCCTGACAGTTCCTCAGCCAGTTCCCTTAGTACCCTTGAATGTATTACGTCACAACTTCTGACACAGCCTCAACAGTAAAGGTAAAATCCAGCCTTGACAATTGCCATCCTGTCTTAAAATCATAAGATGACAGAATTCTTGATGACTACCAGGAATAGGTAAAAGGAAAGTCTGGCCATTTCAGCACAAAAAGGCCTGAAGCCCAAGATCCATGCTCTGCTACAGACTGCAGCCCGATCCCCAGGCTCCACACCAGCAACTTCACCACTGATCAGTTACACAGATGAACCAGATTGCACATTTACATCCATAACACTTTGTCAAGCCTTGCAACAAATGACAGCTACCTTACAATGTCTCAAGAGTAGCATCTCTGAAGACAGCAGGATATAAATCTGCTACAGAAGCAGACAGGAGCCCTAGAAACTTGCCTGACTGAGTATGCTACTACTGTGGATATCCACAATGCAGACCTCCTTGAGATGCATGAATGGGAGACCCTCCTACAACAATCAATGGAGGACCTGGAGAATTGGAATAGGTGGAATAATATCTGTCTACATGAGGTACCAGAAGGGACTGAGCAAGGCAACATGGTGACATTTATGGAAAGTTTTCTACAGGAACTTCTGGACTTACTGAAAGACCTAGTGCTGGGTATCATTCATGAGCATAGAGTGTTCATCCCACTGCCAAAAGACAAAAAGGCCAGACTCATGTCCATCATTGTGGCTTTTTTGGACATCAGAATCAAAGAGGGTCTTCTCAAAGAAGTATGGCAATGTAAAAGACTTTTTGTGGACAGTTGGATTTTTGTTGAACATGATTATGCACCCCTTACAGTCCAAAGACATAAAAAAGTATTAGCAGTGCATCAGCTCCTGAAACAACAAGGACCTAGATCATATTTGGGGTACCCAGTCCCATTTAAAAGTACTTACAGCTAATTGCCCCAGAAGGTATATGGAACTTGCAGATGCAAAGGAGTTTCTTGAATTAGTGGGCATTCAGCTGGAAAATCTCCAGACACCCATGCTACAATCTGCAGCCAAGAGAGCATGGAAACAAAATGGAGATCTAAGCCCGACCAGCTGATCAATGATAAGCCATCCAGGAAGATCTGAACTACAATTGCTGCCCTTAACACTCCTTGTGGCTTGGGCCCTTGTCTAGATCCCAGCACAGCCTCATCAACAGTTCTGGACAGGGAATTGACCCACTCTGATCCATCTACAAACTCAACCTGAGACTGTGGGGACTTATTTTAAATTAGTCGCAAATGCCTGACCGCAACAGACAGGATGGTCGATTATGCTTCTTCACTTTTTACTGTCTGATTTACAGTCTTACCATTCTTCTGGAATGCTGGATTTATCAAGTGTAGTGGGGTGTTCTTCTGGGGCAGCCATGCTGGACTAAAGGGGGTATCTGAGTTTTGTTTGATGGAGGGGGTCCTGGACTGGGCCCAGGCTTTGTCTCATGGGTGGACAAGTTTGCTGAGGTGCCCCAAGGGGGCAGCAGAATGAGCTGAACACAATATGGTGCCTTTGAGCATAGGGCATTATAACAAGAGCAAACCATGCTGGCATAGAACAAGGCCTCCTTGAATAGCCTGTTAACCCCAGTTCAGCAGTATAGCTGTAGCCTGCAATGTTGACATAGCCAAATGCATGCATCCACTAGCTTATCATCCTAAAGTTCACCGTTTCACATCAAAGGGTGGGGCAGCCTATGAGGTTCCAGGAGGGTTAGTAGTGACCCTCAGCCAGAGTGGAAGGTAGTCCTTGGTTATCTCTGAAAACCTCACTGGACATTCATTTACCTAAACTGGTGACACTAGCACCCATGGTTGACCTTCCACCAAAATCTTAGTCAGATGATAGGGGATACTACAGACCAGGCCATGGCTTTGCTAAGCCAAGGATTGCTTTTTATAGTAAGCTTGTCTCTGGGATTCCCCGTCTCTCTATGGGTGACTCACTCCAGCAACTATATTTTGCTTGACTAATCTCTCTTTTTATATATGTACACAGAGGAGGGAAAATTAGCTCCCTCTCAGGGTTGAACGATAGTGGAGGCATCTGTCTGTCAGTGGTGCTTCAGGTGGGTTCTTTGTCCTCCAGCTGCAGGATGAATAACTCTATTAGGTTTTTATTGGTGGATTGGGTTGGTCTTGGGGGCATGCCAGTCAACTCACTCCTTAAGGTTTGTGGGGTTCCCGCCATATGGTTAATTAGACAGTTGGCTTATCAGGTTGAGGGCCAATACTCACTGTGTGGGAGGGTTATTGAACCTTTATAAGCTTACTACACAGGGTACTATCTGCTACAAACACAACTAAAAGCTCCTAGATATCGGTGGAGCTCTTATCTGCCTACAGTAGCTGCGCCCTTACAGGGTTTCAACACCTGGGCAAAGGGGCCTCTATAGGTAGATCCCTTACCACATCCCAAGATGCCATTTTTTAGTGAATGTGAGCTGGGTAACACACCTTGGAAGTTAAAAACAGTTTATGTTTTTAAGTTGGTTTCTATGTTATGGATCTATGGGTTAGTCCTGGAGAGAGCCACTGGTTTGTCTGTTGATATGATGTGCCCCCTGCTTTGCGTCAGAGCCAAAATTTCTGCTCTCCTCTAATATAGAAATATGACTGAACTGACGATTATATCATATAATATTCATGGGATCCATGATGCCATCAAAAGGGCCAAAATTCTTCAAGAATTGAGCAAGCACTGGGCTACTATGTCATTTTTGCAGGAAACCCACCCATCCCTCCAGGAGCACCTCAAACTCTGTAGGGGATGGTGGGTGTAGTATATGCTTCCTATTTTGAGTCCTAACCCCACAGGCAGGGGGTTGCAATTTTGGTCAGATGTAACACTCCTTTACAGGTTTCTAAGGTTGATAACAACCCTGAAGGCAGGCATATGTGAGTGCGGGGGGGGGGGACTACAGGGACCAACCTTATGCGTTTTTCAATGTGTATGCTCCAAATGAGGAGTCAGAACACTTAGAATTTGTACAGAAAGTAATCCAAGATACTGTGATCAACCTCCAAAGTTCAGTTATTATAGGGGTGAATTTAATGATGTCCTTAACTCTAAGGTGCATAGGTTGGGTCAAGTGGGCAGCTGCAGCACAGGACAGGGAAGATAACTAACAGAATATACTCAGGGGCAGGCCTCCTGGAGAGCTGGAGATTTTTGCATCCTAAGGGGTGAGATTACACTTATTATTCCCCAAGACACAAAGAATACTCTTGCACTAACTATTTTTTAGTTTCAACTCCATGGGCTCCTAGGGTAGTTGGCACCTATGTAGGCTCTATTACAACCTCACATCATGTGAAGGCTTATCTGCCACATGTGTCCCCATCACAAAAGTGGTCCCTCAGGATTCTATTTTAGGACCACTATTATTCACAATCTATATAAATGACCTGGGACAGAATATATCAAGTGCCATCCTTCAATATTATGCTGATGACACAATATGTTATACCGCATGTCCAAACACAGATATCACTTTGCAGTCTCTACAAAATAATTTTAACATATTACAGTTAAACCTGCATATGTCTAATTTACTCCTCAGTGTGTCTAAGACCAAATTTATGGTCTTCAGCAACAAAACTAATTACATCCCCTCTTTAGCTTCAATTACTACTTTCAATAATAATCCACTTGAATCTGTTGCCTCATTTAAATATCTAGGAATGTGGATAATCAAAAAACTGACATTTAATGTCCACATAGAAGCACTCTGTAAAAAAAAGTATGTCAAAGATTAGGATTCTACTATTGGAACAGACACTAAGTCGTAAAACTAAGAAGATCCTATTGCAAGCCACCTTCCTCCTCCTTTTCAGTTATGGTGATATCCTATACGGAAGCTCAGCAAGCTCATATCTGAGCTGTTTGGATGTCGTGTACCACAGAGCATTTTGTTTTATGTGTGAGCTTCCATCTATTGTGCACCACTGCTTGCTATTACATGAGTTAGGATGGCCATCCCAGCACCTTAGAAGACAAATGCATCTTATTCAGTGGACTTTCAAAGCCTTGAATAATTCAATTCCCCCTATATATTTCCTCCCTTCTGCGCAAGTCCAAAGGTCATTACTCCCTTAGATTGCACAGTGTCCTCATGCTAGTTGTCCCCTGGTGTTTCTCAAAGTTCGGAAAGATGGCCTTCAGTTGGGCTGCCCCAAAAGCCTGGAATGCAATGCAGAATCTCCTTAAGTTACCCACTCTAGTTAGTTCCTGTCATTTTCAAGATCTCAATAATAAGCATTATACAGAAAAGTGTCATTAGAACTGTTATGTTGTCTCACTGTCACATTTACATTATCCTGCTTTTAGTTATTAAATAGTTTTACTTACTTATGTATCTTACCAAAACCTTCTTTTCCCATTGTATATCATACTTTATCTCATGTACCTTATGTTGCCTTCTACAGATATGCATTATACCTCATTATATTGTACTTGCACCTATATCTTAAGTGTCCCCCAGTATTTTCTGGGCAATGAATTCATTGTAATTGTAATTTATCATTTTTCACACTGTCCTCCCCAAGACCTCCTTGCAAAACTCAGTGGGGTTTGCCTGGTAAAACAAACAAATAAATAAACATATGATCTGGTGGTTCTACAGCTGTCCACTGTCCCCATTCTCAAAAAGACACTATGGCATTATGAATGTTAATTTATTAAACAAAGTGGCATTTCAGGAGTTGGTGAAGCAAAAAATATATGAATACTTGAGGGTAGATAGAGCTTCTGACACTTCTCGTTGAACTAGATGGGATGCCCTTAGAACGTTTCTCCATGGGGAAATAATGCAATACTGTGCACAACTGAAATGGAAGAAAACTGAAGAAAGGTTAGCTTTGGAGAATGAAATTTGTGACCTAGAATTTCAGCACAAGATTGTGCTCAATGATACGATTAAAGAAAAATTGGAAACTAAATGAAGGCAACTTTCCCAAATGCTAGATGCACAAATTGAGGGCCAGTTATGCTACTCACAGCACTGATATTTTGAGCAGGGCAACAGAGCAGGAAAACATTGGCTTGGAAGTTGCATAAAGAGGCAGAAAACAGAGCCACCTCTAGAATTCACCCCCACAGGGAGGTTCTGCTACCTCACACCCACAACATATACAACAGGCCTTTCTGCAGTTTTATTCAGACTTATTTATATAAAGCTGAGTACCCTTTGATCCTTACCCAAAAAATAAACAGTTTCTTAGATTCAATTCATACACCCTCTCTGTCACAGGAGGATAGAGATGCTTCTATCATGCATTAAAATGCATGCTAAAGATATGTATGGAATGTACTGTTCCCTGGGTCGCCCCTGAAAGAAGGACTTGTTTGTCTCAGTTGGGCCCACCCTGTCAACAAAATTCTAATACATAAAAAATTATAAATAAAATGCTCTAGATGCCCCAGTATATGCAGCTAAGTAGCTGTTAAAAATCAAATCACTAAAAAATGGCACACCCCCAGGACAGATATGTTTCCTGCCAAATTTTATAAATTTAACACTGCACAAATTTTACCTTTGCTGGTGGAGGCCTTTAATGAGGTGCTTAGGGAGTGGGGGTGAAATACAAACTATATTGCAACCAAGCACAAATACTGTTTTTTGTTGAAATCTGATAAAGACTCTAAGTACTGCAGGTCATGTAGACCCATTTTTCTCCTTCCAGTTGACCTCAAAATTTTCACAGCCATCCTAGCCGATAGGCTGCAAAAATGTGTGGCCTCTGTTGTCTACCAAAATCAGACTGGCTTTATTACTGGGAGGCTACTACAGTACAATGTTCCCAGATTTCTGAATATCATTTCAACCCAACAGAACCAGATCACCATTAGTATGGGTGCCAAAACATTCTTAGATAGGGTGGACTAGACTTTTTTGACAGCCATTCTGGAGAAGTTTGCACTAGACTATTATTTTATAGTGGCTATAACATCGCTGTATAAAACTCCTGAAGCAACTGTACAGGTTAATAATCACTGCTCTGACAGATTTGCCTTAAGCAGGGGCATGCAGCAGGGTGCCCCTTTTCTCCACTTTTGTTTGCCCTAAGCCTAGAAGCATTAGCCACAGCTTTCAGGGTAGACACATGTATCGGGTGATCATGAGAGGTGGGACAGAACAGAAACTAGCACTCTATGGAGATGATACCCTCATCTTCTTGGATGATCCTGAGTACTCTCTCTCTCTCTCTCTCTCTCTCTCCCCCCCCCCCACCTTCTTCAAAAGCTAGCTGATTTTGGTGAAATTGCAGGATATTGGGTAAAATTAATCCTAAAAAGTCAGAGGCCATGATCCTGAGTGGATGTCCACCCTGTTATTTCATATTATTTCCCCTTTTACTTGGACAAAGCATACCTTCAACTATTTGGGATTCAGATATCTGCAAATACCTCATTATTATTTAAAAATAACTGTGACAAACTTTACCAAAATCTTCAGGCAGAATTTACATGATGGTCCCTGTTACCCTTGACCCTGCATGGTAGAATATAAACCATAAAAATTAATGTCCTACCCTACTTTTTATTTGTGTTCCAGACTCTCCCTGTCCCTAAACCTGGGCATTATTGGGACACCTTGCAGAGAACTCTGCGTATGTTTATTTGGGGGGGCAGTTTCAGTTTTAAACTGCAGAGGGAGTATTGTGAAAATGGAGGGAGAGAGGTGGACTTTGTCTCCCAAATCTGTGTCTATAGTATGTAGCAGACCATGGGGCATTTATTTGCACATGGGCAAATCAGAAGGCAGAGTCTGGTTGGTATTTAATAGAGGAAAGCATGCTCCCAGGACAAGCACTGTGTATGTTAGCCACAGCAGAGATACCCACGTGGGTATGGCAAGAGATCTGCAACTCATGGAGCAAACACACTCTACACATTTCAATGAAGCTTAGAAGGCTTACCAATATCCCAAAATGCTGTAGGATCCCTTTCTCTCTTTTGCCATAAGGACTCTCTTTCTCCTCCCCTGCTTAATTCTGGATATGCTTATTGGGAGCAGAAGGGTTTAAATAGGTTTGCTCAATGCCTGTGGGGAGAGGGATGTCTTCCATATGCCCAGCTGAGAGAGAAATTTAGTTTAGGATGGGAAGATCATTTTAGGTATCTACAAACTCGTCACTTCACATTAACTTCTGACAAAATTTCAGAGTTACAAAGATCACAAACAGGCATAGAAAACTTTTTTTTTATGATGTAGTTACACTAAATGTCAAAATTCAGCATGTGTCAAACTTATATCAGATTTAGTCTAATGGGGATGACCCTGCACTGGAAACCATCAGGGTAAAGTGGGAACAGGAGGCTGGTTCAGCTATTTCCTCTAAAGACTGGGGCATTACAATACAAAGAGGGTGGTAAGTCACCTCTGCCTCAGGTTGGCGAGAATACCAGTGGAAGATTCTGGCATGACATTTCAGACCCCTACTATAACAAACATTTTCAAACTACCCATACAGGTCACTGTTGGTGTCAATGCAGTGGTAGTGTAGGTATGCACCATTATATTTTTTGGGCTTGTCCCAAAGTGCATCAGTTTTGGTTGATCCAGAAGCAAATGATTTGATATATTTTATTGGACCAACGTAGATGTAACAAAAAGAACAAAGTCTATGTTGGTCCAGTAAAATGTATCAAATCATTTGCTTCTGGATCTGTTCTTACAAGGGCCAATACAGCAAAGACTAATTCTGTATGTCAGTTTTGGTTGGTAATTAATCCATACATTACACAAATTACAGGGAAGGACATACCTATGACCTTCACTGATTTGATGCTCAGCTTCCCAACCCTAATGAGAGGTCATAGATGGAATTGTAAGTTATCTCACATCTTCCAGGTTGCAGCCTTGAAATGTCTAAGCATTAAGTGACTTTCCCTTGTCCCACCTTCAGTGACACAGTGAAGAGCAAACATCAACAAGATAGAGTGTATGGAAAAAATCAATAGTCTCTTAAGACTGATGGAAGAGAAATTCCTTACTCTTTGGTCTACTTGGTATCGTTTTATCAATAGAGAGTTGGATAGTTCTTCCACTAGGGCTTCTAGGGGTTCACCTGCTGGAAAGGGAGAAGATGCTTCAGAAGGAGTAATCTAGAGTTAGTATCAGTGGTCCTTTGTGATGTCAACATGATCCTCTGTCTCGATATAATGCTGTGTAAGGGTGCAGACGTGGTCTGGGCATGGGGGAGATGCCTTACATAAAAGAGAAATCATGCCTTATCTGTCTGGGTTCTAATGGTGCAGGGCATTAAAGGGAGGCAAAGCCCAAACATTGTTATTCCTTGTCAAACGTATCACTAGGGTTTACAAAGGTCATATTAAGGATCTTAGTAGAGTCTTTAATATCTTCAAAACTTGGACTGCAAAATAAGGTCCTCATATGGGTGAGATGAAAGGAAATTTAACTGATGTGGTAACACTATTGGATGGGGGAGGGGTACACGTTAATGGTTTATTATTGCTTTAGACTTGGTTAAACCTTCACCATATTGGTTTATGGGAATTCTTGTTGTTTACATGCAAGTGATATTGTACATCTTGATTTGCAATACAGTATGTTTTGTATTATCAATATTAAGATATGGATACTGTGTATCAATATAATTTGTGCATTTATTCCAAAAACATGCTTTTGAAGTTAAAAGCAAAATACACACCATATGAATAGGCTACCAAGGGCACCTGTCAGTTAGTACACATGCGGACATTGTCAGTACTGCAATGTTACCAAAAAAATGTAAGGTGTCCCACACTAACAGTAGAAAAGAATATAACATTTTGAAATTAATTAATAGTAGTACCCCTGGGGTGATCTACCTTGCCACTTGCACCTGCCAATCTTTTTATGTGGGAAGAACAAAACATGCTGTCAAGAGTAGGGTGGGGAGCACTTGTGCTCAGACCAGAACAAAGATGATCGTAGAGCTCTGCACAATTATATAGAGCACATATAAGATGGGACACGACACAACACTGGTTCACTTTTTGTGAGACCAAAAAAATGGAAATTGGGTAGAGGTGAGGGGATCTGGAAACCATGCTTTCCAAAAGATAATCTATTTAGATTTATGAGCTAGGGAAATTGAAATACTTAGGGCTCAACAACAACATTAAATTACATGCCTTTCTAAAATTATGTTTGTTTTTTTTTGTATACATTTCTTTATTAATACCTTTCAGATAAAATCCAGCAAATAATGTATTTGACCATATATTTGATCTTATATTTTATTTGTATTCATAATGCTATTTAATGTTCAGTAGTATGATTTTTACAGTGGAGAATGATGCTTTACTCTTGACTCCATAAACTACTGTAATACTTCTTTGATTGTTACCATGTCATACCATAATGGCACCATTTCATTAAAATCCAGTCCTTTTGAATTTTTTATATTGATTGTGGTATCACCCTTCATTTGGCATTAGTATATTTTATATATATGAACCATTTTTCAAGTTTCTCTAATAATTGCTTTAGTGCTGCAAGATCCTAATGCTGAGTATTGGTAGCCAGCTGCTTAAAAATTTCAATATATGATTTTTTCATACTATTTGTGGCTTTAGTAACTATCATGGGGCTGACAAATCTTAAAATGACGTGCTTGTCCAGGACAAGTGTGTGCACCAAAAGTAGTAATCCCAGTGTTCAAGTTGGTAGTCCAGTCATGAATAGACATTTAGAGAAAACTGATTCATCATCTGAATTGGAGAAATAATTTGTTCTATATAATTTCTTTGTTTCAGTACAAAATTAGGAGGTAGAAATGGCAATAGCAAATAATAACAAGAATAATAGTACCGTTAAGCAACTGTAGAGTGATTTTGCAGATTACATGTAATCACAGAGCAAGCTCAGCAGACAATCTACTAGCATAGTTGATTACTGCTTCTGGGGGGAGGGGGTATGCCAAGTAGCACACACAGGGTCACTCTGTGCCTCTTAGAAAAGTATATGCAGACACACACTGTATTTCACACCATACTGGTACAGTGGCGAAGGAGCATTCCAAAAAGCTGTGGGTAAGAACTGTATATAACACTTTAGCCTGGTGCACTGGGACAATAATTACCTTCTTGAATATACTTTAGTCAACTTACTTAGCTTTTTATAATCACAAAAAAAATCCACATATTTTGATGCATAACCCATGAAAATTTAAATCCAAAATTCAATGTTTGACCCTTCAGCTACAAAAGTGAGGGGTCACCTGACCTCATGATCCTCTGGCTCCACCGCATATGTGTTGCCATACTGTAC
Source organism: Neoceratodus forsteri (assembly GCA_016271365.2). Taxonomy (NCBI): domain Eukaryota; kingdom Metazoa; phylum Chordata; order Ceratodontiformes; family Ceratodontidae; genus Neoceratodus; species Neoceratodus forsteri. The sequence goes on along the minus strand of CM028130.1, from coordinate 798,875,247 downwards.
AAGTCTTAACATTTTCTAAAAGATTATACAGGTAGTTTAGCAACTTATAGAATGACCTAAAAGACTGTACCACTTGCTGCTGTGTACAAACTTTAATGTTCCTATTCACTGCTGACCTGTGAGTACCCTTATTTACATGTATGTTTTATAATCTGTACTTTGCAGTGATTCTGAATGGAAGTGCAGTTGGTTTCCTTGCCTTCCCATTTTCCTTCCAATTGACCTGCTTATCTCTCAAGACCAAGGTGTACTTTATTTTATTTTTTAGAGAATAGCCAGAATCAACTGTTATAGGACTACAAAGTACAATGCCATGTGCAGATTAACATACTCATCAATATCACTTTTCAACTCTTTAGTTTTCCCATGCTACTCTTTCTTTAATCATAAATCCTCTCAGAGTTTTCCTTCTCTAATTATCCAGTCAGCAAAATCTCTACAGCCTAAGATGAGTAGCAGTTGCTTATCAGAGCTGTCTTTCCCTGGTGTTCTACTTTTGTTTTTATAGCCTACCTTTTCAGTTCTACCACATTGCATCCGACTGTGCTGTGCATACAACCCTGTTGCTGTTGTGGAGCAGAGCCAGACAGCTGGGAGCATGGAGTGATTAACTATTTTCCCAGCACATTTTTTTTTTTATTCAGATCTGGCCTCTGACTGACAATCTCCAGAGATTTTTAATTCAAATTAAAATGTTATTAATTATTCACATATACAAAGAACCCATAAAGTAACTCATACAGAGAAATCAGTAGAAAATGGAACATTTATCACTTCAAGGCATAAAGTAAAATTGCAATGAACTAAATAATGTGAATATCTTTTATACATTTAAGCCATAACATAAAACAAAAATCAAACTGTGGCACATGAATGTACTTCAGGCATAGAATCCTAAACTCAAAATTTATCTTATCATTTTTCCATACAACATGATAAATACCTAATTGAATATTTCAGATTTTCCTAACACAATGTAAGAGATTCTTTCATTATTTGCAACCCCAGCTAAGGAATCCAACCGAAGCTTAATTGAAGGCACTTATACTTCTTTCCAGTTTTGCAATAGGAGCCTCTTGTAAGCCAGAGCAGCCACTAAAACCCAAAGATTTCCTAGTCTAGAGGGACCCTTAATGCTAGAAATATCCCCCAGGATAAAAACCAAAGGAGAAAAGGGGACAGCAGTGCCCACAACAGTTTGGCAAATATAATGAATCTGCTTCCAGTTGTCTTGAACTACAAAACCAAAATAAGTGCCCTAAACCAGTATTCCTTTCTTCACATCTCCAGCAAGTATCACTTGTGGTTAGTTCTTGACTGAAAAGCTATTATGGAGAATAACAAAAATAGTGGAGAATTTTGTACTGGAATAATCTCCCTTGAATTTCTCTACAAGACTTGAAAGCATTGTTCAAAATTTTTCCCCAAACTACCTCAGAAATTGTCACACCCAGGTTTGCTTGCCACTTACACCTAGCAGGATATGTTAGAGAGGGATCAACATTGTTCAGGAATTTATAAACCAAACTAAAACCCTTAGGCAAGCAAGCTATCTTGAGGAGAATATCCCAAGCTGAAGAGGATGGGAGGGTGTAATTTGAATCTAAGAATTTGTTTAAATGAAAGTTCCTTAGCTGTAGGTAAAAGTAGAATTCAAATTTATTTACCCAAAATATTGACCTACGTTCTTCAAAAGGAAGAAGCCTATCATGATCATCAAATAAATCACCAAAGGTTGTAATACCTTTCCTGCCCAACCTATATCTCTTATACATTGCCCATCAGTCAAAAGTAGCCCAGTGTTCCATAGAGGCATAAATTGCAAAGGGACATATTTCACCTTTTCAAGTTGGTTGAACTACTTACACACTACTACTGAAATTTGGAGGGATGGATGGTTTTTCAAATGCAATGGAGTGCATACAAAAAATAAATCAGTCAGGCTCAGAGGTGCAATCAGATCTTTTTCCACCTTCACCCATAGAGGAGTAGAGGGTACTTCCTTGGAGCACAGCCAATTTACCACTTGCTTTTGTTACACGAGGTCCCTGCACCCTAATTGGTACCCTCAGAGGTACACCGTAGACAGCTAGTGCTTAAGTATATGTTATACTAACATATAGGGCTAAGGGCATCTACCGTACAAGAGTAGATGTCAGGATATGTATGCATGTTGTTGTAATACACTTTGCTTGCTAATACATATATTCTTCTATGTATTTTCTGTGTATTTCTTACCTGTAAGATGCCAAGGCACCTTTGTCTTTGGAATAATTATATGTAAGTCGGCATTGCCACCTTTTGGTGATTTGTACTACTACACTGAGTTATGTAAGACTCTGTATAAGAACTCTTTTGTTCACAGACTGATGACTATTACAAAATTGTATAATGTCATCTTGGACCTTGGAGTCACCTCTAATTTAGCCAATAGGGCTCATCCCTGTAACTAGAAATGTTTCTATCTTACAGTAACCATAGTAATTATCATAGGTTTATAATGTGATACACTAGTCTTGTACCTCGGAGATCCCAAGAGACACAAAGAAACCTTGAGGTATAGGGAACACTTAGCACTGGCTCCTGGTTCGTATTGGTAAGAACTGTTTAGGGCATCTGTGATTTTTATCCTTTTTGATAGTAATAAACAAGTTTATTACTCTTATACAATGTGTCTGTGATTACTTGCATTCCCAATATTGCCAAGAACCTGAAAGTGAGGTTTATACCTCCTGACAATTGGCAACCGTGTGCAGGCGACATTTGGCGTTTGTAAGTTTTCACTTGTTGCTATACTTTTTTCCCTTTCCACGGGGACAGTAGGCGTACATTCCTGTATCACCTCTCCCATTTTAAACCAGTTTGTAGTCACTTACAAAGTCTGGCTGTCTTCTTTTCGGGTGTGGTCGATGACGACTCGACTCACTCCATTACAGCTTTGATTTGCAAGCCTACAACTTTTACAGTAGTCCGGCTGTGTATAAAGTGCTCCTGCTGTGGATCGATACATAGCACGGTGCCTTTTTCACGTTTGATTTTTCGTTCCCTCCCACACAATGGCCACCGTATCAAATATCTGCACAGAACTGAGACTGGATGTCTCGAACTTCCTTACTGCCCATGAAGGATGGGCTGACTTTGAGTGTGATGCAAGTCAATCCAAAAACCCTATACTAGGGATTTCAACCCAGTACACAGAGACGAGACAATCAACCAATAAGCGTCATGCTAAAGGGTTGATGGTCGCGGCTCTCTATGCTGCCCTGGAAGCCTCCAAAATGAGATTTTGAACCCTTGATCTGCAAATTTCATCTGTTAAGCAACAGGAAACAGAATGTGTTAGACTGCAGCAGAACTTGGAGTCTGAACTCCAAACTCTGTGGAATGAAAAGGATTCACTTTTGCATCATTCAGCTCAAGCTGGAGAACAGGACCTTTGTATGTTGAAGCAGGAGTGTGAAAGTTTGAGACAGGATAAGGGACAGGCATTGCATATGAATGATTTGCTAAGTGCTGCAAATGCTCAGTTGAGTGAGGAGATGGGAGAGCTACAGGACGAGACGAACCAGTTACGTAATGACTTAGAAGTGGCTACTAGGGACAATTGCGAACTGAGCGCCGCGTATACAGTGTTGCAGAAGCAAATGCAAGATGAGGTTGATATGGATGTTGCAACTGTGAGGCATGCTGAATGTAAAACCAAGATGGTGAAACTGAGCCATCAGCGGGAGGTTCTGGCTGGCCATGTTAAGGCGATGGGAGGTGTAGCCCCTGCCTTACACATGTCATCTGAAGAGGAGGTATCAGATGATGACATTTCTCAATACAACACCCAATCACACCCCTACTATGGCCCAGAGACCCCACCCAGCCATGCACAACATGGTGGGTCCCCACTCCACCCTCACCATATCATACGTCATGATAGGGGGAGCAGGCCCAAGGCTGGTCCCTACAGCACCACCGATAGCCGTTATTAATGTGGAAGATAGGCAAGAGATAGAAACAATGATTGAAACTGCAATAGGTAATGTACCTCTTCCTGAGAGAAGTAAAAGGGCCATTAAAACCCAGATTAGGCAGCTTCTGCAGGAGGCTGGCACTCAGGATGGCATTATTCATACTGCTGCCAAGGCTGCAGCTCAGGCCACCCTAGAAGGCACCCGAGACAATATACCTCTGCCTGATTGACCCAGTAATCCCCTACAAATGACCTACTCTGTTCAGCAAATAGCTGACAGTATCGGTTGGATGAACCCGTCCGACAACCTCAGCTGCCACTTAGAAAAGGTGCGCTCTAAATGTGAGATGCTTAGCCTTGCTGCAGAATACCAGGTCCAAATACTACGCCAGACTATCGATCCTAGTTTGTGGGCCAAACTCCCCAATGCCATCCACCAGGATGGGAATGCCACCTTTGATGAGGTTGCAGCTGAACTCATTTCTGCTCACAGCCCAGGTATAGTAGGAGTGATGCTTGCATACCCTGTAAAACAGAATGCAAAGGAAAGTCCAGCGACTTACCACCAGAGACTTTGGATGGCCTACTGAGCAGGAAAGCACCTGGCACAAGAAGCTGCGGATGTAGATCTTATTGAATATAAGACCCTGTTCCTTAGGAACATGATTTCTACAGTACGAGAAAAGGTAGAGCCAACCACCTACCCCAATACAGATAGGTTTGCTGACATCCTTCAGAAAACTGAGAGAGTTTACCAACTCTATATCCGTGATCTGGACTCCGGTTCCAAGAAGGTAGCCACCATGGAACCTGCTCCAGAGGCCACGGCGCACTACACTGTGGAAGGGCAGATGACAACCAACACCCCCAACAGACCCAACACCAACAACAACAACAACAACAATCGGGTGGGAACCGGAACTGGCAATAAGAATAAAAAGCATATCCTGGGACAAGTGCGCTCAGTAGCGGATGCTGTTCCCACACAGGCCCTTGCAGTGGTACAACCGGTGACACAGACCCCAGTGGGTCATGGGGATACTGGAAGTGCAGGCCTTCAGACCCATACAGGCTTGAACCCAGAAGCTCCTCCCTATATAGCATCAGTGCAGCATGTTGAAGTGATTCACAAGAGTCAGGCCCAACCTCTCCATGCGCCCAGCAGTACAGATTGACAATTACAGGACCCAGTCAGAATTGTAAACAAGCTGGTCTTGGATAAAAATGGAAGACCCTGCACTGAGGCCGAGGTCGGGGGCCACCTACTAGTAATCTTGCTAGATACAGGTGCAGCTGTATCTGTATTACATGATGAACATCCAGACATATCCCCTTGGTCCACCAGACAGAGGACCAACATGTCAGGAGTTGATGGTACTAGGCTATCTGCATACCGTTCTCTACCTCTACTGGTAGAGCTAGGCCATCTGAAGGCCGCACACACTTCCCAACTGATGATAATGCATGATCATCCTAGTATCATAGGAATTGATTTCCTTGCACCACATGGCTGTGTGGTGGATCTAGCTAATATGCTACTGATACAGATTCAGGGTCAATACCATACCATTTTGATCCCTGATTCACGCGTTGTGGTGACAATCTCCACCAATGACAAGGGGTATGACGTCACGGCTTTGTTCAAAGGTCATGAGCCTTTTCCAAAGCTTCTCCCCATTTTGTAACAACATTTGGAAGTGTTTGCAATTAACAAACATGACTGTGGCAGAGTGTACACTGTCATCAAAGTGCCAGGCCCAGCACACGAGAGGTAAAGGCAGTACCCCTTTCCAACTGAGGCCTTGCCTTCTCTTAGAGAAACCATCAAGTCACTCCTCAAGCAAGGAGTAATCAGAACTTGTGTTTACACTGCTAACTCCCCAGTGTGGCCAGTGAAAAAACCCACAGGTGCCTGGAGACTTACTATTGACTACAGGAAACTGAATCAGGTCACCCCAAGTTGTTCCCCAACTGTGGCATCTGCACCCGATGTGCTACAACTCTTGACCCCTGACCTGAAATGGTTCAGTGCCCTGGATGTTTCCAATGGTTTTTGGTCATTACTATTGGCCCTTAAGAGTCAATATAAGTTTGCCTTCACCTTTGAAGGAAGACAGTACACATGGACTTGCTTGCCTCAAGGATTCCATAATATCCCGTCCCTGTTCCATCTGAACATATCTGTGATTACTTGCATTCCCAATATTGCCAAGAACTTGAAAGTGAGGTTTAGGCCTCCTGACACTTTAATCTAAAAGCCCAGAAGTAACCCTGCAACCACAGAATGGCAAATTCCTCAGGCTTCACTGGGGCTCTTAACTTATTTTTTGATAATCTGGGAGGTTTGCCACATCATAGGAATCCAGATATAACACTCTCTGTCTTGTTAAACCATTTCATTTGTATGTTGGCTGCAAAGTTATTCATGAAATAAAACAGTTTAGGGGCAAAAACATTTTTATAGCATTTACCTTTCCCCAAAGTGAAAGGTATAATTTAGACCGCCTATCCAAGTCCCCATTTAAATCCTCCATAATCTTAGACATATTGGGCAGGATTTATAAAGTGTTTTGGGACTAAGTCCCACTCCACAATCCCAGTTGCATTTTGAAATTGCCGCAACTGTGGAGCAGCCGATCCACAGCTGCAGCAGTTGTGGAGGGCATTACAGCAGGTCCCACTGGCCGTAGCAGCCTCCTGCAGCTGCAGTGCTGTCCCTGGCAACAGCACCCACAAGCTGCCATAATCCATGGAGCCAGTCATACTCCAGCTCCACCTTACTGAATACCCGCAGCTGTGGATGACCTGCAGATTCGCAAGTGGCAATCCACTAGCACCGAGGTTTTCCCGCAGCTGCAGAACCTTTGCCGATGTTTGTGAATCTTGCCCATTGTGTTGTAGGATTTTGTTAAATGAATTGAAAATATTTACCGCCAGATATTTTAAACCATCAGTAAGCCAGAAAACATCAGCTACCTCTTTAAGTTTCACTAAATCAATCAGGGAATGAGTCAATATTAAACATTCTGATTTAAACCAGTTGACAAATAAACCTGAAATTGTGCCAAAATCTTGTAACAAGTTTTTTTACATTTTGTAGAGAAACAGAAAGCTGTGTAAGATAAGAGAATATCATCTGCAAAAGCAAAAATTTTATTGGAATAATTTCCAGTTTTGACCCCATGAGTCCTGCCAGACTGCATCAGTCTCCTAATTAAGGGCTCAATAGCCAGGACAAAAAGTAAGGGGGAAAGTGAACATCCTTACCTATAACCCCTGAAAATCTGAAAGGGGGAGGATCAAAGGCCATTAATAATGACACAAGCTCTTGGATTTGTATATAAAGTTTGAATCCATCTTGCTATGACAGGGCCAAAATTATTAACTGCTAAACCAGTGGAGATGATCTCATTCCAGTGAATCAAATGCCTTACCTGTATCAAAGGAAATAGCTAGAGTTGGACATTTTTGACCTACTGATGACTGTGCTGCTTATATTACTGAGAACAACCTACATATGTAATCCACCAATTGCCTACCCTTCATAAAATCAACTTGTTCTTTACCTACCAGCTTGTTTAGTAAACTGGAAATTCTGATAGCTAAGACCTTAGCAATTACCTTGTAATCAAAGTTTAAAAGGGATATTGGTCTATAGCAGCCACATTCCAATTTGTCCTTTCCTTTTTTGCTAAGTAATCATACATAGGCCTTGTTCATTGATTCAGGAAATGATTCTTCATCATAAGAGGACTGAAAAGCCTCCAACAAATAAGGAGCAATACTGGGGCATAGTTGTTTATAAAATTCACAGGGAAGACTGCCTGGACCAGGAGTTTTTCCATTAGGTGCCCTAGTTATAACTTCCATAATTTCCTATAATTTTATTGGGGCATCCAGCTGAAGCATATCAGTAGAAGATAAAGCCATCTGTGTCGTCCTTCCAAAAAATTCCTTTGAGATTCCTTTTTTTCTGAGCCAGATGAGTTATATAAACCTTCATAATACTCATATATATGACCACCACATTGCTGCCACCCTAGCCCCAAAAAGCCAGACCACATTGTTAGTGCTGAAATTTAACATTAACCCCACCTCACCCCACCCAAAAGACCAGCATATCAATCTACCCCTAGTATGGGATAAATCAGAGCAGATAAAAGAAAACACAGTTTCCTCAAACTAAGGTGGACAGTGCTATTCATTCAGAACTACTAAAATCTGTAAGATATATTATTGAAGCTACAGCAGATTAAACTTTTAATGGCACCTCTAAACAAAGAGGAGCAATGTTACCTTACCACATGACCTTGATCCATTATGGAGCAGCCATAACCTCTGACCTGCATTTCCTGCCAAACATCACCCCTCCAATGCCCTCAGAACTGGAAATGAGGTCACAGCAATTAACTAAACATATTTACTATATATATATATATATATATAAAATGTAATTAATGTCAGAAGTCAAGTCCAGTGCACAAATAGAAATTTTGATAAGAGCCAACACAGAGTTTTCTTCAGCAGTCTCAGGCAGTCCTGTGTTTAGTGAGAGCCAATTGAAGACCACCCACGCAATGCGCAGGGATGAAACCGATCCATCACAATAAGGAACTCCTGTATTGACTTTTTTCTGCCATATTTGTTTGCCACTCAAGTTAGTTGGATAGTTAGCTCAACCGTGTCCTCACCAGGAGAAAAGGGTTCTTCAAACATATCACAAACTGCACTAGTGGAGGACTTCAGACAGATACATCCAGTGCAGGTGAGCCTTGTAGATCCACATGCTTAGCACTCAGAAATCTCCTTTTGTTTTTTGGAGAGGAGACTGGAGTCATAGAAGCAGAATAGCAGATTTATTTTTGAACAGGGGCTGGGTTCTTCTGTTTATCTTTGAGGACCAAGCAGGAGATTTAAGAACTGAAGGTTTGGGACTGGTGCTGGGGTGCCTAGATCCATGTTTTAACACAGGAATGAGAGTTTGTTTATGCACGTCAGCATCGTTTTCAACATTAGAAGGCTGAGTATGTGAATTATTCTGCAGTGAAGGAGCTTGAGGCTTGACCATTTGAACATCAGAAACAGCAATTGGTAAAGTGTTGGATCTCAGGTGAAATTTAGGCCTGTCTTTTAAAATCTGTACACAACTGTGTGCAATTCCTTACCCAAAATTCCCAAGACTCTTAAGGTGTCTTGAAACTATGAGATCCTCCTTTAAAAAACACCAAAACTGTGGGGTATTTAATATAATAGGGCACATTGTTTCTGCAGGACAAAATGAATGTCTCCATAGGCTTTACGTTTTTTCACCACCTCCGCAGAAAAATCCTGAAATAAATAAATTATGTTCTTCCCCCAGAACAAAGTTTTTTTTTTCTTGCCACTGCCAAAATGTCCTCTTTTATATTGAAGTGTAAGAAGCAAACAATAATGGGTCTTGGTTTCTGACCCTGTTTAGGAACGGCTCTCAGGGACCTATAAGCTGTTTCAATCTCCAAGAGCCAGGACCAGTTATACTTTAAAATGGATGGGATAAATTCCTGCAAAAATCTAGACATGTTGTTACCCTTTAATAGCTCAGGAACCCCTATAATTCTTAAGGTGTTTCTCCTACTGCGGTTTTCCAGATTGTTTACTTTGGCACCGAAAATGTCTATTTCTAAAGCATTGTAATTGTATTTGTCTTCAATTTTACATACAACTTCTTCAATAAACACTAATCTCTCCTCGATTGTGTTTAACCTCTCCGCCAGCACCTCCAACTTTTCTTTTTCTACCCCTGACTGCTGTTTTAAACAAACAATGTCAATGTGCATACTCTGCAATTTATCTTTGATATAATCCATATCTGTAGACCCACTGGGAGAGGATTTGCTATTTTTTGTAATACTGGACTTAACTGAGCTGCACTCATTAGAAGACTCGGCAAACTTGGGAGGGGAGACCCCCGAGTGTCCAGTAGTCATAGCCACTGCTGTCAGATGGCACGGAGAGGATGGGAGAAGTGCTGAAACTGACCGTTATTATAACTTTTAGAAAAAATATCCAAAACATGTCAGCATAGCACTGCTTCACCAACAAGAGATTCAGCTACTAATTAAATTATTTGTTCACACTTTTTGAGGTATAAGATTACGATTAATTACGGTCAGCGGGAGACCTTCAAATCAAACTGCCATTCCTCTTGAGCACTAGCGTGCAATTTAAAAGATTTTTTAATTCATATCTGGCTCTGACTAATGATCTCCAGAGATTTGTCCTCACAAATGCTACAGTCACTGCTACTCAACTGTGGGGGCTGTCTGGTTGTATTGTTGTCTTCAGAGATTTCTCTGACCACTTGTCTTTTTCTGCCTGTAATGGGCAATCTTCTTTAACTCTGCTGTGCCATAAGATTCCAGGGACACTGTGTCTCATGAACCCTTTCGACTATCGGTGAAATTAGAACATATAGGGATTTTTGAACAGATACACTCTCTGCAGCACAGCAAGGGTTAATCTGCCAATTACTGGTGCATGATATCATGCTCCCTGGATTGAAAAAAATGCTGTTGTTTTTTTTTTATTTGGCTCCTGTTGCAGCATTCTTCCCTAATCTAAGTCCTGAGCTGCCTGGTGAATTATTGCTGTGCTGATTGTCTGTCAGACAACTAGCAACAGATGAGATTATTGTACGGGTCACAAAACTGATAGTCAGGACATAGGGCTATGGGATTTGTTGATCCCTGCTAACTGTTACGACTTACTGCATAGACACAGCTGCATTCCATGTGGTGCACTATTGTATCGATATTGCATGTTGTATGCCTCCAGCCTTCACTTATATCACTCTTCCCCACCCCTATCTATTATTCCATTCTTCTGTCCATTTTTGTTCTCCAGTCCCCCTTCACTCTCTGACTTTTTATCTGGTGAGATACAGATATTATCTTTCTAATGGCTCACACTTTTACATTGATAACACGGATCTCCAATAGATTGCACTTAATAATTAAGCAAAAAGGCATAACAGGGTGTGCGTTATTGTATAATAACATCATGCCTCAAGTGGCTGAAGCATGAGGCTGCAGGCCAAGTGCATTCAACACCTGAGAAGTGACATTATTACACAACAACATACATCCCTGGAGTGCCTTATTGCTATTATACAATGGCTCAGATAAAAAGAAAATATTTTTAAAAAATGTGTTTTACTTCATTTGTGCTGTATGAAGGTACATGTTTTAAAAAAAAAAGTCCACAGTTTCTGTTTTGCCCACTAGATGGTGCTGCCACCACATGCTACCTTTTGTCTCCCTCCCCCAGGTTTCCTTCCTGTCCCAAACGCAAGTCCATGTCTGTCACTGTGTCTTACCTGCCACTATAACATTTTTTCAATTTCTTTTTTCATGTGTTAGGAACATGACTGATGGCTGTTTCTTATGTGAAGTGAAGTAAACTGCACAGCCCCCAACCCAATTAGTGACTGGAATGAGGACAGCACTGTTCTGTGGAAGAAGGCCAATCATAGGTATGGCTTTATTTCATTTGACATTTATTTTACATTTTTATTTGTTAATCATGGTACAGGGCAGACAGGGTCATGTGGCTATTGAGTCATGGACTAAGCAAGGTGCTGTTGTTTGCATGCACTACAGTGACCAGAGTTTTGCAAGATTAGGGGACTCAGAAGCTTTCTCTAACTTTTCTTTAAGGAGTGAGGTGCATGAAGAAGACAAGAAAGTTCTGGGGTTGCATCTGTACAGGTGCAGTATGCGCCGCTTGTAATGGACTGATTTGACAATAAGCAATCTGTCCATTACAAGCGGCATCTGGTACATCAATATGGAAAAAAAAAAAGGATATCACTGCAGGCAGTACTCGTTCAGACTCTGTTTTGGTGCACTCATTCTTGGTTGAGCCACAGAACAGCAGAACTGCATGACCCGATAGGACAGAACAGCGCTTTCAACCAACACCACCAGAGATAGGGAAACGATCACTGGTGCTGTGACCTCAGTGAGAGGAAGTGCTGTTCGAGTCTGTGTGACGCCGGGTTGTTTCATTCTAGAAGGGATGCCGCTCCACTGACTTCTTTCTGAGATTGATGGTGCCCAATAACTTTTCAGAGACAATTCCTGTTTGTGGCCAATCACAGAAATGATCTGTCGGCCCTCAAGTCCTGCTCTGCTGAGGAGCGTGATTGCTCGTAAACTATGATTCATGTAAGTTTTGTCCTGACATGTAGCTTTGCAGATCTGGGGGAGAATGCATATAAAGGCTTGGGCAATTTTCAGGCAGCTTTGTCAACCAAATAAAGGCTGAGGGATAGCCGAACATCATTGAGAGCATTGATTCGGAGGTAACTGAGGTAACTGAGTGTTAATTTAGGCATTAGATCAGCAGATTAAGTAGTGTCATAAACTGGATTTAAAGCCACGGCGTCCGTTACTGTCAGAATTGAAGGTCTGCTTTAACTGCTATTTTTGTCATTGAAAGTATAGCGACTGGCATTTGGAAAACATAAAATGTCCGTTAGAAGCAGATGTCCAGTACAAATGGAGCCGATATAAGTGGCACATACTGTACAATTAGGAAAATGACATTTCGGTTCAGTGTGATGTGGTAGGAGGCTGGAGGAGGGAGACCATTGCAGATGTGCAGGTGCAGTACTTTCTTTTACTTATATGCAGTCCTGTTGGTGTCGGACCTTCATACAGTGATGGTATGGTCAGATAACATCACTGGTGAAGTTGGGCACTGACCAATCACAGAGCAAGAAATGTTCTTGGTATTATATAATGATGAGTTTATTTTTTTCTATCTACACTGATTAAATATGGGTGTTGGTGCATACTATATTGAATGTTACACTTTTTATATTTCTATTTTCTTATCCTGCTGTTTGCTCCCTGTTGCTGCCTCCTGCCTTACTTCAGCAATGCGGAGACATAGGTATTTCTTGATTTCTCTCCATGCTAACCCAGGACCCCAGAATACAGATGCATGTGTCCATGGAGGTGGGCATGCACACCATGGCTCCAGTGATGGCCCCTTCCTCCCACCCCACCCTACCTAATGATGAGTCACCTGTTGGGCTTGGCACTACCACCAAGCCTCCACTCAGTGGCAGCCAAGAGCCCAGAAGACTCCAGATCCATCCCCGGGAGAGGAGAGCTGCCTCTCAGCAGCTCAATCCAGCTTCTCGCCCTACCCCCCAGTTGACCAATGGCAACCCAAGCTCACTCCCAAACATGGGTCACTGGCAAGGTGCAAGGTGTGGCATCCAGTGCCTCAACCCTCAGCACCACCAGGTCAGCAACACTTTTATTTCTAATTGCACTGTATCATTAAATGACTCCATATTTAAGCCAGGAGCAGATGTCAGCTGATGATGCACTGAGTTGCAAAACTGGTCGCAGTGTTTTCCAGTTCTCTGCCAACGTTCCCATGTAAGGGTCTGTCATGAATGAGTACCTGCACTGTACATATCATTATGTTACTTAATTTTGAAAAAAAAATTTAAATTCCCCTTCTTTTTCAGAAAGTTTCATGTTATCTCTAACTTTCACTTGGAAACCCTAGACAAAGGCAAAGAACACCTTGGTTTAATGTTGCATCCAAAGGATGGTACCCCCCTCCAATAATGAAGCCACACTGAAGTGCAGCACTGTGGTGGCAGTGTTGGGTATTAACCCAAGTGCCTGGTGAAGGACTTGAACCCCTTTCTATCAATTTCATTGACTCAGTGGGAAGAGTGCTGCTGACTTAGCTATCGACACTGTACCCATTCTAATCTTTGCATACCCCCTGTATCTGCTACCTGCTGAAGAAAAGACACTGTACCTATTCTGCTCTTTGCATATTTCCTATATCTGCTGACAGTTGTTGAAATTTAAATATCCTGTCTAAAAAATAAATAAAGCCATTTTATTCTAACATTTAATTATTGCTACTTAGCATTCAAATTATTCTGAAACCAAATGGAACATTGTAGTTACTTATCAGCATGGAATCCAACAAAATGGCAAAGGGAAGAAAGAAAGAAAATTTAACAACTGAACCAAGATTAACGACTAAACCAGGAAATGCATACCTGGACTGTACCACCTTACCAGTATGCCAAATAATCTGTTTCATCCTTTCTTGGCCATCTGAACAAAATATCATATTACCAAACCAAACATTATCATGGCCATGGTAAGAAATATAGACTAATTAACTCCCAACTGTGAAGAGCAGAGTAGTTCAGACCCTAAGTGGGTATTGTGACATCCTGTAGAATGAGATCAAAGCTGTAGTGCTCTACATTGCATCACAGTACCACAAGGTGTCTGAGACAACTTTATAGTAGAAGATTTTCTTGTCCAAAAACCTCAAATCAAATACAATTATAGAGACACCAGAGCACAGAGGGATGCAGTAAGGGGCAGAATAAAAAAAAAATATTCACTGTTTGGTTTCTGTGTTCTCATGCTACCACTGGTCTCATGTTCATGCTCAGCATTTCAAATTATTCATCACTTCCTAAATTGTTCTTTATGATTCTACTTGCAGAACAACTTTAAGAAAACGCTGGTGAAAATATTTCTACATAAAGAACAACTTTTAGAAAACACAGTTGAAATGAGAATCATGTATTATGCATATAAATCAGCCACAGTAAAATATGATATCACAGTTGCTGAAAATGGAGAACTCTGATTTTCTGACTCACATTCTGAACAATAAGGTTAATGGCAAGAAATTCTCTTGTACAATAGTACAATCAGAAATTCAAACTACAAAAAATGCAACTTTAAAGAAACCGTGGTAAATACACACACCCCAACCCTGCACCTACCATAACTAGTTGGGAGACTTTGGTCCCCTGAGACTGCTGTGAAATCAGTGGGTTAAGCCCAGTATCCATGACAAGGTAAACTCCCAGAAATGGGTCCCTATCCATGTCTGCAAGTCCAGTCAACACGCACAAGCTGAACTCAGCTGGTCTGTGATAATGTCAGGATGATCATTTTCAAACATACCATGCCCCACAAATGTATAAGTGCAGGTCAAGAAACAAGACACTTCAACATTTTAAGGATTCACTTTTACCGGTCATTGGTGTTGTATTTTACTTTGATTAAGTTCTCTAACTGAGCTCAGGGAGCAATTATTTTAAAATTGTGTAGAAAGCCACCAGGCAAATTTATGTTACATAGACAGTGTCGGCAGATAAGGGCCTATGGCCCACCCAGTCTGCCCATTTAAGTTTGTAAGTTCAGTTTATGTTTTTCAGGAAGTCTGTTGCCCCTTACCCCTGACCTCCAGAATTCCTTTATGTCTATCCCATGCATTCTTAAATCCCGTGATTGTTTCAGCCCCCACCACTTCCTCTGGCAGGGTGTTCCACTTGTCCACCACCCGTTCTGTGAAGAAATTCTTCCTCACGCTTCCTCTGAATCGTCCCTCCCTCCAACTTCATCCCATGCCCTCTAGTCCTGGAACATCTTTTTCGCTAAAATAGTGCATTCCTGCACCCTGTTCCTCCCTGTAAGATACTTGTATGTCTCTATCATATCCCCTCTCCTCCCTCCTCCAGGGAGTACATGTTCAGTGCCTTCAACCTGTCCTCATAGGACTTGTGATGCAATCCATGCACCATCTTTGTTGCCTCCTCTGAACCTTCTCTACCCTGTCTATGTCCTTACGTAGGTAAGGTCTCCAGAACTGCACAGTGTACTCCAGGTGCGGCCTCACTAGTGTCTTGTATAGTGGAATTATGACCTCCCTTTCCTGCTGGTGATGCCCTGCCTATGCATCCCAGCATCCTATTTGCTTTACCTGCTGCCTTGTCACACTGTTTCCTGCCTTGAGGTCATCAGAGATGATAACTCCAAGATCCCTTTCCTGCTTGGTGCATGCTATATCCTCACCCCCAACTGATATATTGTGCCAGGGTTTTGTGCCCATATGCATTATCTTGCACTTCCTTGCATTGAATTTCAACTGCCAAACCCCTGACCATTCTTCAAGTTTCTGCAGGTCCCTTCTCATTCTGTCTACACCCTCTGGTGTGTCTACTCTGTTACAGAGCTTTGTGTCATCAGCGAACAGTGAAATTCTGCCTTCTAGGTCCTGTGCAATGTCACTGATGAAGATATTGAATGTAGTCTGCCAGCAGGCTAGCACAACAAGATTTTTGAAGGAATGGTTTCCTCAGATAGGTAAGATAACTAGACTGTTTGCTGTGGTTGCTGTATATTAAATATAGTAGCTATGAGCAATAAAGATAAATCATTGAAATGCTAACCTATGTATTCAAATATAATATAGAATATAGAATTGGAGATGAAAGCAAGGAAAGACACATGAGTAAATATGCAGCCAGGTATGGGTGCAAACCTGAGGGTGTTTACATGCAATATTAACTGTTGACCGCACTTCAGTGGGATGTGGTGAGGAGTATATAGAGAACACTGGATGGGCAACTATGCACAATCAGTGTGTTCTGCCATAGAGGGGTTCTGATTCCCTCTGACCTCAAGAGCAAAGCTTGAGAGGTCCATGGGAATCAGAACCCCGAGGTGGCAGAACACATTAGTTATGCATAAAGTTGCTCATCCTGTATTTATTTTACACTGCATAGTATTATATGAAATGTGTGCATTGTGGTTTTTATCTTTCACAATGAAACTGACTTGTGCAGTGTCTAGATGTTCTAGAATGCTATTCTACCACAAAAGGGTACACTCACAATCCATTACCTTTGAACTGTGTTACAAAAGCATTTTGAAAAGGATGGATTTCTACATAGAACAGTTCTCTACTATACACTGTTACTCATTGTTTCCCCATAGCAGTGACTGGGAAGGGGGTCACAGCCACAGGCACCCAGCTTGGGAGGAGTGGTGACCATGGAATGGCATCCAGCTGGGGAGGATGGGACCAATGAGAGTGGCACTGACATCCAACTGGGAGGAGGTGGCACCATGGGTAAGTCACAGGCACCTAGACGGAGGAGAGGGGGTCAAGATGGATGCATCACAGGCACACAGCTGGGGGACAGTGGGAGCACCATATCATCACTGCTTTAGTTTACATTGAACAACTGCACTCGATAGTGAGGGGGATAGATTTGGCAGCAGGAAGGGGAAGTGAGAGAGAAGTAAGTTTCCTACCTGGCACTTTGGCTCAGAGGGATAAAGAAAAGATCCTAAGTATTACTAGAATGACAGATCACAGGAGGGAGCTGGATATCATTGTTGACCTAGTGACTAATGACCTGGCAAAGGATGGAATGGGGTAGTTCAGGGACAGTTCAAGAAACTGGGGAGGGGCCTTAAACAAGCAGCATGGATGGCGCTGTTTGACAATGTGCTAACATTTGTATGGCCATGGGGCACTCCACTCCAGAAAATTCAACAGTTGGTTGAAGGCATGGTGCAGGGAAAATGGTTTTGGCTTTCTTGGAGACTGATGACTGACCTGGAAGGATATGGGCCTTTACAATGGAGATGGCCTCCATCCTTATAGGAAGAGGACCTCAGTCCTCAATGGGAGGTTCAAATGTTACTTGGATGAGCATGTAAACTAGCAATGGGGGAGGCAGTATTGCTAAGGGAGACATAAACTGATCATCCACCACAGATTGAAGCAACAAGGGGGGCAAGCATGAGAGAAAAATACTCTCCTAGGCAGGATGCAAGATGAAGGGGGTGTAGACAAGGTGGAGGACAAGGGGGTTTAAGAACAAAGGATGCAGAAAGAGATTTGTAGAGGAGACAACAAACAGAGGAACAATGAGGAAAGTGGAGTCATGGGGAGTTTCGAGGAGCATCACAAACTGAAACGGGTGGAAAGGGGGGTTGCAGAAAGGGACATATCAAAATTGGGAGTGCCATGAGCACCAGTGCACAGAGTCTAAGAAATAAAATTCCATACCTAGAGGCCATAATGCTGGAGGCAGAACTGGTGACAATAACTGAGTTGCGGTTCACAGAAAATCACGTCTGTGATATGGCCATGCCAGTCTACTCTCAGTTAGAGATGCAGCAAAGTTTTACTTTGCCCATGAATTATCCACAGAGTTGCCAAATTTGCCTCCACAGATCAATTTGCGAAGCTGTTCCCTTAAGTGATAATTCACCATTGGTAACTTCACCTTGATTTTGGATTTTTTTAAGTGCAAACTGCACTTAAAAATACCCAAGAAAGAAGAATTTACAAATTCCAAATCCCCAAAATCCTGATGTTTAGTGCCCCCCCCCCGCTGATTGCCAGCCAAAATGTAAAATATGTATTTTAAATCCCTGGTGTCTACTGGTCTCCCCACCCCTGCCGATCACTGGCCAAAAAGTAAAATACATATTTTAGATCTCTGGTGTCTAGTGGTCCGTCCCCCACCCCTGCCAATTGCTGGCCAAAATGTAAAATATGCATTTAAATCCCTGGTGTCTAGTGGTCTCCCCACCCCTGCCGATCGCTGGCCAAAAGTAAAATACATATTTTAAATCCCTGGTGTCTAGTGGTCCCATCCCCCCCACCAATTGCTGGCCAAAATGTAAAATATATATTTTAAATCCTGGTGTCTAGTGGAGCCCCCATCCCCACCCATCAGGTACTGCACCCCATTCCTCCCCACCCTGACCCCAATGTAAAAAAATACTGTATTTTATATCCCTGATGTCCCGTTCCCCTCCCCAGATGTGAAAAAAAATATTTAGTCATTTTAAATCCCTGGTGTCTAGTGGACCCCCACCCATCAGATAGTGCCCCACCACCCTGCGCCCCCACCCCAGTCCCCGAGTGAATCGCACAGTTTCTTTCACCTCCATGAGCAGCCTGATCGAGCTTACGAATGTTAATGCCGCTTGTACAAGCACGTGCTCATTCACTGAGAGTTCAGTCAGGCTGACGGCCATGGAGGTGAATGGAGGGCTGTGCAGGTGGCCTGGTTGGGGTGGGGGTACTACCAGATGGGGTGAGGGGTGGGGAGTCCACCAGATGCCAGGGATTTAAAAGGATTACATTTTTTTACACTGGGGCTGGCGATCAGCGGTGGGAGGGGGACTACACCCCAGGATCTAACATATGGTATATATATATTTTTTTTACATCAGGGTCAGGATGGGGGGGCAGAGTGGTGGTGCAGCACTGACAGAGTTGGGGAGTGTCCACTAGACACCATGAATTTTAAATAAATTTTTTTACACTGTGGCGGTGATCGGTGAGGGGGACCACTAGACACCAGGGATTTAAATATATATTTTTACACTGTGGCTAGTGATTTTTTTTTTGGGGGGGGCAAGAGAACAACAGGGATTTAAATAAGGGGGACCAGAGGGATTTAAATAAACTTTTTACACTGTGGCCAGCAATTTGCAGAGGTGTGGAAACCACTACACATCAGGGATTTAAATAAATATATTTTTCATACTGTGGCTGGTGATCAGTGGGGGCACACTAGTAGGCACCGGGGGACATTTTGCACAAAATGTGGAATTTCACCTGTGAAGTTCCATACTTCAGGGTTGGCCAGCATTCCACAAATTAGTGATTTTCGCTTTGGGAATTTCACACCATTTGCAAAATCATTTGTGGAGCGAATTTTACAGACTTGGCACATCTCTACTTTCAGTTCACAAGAGATACAAAGGGGAGAATTGATTGTTCTGTATGTGAGTGAAGGTATTAGATCTTTAGAAGTGCAATGGAACATAGAGGTAAATGAAGGGCTGGAAGTGCTGCAGGTCACCCTGGAGACAGGAGCTAGAGACACTAGTCAGACTGTAATGATATACAGACCTCCAGCACAGGGGGAGGATTTGGATAAGACACTAAGGGAAACCATCAGCAGGATGGCAAATAAGGGGTGGTCCTGCTGGTTGGGGACTTCAGTCTTCCAAATGTGAATTGGAACCTTCCATCTGCAGCTTCAACTGGAACAGATGCAGTACTTGACTCCCTGCTTGGGTCTTTTCTCAGTCAGGTAGTCACTGAACCCACTAGTGGTGGGGCAAAACAGGATCTGGTACTTATTAACAGAGACAGTATTGCAGATGTTACAGTTAGTATTTCCATGGGGTCCAGTGATCACCGTATATTATGGTTCAGCATTAAGACAGATGCAGATGGATTTACACCAACTTCATCAGCAGATTAAAAATTCATGACAGCTCTGCTCAGGTTGGGATGGAGAGAAAGAGTAGGGATCTTAGAAAAAAGGAGAACTGGTCAGGAGTATGGCAGCTGGGGTTCAATGCCAAACAGTGTGAAATTGTGCATCTAGGGCATAGAAATCCAGAAACTGAGTATTAAATGGGAGGAGGTACTGACATCACTAAGAAGGAAAGAGACCTTGGGGTTATAATATATGATAACCTTAAAGTGGTGGGGCAGTGTGATAAGGCAGTAGGTAGGGCCAGTGAGATGCTGAGATGCATAAGAAGATGTATCACCAGTAGTAGGGGGGAGGTGGTACTACCACTGTATAGATCACTGGCAGGACCCTACCTAAAGTACTGTGCCCAGTTCTGGAGACTGCATTTCAGAAAGAACATAAACAGGGTGGAGTAAGTCCAAAAGAGGGCAACTAAAATGGTGCTTGGGTAGCACGAGAACTCCTACGAGGAGAATTTGAAGGATCTCGGTATGTACACTCTGGAGGAAAGAAAGGAGAGGGTGAAATGCTAGAGACCTACAAGTACCTCACTGAGTGAACAGTATGCAGGGGCAGGTTCTATTTCAAATGAGGAAGTGCACTAAAACAAGAGGGCCTACGGTGAAGTTGGAAAAGGGGATGTTTAAGAGGGATGTGACAAAGTGCTACTTCATTGAAAGAGTGGTAGATGCCTAGAACAGGCTGCCAGCAGAGGAAGTGGTGGCAAAAACAGTGGAGCTTCAAGCATGCATTGGATAGGCATAGGGGAATACTGGTAAACAGGCAGAGAGTGGATATGGTCACCAGAGACCAGGTAGGGTTTGCGGAGACAGAATCGGCAGGGAACAACTGGGCAGATTGGGAGGGCCAAGTGGTCCTTTTCTGTAAAAATGTTTATGCTTTTGTGTTTCTGTTTCTATCCATCCAGGGGAACACCATGGGTGTGACAAAGGCACCTAGCCTGGGGTAGAAAGGCACCATGTATGCATCACAGGCACACAGCTAGGGAGGAGGGGCACCATGGGTGCATCAGAGGCACACAGCTGTGGAACTACACGAACATACAAATTTGCCAGCAGAAACAGGTCTCATGGTCTATCAAGTCTGCTTAAATGTGCAGCTAGCCCGCTACATAGCAGCTGCCCTTCCCCTCCCCCCTCACATTTACCCCCCTTCTCACCCTGTCCCATCCCCTTTTAAAACTGCCCACCATCCTACAGAATACCACCTCCTTGGGCAGAGCGTTCCACTTAGCCACCACCCTCTCTGTGAAAAAATGTCTCCTCTTCTCTCTCCTGTATCTTCCCCCCTCCAATATGAGACCATGCCCTCTCATGTCCCTCCCCCTCCTCAACTTAAACACTTCTTCTGTACAATACCTGTCTTGTGTATCCCCATCATGTATTTAAAGGTCTCAATCATATACACCTGATCCCTTCTCTCCTCCAGTGAGTATATATTCAGCTTCTTCAGCCTGTCCTCGTAGGGTCGGTCCTCCAAATCCTGTATCATCTTTGGCCCTCTCCACACTGCACTGAAAATCTGTAACATTTTGAAACCATTATAGACTGAAAGGCCCTGTGTATACTACCTTGAAAATCCCCTCTGTAACATTACAGAGGGTCCAAACAGTTACCATAATGGTTTGCATTTACACTAGTAACGTTACAGAAAGTGTATTCATAACCGTTACAGAAACTTGTGAGGTGGTTTCAACAATGGTCTCTGTAATGGTTTCAAAGCTCTGTTTAACCCTGTCCACACTACACAAGTAAAATCCTGTAATGTTTTCAAAACAGTTTCAGTGGTAGTGTGGATGCACTGCAATGTTTCCATTCTGTACCGGTTTCAAACCATTACAGATTTTCAGTGCAGTGTAGACAGGGCCTAAACATTACAGTGCATCCACCCTACCACTGAAAACATGACAGGATTTTACTTATGTACAGTAATGTAGACAGGCCCAAAATATCAGTTTCCAACAACAGTTTTGAAAACGCTTTCTATGACAATACCAGTGTAAACGCAAACTGTTACGGTAACGGTTTGGATCCTCTGTAACATTACAGGAGGATTTTTCTGGTGTAGTTTGGATGGGGCCTTTGTTGCCCTGTGCTGTACCCCCTTCAGTAATCTGACATCCTTCTTCAGAAACGGGCGCCAGAACTGCAGAAAGTACTCCAGGTGTGGTCTGACCAGCGACCTGTACAGAGTCAGGATCACCTCCCTCCTTCTGGAGGAGATTCCTCTTGCAATACACCCCACCATCCTTTTGGCTTTAGCTGCCACCTTCATGCACTGAGCTGAGTTATTCATATTCCCTGTACTAACCACCCCTACAGCCTTTTCTTCCTCGATAGTACCTAACTGAGCCCCTCCCAACTGGTAGCTCTCCACAGGGTTCCTTGCTCAGAAATGCAGTATCTTGGACTTCTTAGCATTGAACCCCAACTGCCACATTTCCAACCACTCCAGTTTAGTTAGGTTGTCTTGTAGCCCTTGCCACCCTGCTATGTTGTTCACCACTGCCCTCATCTTGGTATCACCAGTGAACAAACTGATCTTACTCCTGATACCATGTGAGACATCTGATATGAAAATCCCAAACAGTACCGGGCCCAGTACTGAGACCTGTAGAACCCTGCTAGTCATAACCCTTGGGTATGAGAGTCCCCCAACACCACCACCCTTTGCTCTGTCCCCTTCAGCCAGTTCACAACCCAGTTCACCATTTTTGTCCCCGACCCCACATACTCCAACTTTCCCCCCAACCATCTATGAGGCACCGAATCAAAGACCTTGCTGAACTCCAAAGACAGAACATCCACTGCATGACCCTTGTCTAGTTCCCTCATCACCCAGTCGTAATACTCAACTAGGTTGGTCTGGCAGGATCTCCCTGAGACAAACCCATGTTGCTGACTGTCCTGGAGTCCACTGTCTTCCAAAAAGGTCACCAGCCTCTGTTTCAAAATTGTCTCCATTAGTTTCCCCTACAATGGATGTGAAGCTTACTGGTCTGTAGTTGCCTGGTTCATCCTTTGGCCACTTTTGTGGAGGGGCACCACGTGAGCCATCCTCCAGTCCTGTGGTATGCATCCTGTGTCCAGGGAGGTATTGAACAGGTCTGCCAGCAGCCCGGCCAGGACCTCTGCCAGTTCTTTTAGCACCCTAGGGTGAATGCCATCCAGTCCTGGTGCCTTATGCACCATCAGAGCCTTCAGACCCTCCAGCACCCTGCTCTTTGTAATTACCTTATCTGTCTTCCCCTCCCCACCCTTGCCCACCTTCTCCATCCCCTGAGGTAAATGCCTGCCCTTCTGTTTCGTGAATACAGAACCGAAGTATTCATTTAGTGCTTCTGCATGCTCCACCCCTTTCTCCACCCACCTCATCCTTCCTACTCCTCACTATCTGGTCATTGCAGCCCCTCCTCTCCCTTATGTACATGAAGAAGACCTTTTCCCCATCCTTGATGCCATTTGCCAGCCTCAGCTCTCTGGAAGTCTTGGTTGCTCTGACTAGTCTGGATACCTCTTTGGACTTCTTCACATACACTTCCCTGTCCTTTCCCCTCCTGGATTTCCTGAACCTTCTAAATGCTGCTTTTATTGCCCTTACCACTTCCAAGATCTCCCGATTTAACCAGCTTTGTTTCTTGGCCCTACCCTTCTTGCTCTATGTCTTGGTACATGACCCAGTAGCCTCCACTAGCCCCAGCTTAATGATTTCTCATTTTTGGCATGCATCCAAGTGTGGATGAATTCCTGCCAGGTGCCTCTCCAAAATTTCCCCTATCTTAGCAAAGTCAGCCTTCTTGTGGTTCCTGTAACTACTGCATCCTTGCCTATACTGAGCGTGAATCACACTGAGTTATGGTCACTCCCAGCCAGCAGGTCTTCCATCCCCAGCTGCTTTACAGCCTCCCTGTTAAACAGTACTAGGTCTAGAGTTTTTCCCAATTGAGTCAGCTCGTTAACTGTCTGTGTCAGTAAGCTGTCCTGGAATGCATCCAGTAGGACCTGTTCCCTTGCACTCAAGGTGGCTGGGGTGCTCCCATCCACTCCTGGTAGATTGAAGTCCCCCGTGATCACTGTGTTCCCCTTCCCACAGACCCTCCTGATCTGCTCCACTAATTCCCTGTCCAAGTCCTCAGCCTGAGCTGGTGGCCTGTACACCACTCCCATCTTAATTGTCCTGATTTTTAAATCCTGGAACTGCATTCATAGTGCCTCAATCCTCCCCTCCTCCCCCCTCTTCCCTTACACACCTTATCTCTCCCCTATGTAAATCGCCACCCCACCCCCTTTCTCCTTGCCTCTATCCTTTCTGTACATCCTATACCCTGGGATCATCAGATTCCAATCCTGGTATTGGGTGGCCCAAGTCTCTGTTATGGCTGCAATGTCCATCACCCCCACTGCCAAAAGAGCCTGTAACTCAGCTGCTTTGTTCCCCAGGCTTCTTGCATTCAGACAGATGACCCTCCAACTTGTTCCCTTCCCTTCCTTAACCTGTTTCTCTCCATTCTTAACCCCCTCCCATGGTACCATCCTTGTTAGCTTGGATGGTAAGCTCGTTCAGCTCCCCTCTATGGTGGCTCTGCATTCCTGCTGAATGTTCACCTCCCTCCACACCTAGTTTAAATCCACCTTAGTTGCTATGTATTCCCCAAGCCTCTGATTTAATATCCCCTGCCCACCTTACTGAAATGATGTAACCTGTCCTCTACGAACAGGTTACTGTTGTCTCAGATGTTACTCCAGCCTCCCACTAGCCCATGCCCTTTGATTGGACACCACTCTCCCAGCCAAGTGTTGAACTCTTCTATCCTTACTTGCCTCTCTGTGCTTACCATGGGTACTGGGAGTACTTCTGAGAATGCCATTGATCTCCCTGCCTCCTCACACCACTTTCCCGTTTCCTTGAACCTCGTCCTTAGCAACCTGATTGTGCTAATCACCAAGTAATTTATACCCAAGTGCACCACAACACTTGAGATTAGACTGTCCCACCCTATCCACTGTCAGTCCAGGTACTGATTCCACCCATATTTGACTATGCTGCTCCCCTTTGCTTCCCCATCCCATCATGGGGGAGGAACCATCATCCGGCTGGGGGGGGCAACATAGATGTATCACAGGGACCTAGTCACAAGCCCACTGCAGGGGGACAGTGGGAGTGTCACCTTCATCCAGCTGGGGGCACCATGGGCACATTACAGGCACCTAGCTGGAGAGGAGGAGCACTATGGACACCTAGCCAGGGGGCATAAATACCCCCCCTGATGAGCAGGTCAACATGGGTGCATCACATACACACAACTGGTTGACTGTGGGAGTGGCACTATCATCCAGCTGGGTGGGCACCATGGGTGCATCACTGGAACCTAGCTGGGGAACAGGGGCACCATGAGTGCAACACACGCACCTTGCCAGGGGAGAAGTGTCACTATAGGCACCTAGCTGAAGCACCATAACCCCCCAGGAGGGGGTCAACATGGGTGCATCACAGGCACACAACTGGAGGACCATTGGAGTGGCACCATCATCCAGCTGGGTTGACACCATGGGTGTGTCACAGGTACCTAGCTAAGGGAGGAGGTTCAACATGGGTGCAACACATTCACACAGTGGGGAGGCTGTGGAGTGACTCTGTCATCCAGCTGGAGGGGGTACCATGAGTGTGTTACAGGCATCTAGTGGGGGAGGTACAATGGGTGTATCACAGGCAATTAACTGGGGAAGGGGGCACAATGGGTGCATCACAGGCACACTCCTGGGGAACCATGGGAGAGGCACTGTCATCCAGCTGAAGGGGCACCATGGGGGTGTCACAGGCACCTAGTTGGGGGTGCCATGAGTGCATCACAGGCACACAGCTTATGACCAAGGGAGTAGTTCCATCCTGCAGCTGGGGGGCACCATGGATGCATTACAGGCACCTAGCCAAGGGGCACCATGGGTTCATCACAGGCACACAGCTGGGGAGGAGGAAGAACTATGGGAGTAGCATAAGATGCAAGGTGCCAGAAGCACGGTGATGGTGTCAGTAGGTGGGGGAGCTCAAGAAGCCATAACACAGAGCATACAGCCACACCACCTCTACAATACATGTCTGCAACCTCCATCCCCAGCTCCCAATTAGAATACCATGCAGACTGCTTAAGATATAAAAATATATACATTAATGTACCATACATAATCTGTCCACACATACCTATAGTTGGGGTTAAGTGGTAGGCTGATTGAGCAGCAGCAGAGAAGGAAGAATGATGAACTTATCCTCTGTCTTGTGGGGAAGAGGCAGCTGGAAAGATTTGCTGTGATTCAAACAATTGGAAACCCTCTATACCAAGCCTCTACACTCAGCAGAAAGGTGTGTTGTGCTTCAAACAACTGGAAAGCCTCTACACCAAGCATCTACTGTGAGTTTTGCCAACAGGGCTAAATGGTGTGTGAAATATTACCTTATATAGTACAAACTTCAATTTCTTAATGAAAATATAAATGCCTGAATGAGTTTACATCTTGGATTGAGTAACAGAGGACACCAGTGAATAGTACGGCAGTGAAAACAATGTAGTTCTCCTTTAATCTGCTATATTTCCTCTCTGACTGCAAGGGGACAGGAAGTGATGTCAGTGCTAATCACTCACGCTTGTCTCTCACACCCACCCACAAGCTCCCCCCTCCAAGTCAGAAAGTAAGCTTGGCCAAAATGCAGGAACAGCTGCTG
Organism: Neoceratodus forsteri; assembly: GCA_016271365.2. Taxonomy (NCBI): domain Eukaryota; kingdom Metazoa; phylum Chordata; order Ceratodontiformes; family Ceratodontidae; genus Neoceratodus; species Neoceratodus forsteri. The sequence continues at coordinate 798,848,425 of CM028130.1, read as the reverse complement.
CAATGGTGCACACTGCCGCCAAGTAAACACCTGGTGACAACAGTGTCAATAGAGGTACGGATGACTAGTGTAGAGTGAAGCACACTATTTGGGTCAGTGTAAATGCACCTTTAGTCTATCGACTCTTTATATGTAATGTGCACTCCCTTTTCCCAATATTGTCTACGAGACACAATGCCCATAAATCTTACGTATAAGGTTGCTGGAGCAGGTCCTTATTGTTTTTAATTTATTGTGTTCTAAAACTTTTTCAATTCAGTATAGCAGTGTAAAAAAACAAAACTGGCTGCATTTTTTTCTAAAGCTAAAATGTGTGATATTAAGTAAGCATAACTAACTTGGACCTTAGTATGTCAGGCTTTTAATAGGCTTGGAGAGATCATACTACTACATTGTACAGTGTCAGTCTGGTTGGGCACCAAAAAACACACACCCAAAAAGCACATATCTGGAATTTTTGGCAACCAGACTTATACACTGAGGAAGTTATACATTTTCATGGCATTCTGTCTGTGCTTGAACTGTATGAATGCTGCATATTACTTTTCATTAGCACAGCAGTTTGTATCTTATCTATAGCTTTCTTGGGCAGATACTTGCAATATTCAGCACAAATGAATTAATTATTGTAATCTGTAGGTTTTGTGTTAGACATAGCCCATTTCTTCCTATCTGACATTTTCCTAAAAAAAACAAAATACTGGAAATATATGGATAAACCAGAATACACATTTATGCTTTCATACAAAATGTACTGTTCAATTAAAGGAGCTCCATCACTATGCAAATCATCACACTATTATTGGCCAGCACACAAGGGAGTCTGATCGTTCTGATGTGCATACTGATGAAGCCCTTACTACATTAAATATCAGTCAGAGAGGACATTAAATAGTTCCTCTTTTATGAAAACTCTGTTTTATGTAACTGAACAGGAAATGGAAAATAAAACATGAGATGTAAACATTTATCATCACACAGAATGTATTTATTTAAAAAAAATTTAATATACTGTATAAAGCTAAGAGTCACATTTCTAAATAACATGCTGATTATTGTAAAGAAGCTGCTTCTTCAATCCCCAAGTGGAAGCAATATAATGCATTCCCAGGTTTCATTTTGCATGTTTTAATATTTGGTAAGCTGGCTAATTAGCAGTATATAAATCTTTATTCAACATTCAGGTTTCCAAATGAAGCAAACTGATCCATTTAAATGCATCGCTAGACCATCTGGTTCAATATGAGGATTAAAGGAAGGATCTATTAATTGTCTTCCTTATTCATAATTAAACATAAACCTCCTAATTCCTATAAATGATGAAATCAGAGCACTTCTAGCAAACAAACAACCTCCATTGATTTGTGGTGACATCCAGCTGAACATCTGTACCTGCAGATGAATAAGATTAGGATATTAACCTTTAAACCCTTGCCCAGTAATATATTGACAGAAGAAGGACTGAACAAGCATGTTTAGGAAGCAGCAGAAACTATACCTATGGTTATTAATGTGGCTGGTCCAAAATATGTTTTTCTATGAAATCATACTTCCCAACCATACACTGTTTTCCAAAAAATGTGCCAACTTTTGCAAACCAAAAACTACAGGGTTGGAAGCTTGAGTCAGAAACATTTTAACCTGTTCTCCAGAGCAGGTCCTTGTCTGACCCTACCTATCTAATACATTTAAATGGTTATGGCATAGGTAGAACAAAATATGTTTTGTTTAATTTTCACTTGTCAGGCACATAAGTAAACAGACATTTTTTTCTAAAATGAAAATAATATTTAAAGATCATTTGCAAAGGTTTTTGCATATTGATAATAAAGCTTGAATTCAAGTCATTGTGTTATGATTAGTTTCCTGCAGATTTCATGCTATTTGGTTTTGTGGTTTCCTTTAAATCAACATTTGTTAACTTACTCTACAGTGGCTGAAAACAGTGGAGTTATTTCTGTCTCTCTCAGTTATGCTTGGAGAGCGATGACATCATCTTGGAGTACCATAGCTTGCTGCTTCAGATTCCTAGTCACAGCAGGTTGTAGAGTTAATGGCTTGCTCACCTGATTTCCTAACAAACTCAGTCTGTGGTTTGTGTTTAGATAGATTAGCTTATAATCTATCATTCTCTTCTTATAAAAAGATCTTCTAAGTTTCAATGCTGAATTGAAGTAGTGGAAATCTTTTTCTGTGAGAGATCAGCTTGTCTGTATCATATATCTCAGTTCTTTGTCATCAAAACTATGATTTGTTTCTAACTATATAACACAAGGTTGTTTAGTGACTATAAAATAAATCAAAATTTTGTTCATTCATAGAAATAGTTTGTCTTTGATGTAGCCTTGATAATTACATTCATGTTAGAACATTTTTTTTTTTCATGCCAGATTGACAAAGAGGTGCCTGTCACACTCTATTTCAAGCACATGTATTTACTGAACTCAAACATTTCAGTTCTTTGGTGGTTTCTGTGTGAAAATGCGTCATGTATGTATATAAATAGAAACACTATATGGCATCCTGATGCACCATGTCTCTTCCCAACAGTTGAGGCAGTTGCATTCTGCTGCCACCCTGCCCCACAAGCCATCTGCCTTCTGCTTCACATTTGAGGCTGCTGCACCCTGATACCCATTGTCTTCTCCTACACAGTCAGGGATTGTGCACCCTATTGCTTCCATCCCCTTCCTAAAGAATCAGGGCTGCTGCAACCTGCTGCACCCTGCCCAAACAGTTGGGGTTGCTACACCCTGCTGCCCTAGGTAACCTGAGGTGGGGCTTTTGTTGCACCCTGCTACCCACTTCCATTGCCCCAAATGGGCAGGCCTGCTGCACCATGCACACCCTGTCTCACAGTCAGGGCTGCTGTACCCTGATTCTGGCCTGTGTCCTGACCCACAGTCGAGGTTTTTGCACCATGCTGTCCTTTGTCCTTTGTCACCATAGCCAGGGCTTCTGCACCCTGCTCTTGTCTATACAGTTGGGGTTGTTGTGGCCTGCTCTGCCCTACAGCTCCATGCTTCCAGGATGCTGCACCATGCTGCCACTTTCCACAAGAGTCAGGGCATTTGCTGCACCCTGTTGTGTGCCTCCACAGTTGAGACAGTTGCACCCTGCTGCCCCCCTGACATTTGAGTCAGATCCTTTGCTACACCCTGGTGCCCACATCTCTTGTCACAAACAGGCATGGCCACTGCACCCTGTCCCACAGTTTGGGCTGCTGTACCCTGATGACACCCCTATCTCCTGGCTGAACAGTTGGGGCTGCTGCACTCTGCTGCCCTCTGTCCCCACCCCCACAGTCATGGCCATGGCACCCTGTTGCCCCCTGTTTCTGTAGGAGGGTGCAGCATAGTGCAATAATCCTAACTGTAGAGGCAAGGGGCTCCACAGTGCAGCAGGCCACAGTGGTGTCAGGAGACAGAGGACAGCATGGTGCAGAAGCATTGAATGAGGGGCAGGACACAGGTGAGCATCAGAGTATAGCAGCCCTGACCATGGCACTGTGGGCACATGGTGTAGCAGTCCAGCCTATTTAGGGCAATGGAAATGCATAGCAGGTTTCAGCAGCCCCAACTTTGGAGGCAGGGGGCATGGGGCTCTGGGTGTAGCACAGCATAGCAGCCCTGACTGTGGAAACAGGAACAGGGTGCCGTAGTCATGACCGGAGGTGTGGTGGGGACAGAGGAGAGCACAGTGCAGCAGCCGTGACTCTTTGGGTAGGAGATAGGGGTGGCATCAGAGTACAGAAGTCCAAAATGAGGAACAGGGTGCAGCAGCCATGCCTGTTTGGGACAAGGGATGTGGGAAGCAGGGTATAGCAAATGATCAGACTCTGGTAACAGGGGGGCCAAAGAGTGCAACTGCCTCAACTGTGGAGAAATGCAACAGGGTGAAGCAAATGCCCTGTCTCTTGTGGCAAGTGGCAGCATGGTGCAGCAGCCCTACCTGCAGAGGCGTGAGGCTCTAGAGCACAACAGGCCACAGCAACCCCAACTGTGTAGACAGCAGTACTGTACAGCAGTCCTGGCTGTGGTGACAGGGGACAGAGGACAGCATGGTGCAGAAGCCTCAGCTGTGGGGATGGACAAAGAGGGACATCAGGGTACAGCAGCCCTGACCATGACATGGGGTGTTCATGGTGCAGCAACCCTGCCCATTTGGAGCAATGGAAGTGGGCAGCAGGGTGCAGCAAAAGCTCCACCTCAGGTGACCTAGGGTAGCATGGTGCAGCATCCCCAACTGTGGACGCAGGGTGACCAGGGACTCTAGGACTTAGCAGAGCACAGCAGCCCTGACTATGGAGACAGGAACAGGGTGCAACACATGCAGTGTTCCTGACTTTGGGTGTGGGGGAGAGGGGGCAGCAGAGTGCAGCAATCCCAACTGTTTGACCAGGGTGCAGCAGGGTGCAGCAACCCTGATTTTTTAGGCAGGGAATGGAAGCAGCAGGGTACACAATCCCCAACTGAGTGGGAGAAGACAGTGGGCAGCATGGTGCAGCAGCCTCAAATGTGGAGCAGAAGGCAGGTGGCTTTTGGGGCAGGGGACAGATGGCAGCAGAGTTCAGCTGCCTCAACTGTGGGGAAGAAACATGGTGCATCTGGAGCAGGGCTCCAGATAAGGGGAGTACCAACCTATTTTACTCACCTCATTTGAGGAAAACTCTTCAGAAATTTTTTTAATAAGTTCCAGTACTCGTCCAACATTTGTAAATGCTCCACACTCTGTAGAATAATGCTTCATAACAACTGGTGATTCAAAAAGAGAATTGTTTTCCCAGATTTACAGCACTCATACACATCCATATTTTGTTTGCTCACTATATTTTAAAACTGGCGAGAAAATCACTCCTACCTGCCAACATTATTTGGAGTATTGTTGGCACCTGATCAATTCTTATCTAGAAAAAAAAGTACATTGTTCTCAAAAATGCACTCCTCACTCCACTCTGTCCAGATATTTGTATGCATCTGAATTTGGTTTTACTCACCTCATTTTCAAAATGAGGAGTACAGTACTCATCCCAAAAAATCTTATCTTTTTTTTATATTCTCTTTTATTATTGTTTCATAATGTACAGTTTGATACACATATAGCAGCCAGTTATACATAATCAATAGCAATTCAATTGGCCATTTCCTGGTCTACCATTAGCAAATGTCTGAAACCATGAAACCATGACAACATCAGAACAATACAGTAAACAAATGCATATGAACTAATGAACCAACAATTATTAAGAGGTCTCACTTTATAAGTTCATATATTTGCACTACTGATGCAAAAAAAAGAACAAAAAATGACAGTAGTTAATGTTTCACTAATCACACTTAGTCAGATATCCTAACCTTACATCGTTTCACTGATTCGTGATTTTATTATGTACTTAAAATCTGCTCTAACCATCCATCCTGTCCTCAATCCAGCCCACATGAGGCAACTTGCCACTTCCCATATCTATGCAACTTATTTAGGAAGACAGGAGTTAGCTGCTAGTAAACTGTATACATCTGTCTAACCAGGCCTCTTGAGTTGGGAGTCCTTAATAAAGGAAGCCATCCAGTACATCTATTTTGATATTTATGAGACTGTTGTGATAGATTAAAAGTTAATCTTTCCAGCCTTGGGATGTGCTGGATCACTGCCATCCAGTCAGAGGTCAAGGCGGACAGGCTGTAACCATTTCTTAGTAACTGATTTCAGGGCAGCTACTAATAAGATCGACCGAAAGTACTTCTCCTCTCTTCCCTTAAGTTCAGATGGGATCAACCCCAGGACATAGTGTGCTGGCCCTTCCACCCTAGTGTGTGAAATACAGTACCTGAGATAGATGTACTTGAATCTATCTCAAAAAGTTGGCAATTACTGGACAGCTCCAGAATATGTGTGCCTAAGATGCATGCGTCTCCCCACAGTGTTGCCTGCGTGAAGGGGGGACATGTGGGGTGTATCTAGCAACTCAAGCCAGGACTAAGAAGCACACACACAACTTCCAACACAATTCTTTCCATATAGGGGAGGAGGAGGTCCCCCCATGTGTTCTTCCATACCTTTAGCCACTGTTCCTCCGAAATTTGAACACCCAAGTCTTCCTCCCACTTTTTGTATGATGTAGGATGAGGGGGTGGGCAGGTCTCACACAAAGGAAGTATATAACACAGATATGGCCCATTCTCCAGTAAGAGAGGACCAAATCTTTTGGAAAGGGACCTTCCCAGTGATCTCTTCCCCACACAAACTGAGATTCCTCAATTGAGATTGTATATAGTCCTGCATTTGGTAAACCCTGAGTCTTTCTTCTGTTCGTCAGCTTAAGCGATGCTGAGCCATTTCAAATGAAATCACTGTATTTGCAATCACCAAGTGGGCAGGTGATGTTATCTCACTTTTAACATGTTGTTTAAACCAATTATCCTGTATAGCAGGTGTGAATTGTGGATCATAAGTCCACCACCTACACCTTCATAGCTGGGATTTCATACTGCCCCATTGGGTACCCCTCTTCCACCCCTCCATTACCACCTCTGTTCCCAAGTATTCTATTTAAAGGTACTCCCACCCCAGTTCTGGAACATTAGTGCTGGAAGAGGTGGTTCCACGTGCTCACTTAAATCTATATGCTTCCAAAGTGAGTCATATTGTTGATTGCTCCACAGAAGGGCCACTCTCATTTGTGCAACCATCCAATACCCAAGCATATTAGAAAAGGCAAGGCCCCACTGAGACTTGGGAAGGAACCAGAAAGTCCTCCTAAACCTAGGCCGTGCCTTACCCCACAGAAAGGTGAAAAACAGATGTTGCCAGTTTTCAGTATCTTTCTGTGAGACCCGACATGGTACAAATTGAAATAGGTAAAGGAGACAGGAGAGGGCATTCTTTTTTAAAGCTTCTGTCTGGGCTAAGATCAATATCAGAAGTATGGCTCACTTCTTAAAATCTCCCTTCAGTTGGTTTATCAGAGGTGGGTAGTATAAATCAAATAACTGGTTTGAAGTTCATCCCATCTTTATCCCCAAGTATTTCATGGCTGTCATATCTCACAAATCCAAAAATCTTATCTGGAGCACTGATCGGGATGCCATATAGTATTTCTATTTATACACATATATGATGTATTTTCACACAGAAACAACCAAAAAACTGGTATTTGTGAGTTCAGACAGTACATGTGCTTGAAATAGTAGAGTGTGACAGGCACCTGTTTGTCAATCTGACATGAAAAAAAAGTTCTTACATGACTGTATTTATGAAGGCTACATCAAAGACAAACTATTTCTATGAATGAACAACATTTAGATTTATTTTATACTCATTAAACAACCCTTGTTATATAGTTAGGAAAAATCAGAGTTTTGATGAGAAAGAACTGAGAGCTGTGATTCAGACAAGCTGATCTCTAACAGAGAAAGACTTCCACTACTTCAATTCAGCATTGAAACTCACATGATCAACTTTTATAAGAAGAGAGTGATAGGTTTTAAGCTAATCTATTTAAACACAAACCACATACTGCATTTGTAGGAAACCTGGAGAGCAGGTCATTAACTGTACAGCCTGCTGTGACTGGGAATCTGAAACAGCAAGCTGCAGTACTCCAAGATGATGTCATCACTCTCAAAGCCTGACTGAGAGAGACAGAAATAACTCAACTGGTTTCAGCCACTGTAGAGCAAGTTAACAAATGCTGATTTAAAGAAAACCACAAAACCAAACAGCATGACATTTTCAGCAAACACTAATCTTGACACATGGACTTGAATTCAAGCTTTATTAACAATATGCAAAAACCTTTGCACATGATCTTTAAGTGCAGTGTTCTCCAGGACAACTCTATATGGAGGTTGACTGTTTTATCCCCAGAGGGTTTCGAGCATATAAAATAGAATTGCTCAGATGTGTTAACTGTACAGTTCCCACTCCACTGGATAGGTCAGATGTCTTGCTGTTAACTTTGAGGTAGACCTACTTCTGGATAAATTTTCAGGATAGTTGTGGACCTGTCTGGAATTAGCTATCCGGGGAGATTTTGTCTATGTCAGCCATATGGACCACACATATACTAACAATTCCATTTAATTTCATTTTCATTTTATTATTATTTACCCTGGAAAGGCACATTGGGCAAATTGCCCATTTTCACGTGTGACCAGCATTGAAACCAACAATAATGCAAAAAGTTTAAAAAAGAAACACATCAATGAGAATAAAATCTGTCACAATTACATTGAGATTGATTACAAAGTGTGATCAATAAATGTTTCATAAACAGAAACATAGACTGACAATACTTAAACATTGGTAAGTTATTGTAGACACAGATACCAGCATAATTCAAGGCTCCCTGGCCAAAACATGTTATGCGGAGAGGAATCACAAACAATAATGGATCCTGGGATCTGGAAGATGGTTATTATGTTGTTGTATAGGAAATATATTAGAAATAGACCAAATGGCCTTACCCAACATGATTTTATGAAAAAAAAAAGTCAATGTTTAAAATGTGTTGTGATCATTATATGGAAGTAATTGTGCTTCATAATACAACAAACAGTGGTGGGAATGGAAAGGTAAACCAGTTATGAATCAACAAATTGAGTTATGTACAACTTTTATCCTGAACAGCACCTCACTCCCTGCTCCAGAATAACATCAAATGCTATAATCCAGAACAGGAAGAATCAAACTCTTAGCCACGTGTACACAAGCTTCAGGCAAAAGACTTTTCCAAATATGACATAATGAGCCCAACAATTTGTGAATTATTTTTTACAATGGTATCAACATGTATGTCATAAGTGAAGGTGCTGTCCAGGTCAACACTTAGGTATTTAAAATGATTAACTGCCTCAGTCACTTCACCATCTAGGGCTTTCATTGAAAGCACATTGTTTTCACACTTCTTGGTCCTACTAAAAATCATGGTCTTGGTTTTCTTTGTGTTAAGGACCATCCCCTGGGCATGGAACCATGCTTGTAGATTGTTAAATTATTTTTGCTAAATGTCATAAAGGCACCTAAGTTATTTTCCTTTCTGAAAATGGCTGTATTGCCTGCAGTGAGCAGAATTTCCAAGAGTGGACACGCAAAAGACAATTCATTTAAAGAGCAACTGACACCATCTGGCCAAAAATTCTGCATTGCAGAATTAGACTAAGTATGCCCTCAGTAAATCCCATATCAAAAACTAAATTTCTGTGCTACTTCATTGTAATGTTATTAGTCATTTTGTAACCCTGATTTCACTACCTGTTAAAAAAAAAAGCCTGTTTCAGCGAAGAGCTGCTGATGAAGTAATCTAGGGACCTCATAGTCTAGTATTCCATGTCAGCAAGCTTATAGAACCTGTTTCTCCAAAGTTGTAAAGATCATGTGCAATGGTATTCACAAGTAAAACTGGCAGCACCAGTCAGTAAATTATGTGGGCTCTTTTTTTTACTTGGTCTATGAAAGATTTTTTTTCCAAGTGGCTCAATTCAGTGCATTTGGAAACAGTGTTGTGGTGCCATCTGTTGGCCTGCCAAGGGAACTGTAGGAACAACTACCAGAGCTGAAATCTCCTGTGCACTTTAATATATGCATTTCCCATAATGCACATCAGCCAAATCCCAAACAGCAAACACAGCAGAAAAACAGAGATGATTCCACAGTTCACACAAGTAAGTCAGGCAAAATGAACACAAAATCTGAAATGTTGATCACGTATGTATGTAAACAGTAATTGAATGAGTGTTCACCATTGTACCCACAATACACAAAATGCAGTTAAATATATGCATTTCCCATAATGCACAGCCGCCAAATCCCAAACAGCAAACACAGCAGAAAAACAGAGATGATGCCACAGTTCACAAAAGTAAGTCAGCCAAAATGAACACATATTCTGAAATGTTGATCACATCTGCTTGTAATCAATAATTGAATGACTGTTCACCATTGTGCCCACAATACTCAAAATTAAGTTAAATATATGCATTTCCAATAATGCACAGCATCCAAGTCCCAAACAGCAAACATAGCAGAAATATGGAGATGATTCCACTCGGTCTGTGTCTATCTGTGCTTTAGTGTACTTGCTAATAAAGGATGTCATGTTACAATCTTTTATAAAGCAAAGTTCCTTGTTTATGCACTTGCCATGTTACAATAACATTAAATCACTCCAGACCATGGTTCTAATGTGAAATTAACTTTGTTACAAAAACCTGAAACTCATATAGTTTTTATAGCAATGTTTTTTGAATAGTGCTGCCTGTTTTACACGTGAAAACCATTGCACATGATCTTTACAACTTTGGAGAAACAGGTCCTGTAAGCTTGCTGACAGACAATACTAGACTGTGAGGTCCCTAGATGACATCATTAGCAGCTCTTTACTGAAACAGGCTTTTTTTGTACAGGTAGTGAAATCAGTGTTACAAAATGGCTAATAACTTTAAAATGAAGTAATGTAGACATCTAGTTTTTGGTATGAGATTTATTGAGGGTTTGCTTATTCAGACTCTGCAATGCAGCACTTTTGACATCGGTGGCTTTTTAAAAAAAGAGGGAAAAAGGCAGCGGTCCCAAAATGGAACCCTGGGGAACACCACAGCTAACTTAAAGAACACTGCAATAAGGGTTGTGATTAATGGTTCTTTATTCATGGCCCGAGAGATAGTCACCAAATCACTTGAAACACCTTTGGAGAAATGACTCTGAGAAAAAGACTGTAACAGCAAACCATGATCAAGTAAGTTGAATACATTGGTGAAGTCCATGAACACTGGGGCTAACAGATTTCCAGAATCTCTGGCCTGTTAAAACTTCATTTGTGAACCTCACCAAGGCAGTCTCATTGTTATGTACTGAATGAAAGCCATGTTGCACATAAGACAAAATACAATAGTAACATAAGAAGTCACCAGTTTGATCCATTACTATAAGCTCACACATCTTTGACAAAGAAACCAAAACAGACATAGGCCTATAGTTGAAATAACAGATTTAAGACCTGACTTGTAGATTGGATGCACTGTATATTGGCCTGTTTCCAAACAGATGGGTAAACACCATTACAGACAGAAAAGTTTAACAATTTGGCAAGGGGAAGGACAATGCTTTCTTGTGCCATTTTTAATAGCCTAAAATGAAGACCATCATTACCAATGGATGGGTGTTGATTTGGCTTATCCAATTAGCTTAGAACCTGATCAGGGGAGAGAACTTCAAAATAGAATTTTGGGTGAGTCTGAGGGGCAAAAGTAACCTTATATTTATTAACATTAACAGACATAGATGAGTTTATTTGATACATGGAAAGATCACCAAAATAGTATTTAACATATTGGCTATAGTAGGGGTGTCACTAATGGCCTCACCATTAAAACTGATGTCCTTCCCATGTCTGTTGAGGTCAATCAGTTTCTTCTAAATGTTACAGGGATAATGAGCTACATGCAACTGTTTAGCTTTATAACATTCCATCTTAGATTGAAGGACAAGAGATTTACAACATTTCTTGCTCATTTGTAATTAATCAAGGTTGTTTGGCCAAGGTTTTTTTTTTTTATATTGTGCCCACTTCTTTTTCCAATCCCATAACGATCTCAAAAAATCAGAGGAAAGCCATTCATTTCTGTGACCTCTGGTTGAAATTTTCTTTAATGGAACCAGAAAACCACTGAGGTTATGACAAACCTTACAAAAATGGTCATAAGTCAAGCTTAAGTCTGAAATCTGAGTCTAGAAATGACCAATCGACTGTAAGGAGAGCAGATTTAAGTTTAACATCTAGTTTCTCATAGTGCTGTACACTGATGTAAATGTATACATATTTCTAGGTGTGTACCTTGTTAGTGAGTTCTGAAGGAATAGAGAGACCGCACAAACTTGGCATATAAAGCATTTATTACAGCTATGCCAAATTACAGGGAAAAAATAATACATACCAACCCTGGGATGACAGAGGCAGCTGCCTGGTCTCAACACAGGTTCTGTGACAATGAGACCCCAAAACATAGCCTGTATTTATACAATTTTTCTCTCACAGCTAGCAACTTATCTATTTGCAAAACCATGACAATACATGGTGAAACTCTGGATGCAGTGTCAACAGAGCTGCACGCTGAGATGTGTTGTTATTCTGTAGTTGCTAAACTAGGCACCTCTCAGTCTCACATGTGCAACTGGTTCTTATCAGTTTTCTAACCTCATACAAAAGAACTGTACATGTTTTCCTTGTCTCATCTCTCTGCACATTGACACATGGCAAAAAAACATATTATTTCCCTATTCAGCAGTTTGCATATTGCAAAGACAGCTAAACAGCACTGGCCCACTAGTAAACTATTACTAACCAAATTACTTACTATTACTTACTAATACATTGCAGCACATGTATTCCTAATAGTAAGGTTTCCTAGGCTAAGCTATAGCATAATATACACTTATATGAGCAATGCACAGTTATATGAAAATAAGAATGACAGATCCCAAAGCTTATGCTAACAGTCTGCCTACCAATACCCTTGCAAAGTGGTATCACAATAAATACGGATCTGTATTGTTATATAGCCTGTAATGTATGAGCACATTTCAAGGTCCTAAGTGCACTATAATGCTGTGTCAGGAGACACCTGAGACAATATTTCATAGCAAATACAATAATCAAAATCACCAACATGTAATAGAGTATTCAATGATTGCTGTGCTTGATTAATGCTATTAATGATTTTTGTCCCATGTTAATCCTTATAGTCCAACAGCTGCTGTAAATGTAGGGTGAGTGGAGCAATAGCACACTGAATGTTGGAATGCAATTTATGACATCATTTTGATAACCAGATTCACTGAGAGCATATTGTTAATCATGAAGTTGCACAAATAATATAACTGTTTGACCAATGGCAGTGCTAGCAGTGGGGGTGAAGCTGAATGTTGGGGCAGTTCCTGGACATATCAAGTTCTCACAAGTGAATGATTCATGATAAGCTGTTATGCAATACTGAACATCCATGTCATTGGTTACTCTTGCCAAAGGGAGGCACCACTTTGTGAACTGTACCGGACAGTTAACATTCTGTGTAACAAAGACAGTGCTATTCTGAGACACAAAAACTGCAGCCCAAAGCTCCCAGTTTCACCTTTTATTGTGAACAGGCCTGAGACATGGGCAGAAAGAAAATACTGGCCCCTCCAGGAGCAAGTAAATTCATAACATTTCACTGACAAGCTTTCTCAATGGACTAGTGCTTCCTAGTGTGCAAAAGTATTTGTAGGCTATTTTTCAGCTGATAGTAATTTTCACATTAATTAACATTAAGTCATTCTCCTTCCTTAATTTGATACAATCAGTGCAAGATATTTACCCTTTTTAAACAAATAAAAATTGTTGGAATGTTTTACACACCAACAGGTTTTAAAAACTTTATATTTGTATCTATTTGTAAACATATATATTTTTTAAAAACACACACATATTTTTAAACACACCACTGTGACTCTTGATACACTAAAAAACATTTACAGCTCCCAGCCTTGATTTTAAGTTAGTAGAATCTACTTGTTCCATGTCATTTCAACTTAAACATTTAGAGAAATATTTTTTGCTTGGAACAGAGATGTGTGTATCATATATGACTAATTAATATCTTAGTAAACAGATGACCTAAACAGGTTATCAAATTATTATAGAGCTAGTCCATACTGAGTACATATACTGTACTTAATTTTACTTAGAATTACACATCCCCCAGAAGCATTCCCTTAGTTCTGTGGGGCTAGAACAAGTCAAACTAGGCCCAAGAATTGGAAACAGAGAACTGGCCCCAAATAAAAGAGAATCACACTGGATATACTGACTTGGGGCACACAGTGCTGATGAGGGTTTGCATGAACAGATAGAACTAATGCTATTTTTACAGGAAAGGTAAAAAATGTGTTTCATACACAAGTGTTGTAACTTATTTTCTCTGTGTTCTTTTTCCTTTTTTCAGCCATGAGATATAAAGCTACCATGAAGCCATAGATGATGAGATCCTTGTAGTGCTCCAGACATGCCTAAGTTCCAGGGTACATATGTAATAGAAAGGTTTTAGAATTTTAACTAAAAACCGTGACACAAAACTCTTTTCCTGTTTCTAACCTCTACAATGAATAATAATTACAATATATGATAAATACTGGATGGCACTAACAGAAATCTGTATTGTTTTCCAATACTTACATCAATAAATTGTTTCATGTTTGTTTCCCTGGTTGACCTCCTGACATTATATTTGACCTCCCTGTAAAAAGTTCAGGATTTGAGGTTCTAAGTTGGTGGACCTTGTCTGGAACCCTTCCTCACCCCGGGGGGGGTGTAATTCAAAGTAAAATTAAGTATGTGTACTCAGTATGGACTACATCTATAATAATCTGATAATCTGTTTAAGTTTTCTTTTTACTAAGAGGTTAATTAGTCATATATGATACACACCTCTCTGTTCTCAGCAAAAATTATTTATCTGAATGTCTAAGTTAAAATAACATGGAGCAAGTAGATTCTACTAACTTAAAATCAAGGCTGAAAACTGTAAATGTTTTTTAGTGTATCAAGTGTGGTGTGTTTAAAAATATGTGTGTGTTTTTTTAAATATATTTAAAAATATATACAAATATGAAGTTTTTAAAAACCTGTTTGTATGTAAAACATTCCAGCAATTTAATTTATTTAAAAATTATTAATATTCTAGCACTGGTTGTATCAAGAAAAGGGAGGAGAATGACTCGATGTTAATGCAAAAATTATTATCAGCTGGAAAACAGCCTATAAATACTTATGCAAACTAGGAGACACTATTCCTTTGAGAAAGCATATCAGTGAAATGTTATGAGTTCACCTGCTCCTGGAGGGGCTGGTATTTTCTTTCTGTCCGTGTTTCAAGCCTGTTCACAATAAAAGGTAAAACTGAAAGTTCTGGATTGCAGTTTTTGTGTTTGAGCAGGTGTGCTGTGACTAGTTTCTCTAAGGGTTGGATATATGTCTCTGGCACCCATCCCACTGAGCAGCTCTTCCTTTCTATGACAATGCTATTCTGCTTGAAATCCCCATCAATGCTGCAGACAACTGGGACCACATAAAAACCTTACAGTGACATAGATACATATATCTATTCAGCTGGACACATGCTGCGTGGTACCTGCCATATTGAAGTAGTGGGGTTCTATACTAGTAGGGAAGGTCTATCCACTCACTCTCTATAAATATCTCCATCTAGGTAACCTACTGTATGGACTATGGCCAGTTTATTAAAAACTGCTTCTGCTGGGTAAAACACTGGTAGGGAAACAGTAAATAATATGTACAAGGTATCCTGGATAGAACAGGGCCCACTGGTGTAACACTTGCCCTGATCAAGGTGCAAGATAACATACCCCAAGTTTCTGGCTGGCATAAATTAAACTGTCTGGTAGGCTTTCAAGCATCCTGAATGGATGCCCTGTGTATTGGCAAAACAGGCTGGGCACAACCATTTGGCCAAGTAGTTATCTGAGATGAGGTCAGGGAAGCACCCTCTTTCCACATCTCTGAGCAAATTGCAGATCATTTTGAGAACATAGTTCCCATGGGCTGTGCATTTTACTTCTCTGCCTTCATGTTTGTTTCGGGCCTCTAAAGAGTGTCTGCAAGAAATGCATTGATCTTAGTTTGTGCTTTGGTAAACAAAAGTGCAATCTCATACATATAGTACACAGTAAACCGTTCTTCCATAACCAAACAAAGAATCCCTTGTATTGCAGGGTTCAAAATGGACTTAGCAGATTGGCATTAAAAAATAACTGACATGTGTCCCGATGGTTTCCAGGTCTGTTCGATTCCAGACCAACATAGCAGATAGAAACAGCCCTGAGATGGACCCAGCCATTCCATTCAGGCTCAACTTGGGCTATGTGACAACAAGACCCCAAAACTGATCCTGCATTTAAATACTTTTTCTCTCATAGCTAGCAGCTTATCTATTTGCAAAAGCATGACCATACATGGTGAGACTCTGGGTGCTGTGTCATCAGAGCTGCACACTGTGATGCATTGTTATTCTGTAGTTGCTAGACTAGGCACCTTTCAGCCTCTCATGTGAAGCTGGTTCTTATCAGTTTTCTAACCTAAATACATAGATGCTGTTGGCAGATAAGAGCCTTGTGGCCCATCCAGTCAGCCCTACCCCTCTTTCTAATGCTTAAGGTACCCTAGATGCTACAAGCCCCCCTTTTGCCCTAGCTTGATAATTCCCATGTGCCTATCCCACACATCCTTGAATCCCTGAACCATGGCCACCACCACTTCCTGGGGGAGACTGTTCCATCTCTCCACCACCCTTCAGTGAAGTAGAATTTCCTCATGTTCCCTCTAAATTTTCCCCCTTTTAGTCTCATGCTGTGCCCCCTTGTTCTGCTTTTTCCCTTCATATGAAAGATGCTGCCCTCTAGTACCCTGTTGATCCCCTTTAGATATTTGAAGGTCTCAATCATGTCCCCCCTCTCTCTCCTTTCCTCCAAGGAGTACATATTGAGAGCTCTTAGTCTCTCCTCATCTGACTTGTGCTGCATCCCCGAGACCATTTTTGTCACTCTCCTCTGTACCTTCTCCACCCTGTCTATGTCTTTTTGGAGATGGGGCCTCCAGAACCAAACACAGTACTCCAGATGAGGTACCACCACTTCCCTCCTTCTACTTGTTATATCTCTCCCTATGCACCCTAGCATTCTGTTAGCCTTTCTGACTGCTTTGCACACTGTTTAGCCACTTTGAGGTTGTCTTCTATGACTACCCCTAGATCCCTTTCCTCTGTGGTGGCCTCCAGTGTTACCCCATCTAGTTCATACTCAGCCCTAGGATTCCCTCTCCCAAGGTGTATAATCTTGCACTTTTTTGCATTGAAACCCAATTGCCGTTCCTTGGATCAGTTTTATAGCCTCTTCAGATCCTTCCACATTTTTTCTATACCTTCCTGTGTATCTACCCTGTTACATAGCTTTGTATCATCTGCAAAAAGGCTAACCCTCCCTTCTAGACCCTGTACAACATCGCTTATGAAGACATTGAAGAGCACTGATCCAAGCACTGATAGCTGGGGTATGCCACTGGTTACCCATCCCTCCTGTGAGCTAACCCCATTTTCCACCACTCTTTAAACACAGAAACATAGACTCCACAACCTCCTCCGGATGGCCGTTCCATACATCCACAACCCTCTCTGTGAAAAAATACTTCCTTAAATTACCTCTGAGCCGCCCCCCCCCATCTTCAAATTGTGCCTCCTTGTTCTTGCACACCTTTTTTTTTGAAAGATGCTACCCTCTTGGACTTTGTTGATTCCCTTGAGGTACTTGAAAGTTTCTATCATGTTCCTCTCTCCTCCTTTCCTTGAGGCTATACATATTAAGCTCCTTAAGTCTCTCTTCATATGTCTTCCGTGGAGACCCTGTACCATTTAGTTGCCCTCCTCTGGACAGCTTCCATCCTGTCTATGTCTTTGCAGAGATTGGGTCTCCAGAACTGCATGCAGTACTCCAGATGGAGTCTGACCAGCTGTCTGTACAGAGGGATAATAACTTCCTGTTTTCTACTTGTGATGCCTCTCCTATGCATCCCAGTATCCCCCCAGCCCTCCTTGCTGCCTTCTCACATTGCTTGCCCACCTTTAGGTCATCTGATATGACTACCCCAGGTCCCTTTCCATTTTTGTTGTTGTTAGCATCTCACCCCCATTGTGTACTCTTCCCCTGGGATTTTGTTTCCCAGGTGCATTACCTTGCACTTCTTAGCATTGAATCTAAGCTGCCATACATTTGACCATTCCTCTAACCTTGCCAAGTCCCTTCTCATCCTTTCCACCCCACTTTGTGCATCAACTCTGTTGCAGATCTTTGTGTCATCTGCAAAGAGGCATACTTTTCCTTCCAGTCCCTCTGCAATGTCGCTTATAAAGACACTGAAGAGGACCGGTCCTAATTTGTGTTCTATTACTCAACCAGTCTCTAACCCATGTGACCACCTCTATCCCCATCCCCAGATTTGCCAGCTTGTGGATTAGTCTTCTTTGTGGAACTGAGTCGAAGGCCTTTCTGAAGTCCAGATACAGTAGGCCATATCTACAGCTCTGCCTTGGTCTTCTTCCTTTGTCACCCACTCAAAGAAATCAATCAAGTTGGTCTGGCATGACCTCCCTGCTGTGAATACATGTTGCCTTGGGTACAGCAGCCCCCTTGTCTCTAGATAATTCACCAGCCTTTCCTTAAGTAGGGTTTCATCATTTTAGCTACTATTGAGGTCAAACTGACCGGGCAGTAGTTTTCTTCCTCCTCCTTGTGACCACGTTTGTGCAGGGGTACCACTTGTGCCCTCTTCCACTCCTCCAGAACCATGCCTGTTTCCATTGATCCACTGAACAGCTTAGCCAGAGGTTTAGCCAGTTCCTCCCGGAGTTCCTTTAGGATCCTTGGGTGTATCCCATCGAGCCCCATAACTTTATCCACCCTAAACTGTTCTAGTGCTCCTTTTACTCTGTCCTCTGAAAAAGGTCTAATGTCCATCCCTTCTCCCTGTTTGCCCTTCTCCATTAATGAGGGACCTTTCTCATTGTCTTCTTCCATGAATACGGAGCAGAAGTATTTGTTGAGGATGGTTGTCTTGTCAATGACTTTCTCCACCACCCTGCCTCCATCTTCCCTGTCTCACAATCTCATCTCTTGTCTTTCTCTTCTCACTAATATGCCTAAAGAATGCCTTCCCTCCTTCCTTCACCAATTTAACTAGCTTTCCCTCGGTTTTAGCCTTTGCTGCCCTTACTGCCTTTTTTGCTTCCTTTCATTTTTCCAAGTATTCTTGCCTGTCCTCCTTGCTTTGTGTTACCTTGTACCTCAGAAATGCCATCTTTTTTCTTCTTACTAACTCTGCTACTCCCCTCGAGAACCACAGTGGTTTCCTCTTTCTTTTACTCTTGCTGCAGGACCTGGCACAATGGTTTGCTACCAGGTGCAAGGCTTCTCTTATCTTATTCCACTGTTCCACTATTTCCCTCATGTCGTCATATCGCTGCACAGCCCTCCTGAATTCGTCCTTCATCGTACCAAAGTCTGTCCTCCTGAAATCCAGGATTCTAGACCTTGTGTGGATAGCCTCATGTGATGTCCTTGTGGTGAACCCCACAGCTTGATGGTCTCTAGTCCCTAGGCTCTCTCCCACTGTGACTTCCTTTATCCTGTCCCCATTGCTTAGGACAAGATCCAGAATTGCATTCTCCCTTGTAGACTCCCTCACTTGCTGTGTGAGACCTGCCCCTTACAGGGATTGCAGGAATCCCTTACTCCTGGCTGAAGCTGCTGCTGGGATGCTCCAGTCCACAGCTGGTAAGTTGAAGTTACCCATCATCAGCAACTCACCCTTTGTTGCCATGCTCTCTATAGTCTCCAGCAGTTCTCTGTTTACATCCTCTGGCTGCCCTGGGGACCTGTATATCACTCCTGTTCTAAGTAGTGTTCCCCTCCCAACCTCAAGGGTTACCCACAGCACCTCTGCTTTACCCCCTTGTCTTGAAGGACTGTTTCTTTTATCTCTTCCCTGATGTACAATGCCAACCCTCCCCCTTCTTGTCTTCCCTGTCCCATCTGTGCAGCATGTACCCTGTAATGGCTAGCTCCCAGCCATGGTTGCTATTGCACCATGTCTCTGTGACTGCCATGATATCCAGATCCTCAAGGCCATTAATGCCTCAAGTTCAGGGATTTTGTTACCCAGACTATGGGCATTGCTGCACATAGCCTTCCAATCACAGCCCCTTCCCCGCTATAATTCCAATACCATCCCCTCATTCTGTGTCTGCTCCTCCTGTACTGTACTTTACATGAGGTCCCTCCTTTTTTACCCATGGCCACTCCTTCCTCATGGACATGTCTGTTTCCTTTAGTCAGATGTTGGGGAGTTCCCTTCCATTCGCTGATCCCTTTACCTTTATATCTTTCTGCTGCATCCTCATTTAGGTCTTCTTCTCTGTGCTGGAGCCCTCCCAGTTTAAACCCTCAATGATGACCTCCAACTTCTGCCTTAGTGCTCTTGCTCCTTCTTCAGTGAGATGCAGACCATCATGCTTGAAGAGCTTCCTGTCCCAGAAGGTCCCCCAGTCTCCAGTGTAGTGCATATCATTGTCTGCGCACTAACCCTTGATTCAGCAGTTGAATTCCCTGATCTCTTTGTTCCTGATCTTGTCCTAACTTCTGTCCTTCCTCCAAACTGGCAACACCTCTGAGAAGACCAGATGTGTTGTGTACTCCTTTAGGCTCTTCCCCAGGGGCTTCATGTCTGTCCTGGCTTCTTCCACAGTCCTATTTTCTGTGTCATTTGTCCAAAGGTGGAAAATGATCCCTACGAAATCCTGGTCTCTTCTCACCAGCCATCCTACTCTATCTTTAGCTCTCCGTGCAGATGCTCCTGGCATGCATTTCATAATGGTTTCAGCTCCCTTTGCACTGA
Source organism: Neoceratodus forsteri (assembly GCA_016271365.2). Classification (NCBI taxonomy): domain Eukaryota; kingdom Metazoa; phylum Chordata; order Ceratodontiformes; family Ceratodontidae; genus Neoceratodus; species Neoceratodus forsteri. Next base: position 798,827,931 of record CM028130.1, on the reverse strand, counting down.
TGGACTGTGCCTTCACTCCTCACAACATAAAGTCTCCCATGACCAGAATCCTCCTGTTGCTCTGTGTATTCTTCTTCTCCTTCCTTGTACCGCTTTCCTGCTTTCTTGAGTCAGATTTGTCCTGCTGGATTCTTCCTTCTTCCCCACCTGGTTTCTGTCCCCTTGCTGGGGGGGGCTGGGCAAAATGATTCTGCGTCTGGATAGCATGTGGCTGGTGGTGCCTCATCTTAGCTTTAGGTGTACCATTGCCCCCTCCCACCACCCTCCATCCCCCAAGACCTGTGGGCATTTGGTGGAGTGGGTGAGTAAGGGGGGGCGGTGGGCATCGCCAATCCAGTCCCCTCTGCACCTTCATGATCTCTTCTCTTGCTTGTCATAGCTTCCTCCATAGTTCTACAACTGTCCTGCAGAAGGAGCACCCCAGTCTCCAGAATGTCTGCCTTACTACCAGCCCTCCACAGCTCTGACAGATCTGGATGTCCATGTCTATTTTCCTCATGAACTGTAGGTGTTACTGTTTCCTTCTCACGTCACTGTGTCTTCTCTGTCCTCTCTTCCTGTACTCACTTGTGCCTTCCCTTGGGAGCCCTGCATGAAGTTCCCTTGGGCTTCTTTCAATGTAGAAATACCCTGGGTGGTTGAGAGGGTGGGTAGTACTATTACCATCCCTTAGCAGTAGCTGTTAGTAATTAAGTGATGGGGAAGGGGGTGATTTAGCTGACCCCACTCTTCCTTTCCAAAATGAGGTACTCTAAAAAGCAAATGCTTGTTCCCTGTTAGTTGCTAGCTTCCATCTCCAAAATGAGATGCTTTTAAAAGTAAATGCTTGCTCCTTTGCAGTTGCTATCTGTTGTTTCTAAAAGCTTAAGCAGAAGTAAATGCTAGCTCCCTTTCAGCTGCTAGCCTTATACATAGAAACATAGAAGTTGATGGCAGATAAGGACCGCAAGGCCCATCCAGTCTGCCCATTATTTCTAACTTATGAATGTGCCATAAGCCTGTACTCTGTCAATGGCATATCTATTCATACTCATCTGTACAAAAGTACAGTACATGATTCCCTGTCTCTTCTCTCTGCACATTTATATATGGCAATACATATTTTCCTAGTCAGCATTATATTGTAAAGACAGCTAAAAAACACTGGCCCACTAGTAAACTGTTACTAACTTACTTACTAATACATTGCAGCATGTCTGTTCCTAGCAGTAAGGTTTCCTAGGCAAAGCTATAGCATCATAAGCACTTATATTAGTCATATGCAGTTATATGAAAAACAGAATGACAAACCCCAAATTCTAAAAGAACTAAGGGGAGAACTAGTGACACCACTGACTACCCTTTTTAACAAATTATAAGAGGATGGTGTGGTACCTGAAGACTGGAGGAGGGTGGATGTGATTCCCCTTCACAAAAGTGGGAGCAAGGCAGAGGCAGAAAACTACAGACCTGTTAGCTTGACCTCAGTGGCAGGGAAAATGATGGAATCACTTCTGAAAGATAGAATTGTTGAGTACCTAGAGGGCAGCAGGGTGCAGGACCAAAGGCAGCATGGATTCCCAGCAGGAATGTCATGTCAGATGAATCTAATAGAGTTATTTGACTGGGTGGCCAAAGTAGCAGACCAGAGAGGGGCTGTGGACATGGCCTACCTAGACTTTAGCAAAGCATTTAACACAGGCCAACACAACAGATTAATAAAGAAGTTAGCCAGCCTGGGAATGGGTCCCAGGGTGGTTGCCTGGGTAAACATTTGCTGGACAACTGGATGCAGAGAGTAATAGTAAACAGAGTCCACTCTGAAGAAAGGGAGGTTACTAGCAGGGTACCACAGGGGTCAGTACTAGGACCAATCATTTTTAGTGTCTTTATAGGTGACATTGTGGAGGGACTGGAAGGAGAAGTATGCCTCTTTGCAGATGACACAAAAATCTGCAAAAGGGTTGATACACAGTGTGTGTGTGTGTGTGTGTGTGTGTGTGTGTGTGTGTGTATGGAAAAGATGAGAAGTAACCTAGAAAGGTTGGAGGAATGGTCAAAAGTATGGCAGCTTAGATTTAATGCAAAGAAGTGCAAAGTAATGCACCTAGGAAACAAAAAGGGGAAGAGTACACAATGGGGGGGTACTAACAACAACAAAAATGGAAAGGGGCCTGAGGTTACTCACATCAGATGATGCAAAGGTAGGCAAGCAATGTAAGAAGGCAGTAAGTAGGGCTGGGGAGGATACTGGGATGCACAGGGAGAGGCATCACCAGTAGAAAACATAAGATTTTTATCCCTGTGTACAGAAAGTTGGTGAGACCCCATCTGGAGTACTGCATGCAGTTCTGCAGACCCCATCTTCACAAGGACATAGACAGGATGAAAGCAGTCCAGAAGAGGGCAAATAAAATGGTGAAGGGTCTGCACCAGAAGCCATACAAAGAGAGACTAAAGTGGCTTAATATGTATACTCTCGAGGAAAGGAGGGGAAGGGGGGACATGATAAAACTTTTAAGTACCTCAAGGGAATCAACAAAGTCCAAGAGGGTAGGATCTTTCAGAAAAAGAGATGTGCAAGAACAAGGAGGTACAATTTGAAGACAGAGGCAGCTCAGAGGCAACATGATTAAGTCCAGATCAAGGAAAAAATCTTGTCCCTGGTTCAATAGCACGCTAAAAGCTACACTACGTCACAGGGAAGCTTTCTGGAAAAATGCTAGAAAACCTAAATTAGAATCTGATTGGGCTGCATTTAGAATGATTAGGAATCACTGCATGAAACTAATTAGATCTGAAAAGGCAAAATACTATCAAAGTGCACTTGAGTCCAAGAAGAATAACAGTGCTAAATTCTGGCAGATTCTGAATGAAGTAGAAAGACATAAATTGTCATCCACTCTACCATCCAAAATCATCTCTGGAGACATTACCTGCACAAATAAACAAGACATTCTAGAAGCCCTCAACAATCATTTTGCCACTGCTGGCCTAGCCTTTAATACCTTCCCCGTAAACAAACTGCTGAACCAGCAAACTAGTAACAATACACCTTGGACCCCTTCCAATACCTCCACCTCTTTGACCAAATTTAGCTTCACTCCCATCATACTTAAGCAAGTTGAAGACCTCCTAACCATCTTAGATATTAAAAAAAGTGCATGGTCTGATCAAATTGACCCCCTCTTTCTAAAATTAGGTTACTGTCAACTAGCCCCACCAATCACACACCTCTTTAATATGTCTCTCCTTGAAGGGGACACTCCCACCAGTGTGGAAAACAGCCCATGTCATCCCTTTGCTCAAATCTGGTGAACCGAGTGACTTAAACAATTACAGACCCATCTCTCTACTTCCTATTTTGTCAAAACTTCTCGAAAAACTGGTAAACTCTCAATTAAGAGAATTTTTGGAGAATCATAACCTATTAAACCCTTCACAGTCTGACTTTAGGCCAATTCACAGTATGGTCTCTGCATTAGCCAAGGTTACTAATGATTGGCAAATGGCACTCGATGCTAGAAATCATGTTGCTACTCTATTCCTAGACTTAAGCAAAGTGTTTGATACTGTAGATCACAATCTACTATTGACCCTACTGCAAAACCTTGAGCTAGACGATAATTCCTCTAAATGGTTTTCATGTTACCTTGTTGGTAGGCAGCAATAGGTGAAGGCATAGGGCAACCTTTCCCACTACAAAATCCTTCCAAGAAAGGTACCTCAAGATTCAATCTTGGGCCCTTTATTATTCACAATATGCATTAAGGATATTGACCACAATATTAACTCCACCAGTAATCACCTATTTGCAGATAATACTGTGCTTTATGTCACTCAACTTACCATTTGATCTGCTTGCAGGGATTTACAGCAAGAATTTAATATTCTACAGCAAAATCTACTACAACTAAGCTCCTATTCAACGCCAAAAAGACAAAAATCATGATTTCCTCTCCACCAACCAAAGCAACTTCCGGAGCACATCAGCCTGTCAACATGCATACAACAACTATGCTGAAAAAGTTGACAAATTTAAATATCTAGGTTTTTGGTTGACTGTAAACTCTCTTATTTCCCGCATGTTGAAGAACTCTCTAAAAAGTTAAAACAAAGGCTGGGATTATTCTTCCACATCAAATGCTGGCTTAACTACGAAGCAAAATTAAGATTAGTCCAAACAACATTCCTTCCACTAATTGACTATGATGACTTTCTTTATAGTCATTGCCCCAAAACTGTTCTTGTAAAGCTGGATGTCTTGTATCATAGGGCTTTAAAATTTGTGACTGACTCTCCATTTAAAACACACCACTACTCACTTTACATCCAACAAGGCTGGACCTCTTTATACACCAGAAGGTGGTGTAATGCCTCCATCTGGACCGCCAAAGCCTTCATCAACAAACTCCCTCTTTTCATATCCAGCCTCTTTAAATTCATACCTTGTGCATACTCCCTTAGGAAATATACTTATATTCTGCTTGATACCCCCAGGGTCAGATCTCGTTTTGGCACCACATTCATTAGTCACACTTTACCGGCTTTGTGGAATTCCCTTTAAAATACCCTAAAATTGACTCATTGTGTTAGCCTATCCACCTTTAAATATCTTCTGAAACCTCTGTTGAAGGACAATTGCCAGAGTTATGCCTAGTCTCTCCCCCTATGAAATTTTGAATGCCACTTACCACTATATTTGCCCTCTGGCTCTCCCTGCTCCCCTTTTTACACTCTTCTGTCCACCACTGCTCTTGCTACTCCTTGTCCATCTCTCCTTTTTATCTTTATTCCCCTCATCCTACTTCTTGATCTTTTATTATGCCTTACTCCATCTTTATAGACCATGCTGTACCCTCCCCCTTATCGCCTCATACTGCAATCATATTATTCAGTTAGCTGTCTTCACTTATGTAGGTATGTAAAATCTGTGTAACTTGACTGTCTACCTTGTTATGTATTACCAATTGTATTGCATGAACTATTGTATAAACTCTGTTGTGTTTTTTGTATACTTTGTGTGTCTCTCCAGGACCACCTTGTAAATGAGAATCTCAATGGTGTATTTTCTGGTAAAAAATAAAATTGAATTGGAAGTAGTGTTTTAACGGAAAGGGTGGTGGACACATGAAACAGCTTTCCTGAGGAGGTTGTGGGTTCAAAAACAGTGGAGGAATTCAAGAATGCATGGTACAGACATAAGCCACTTTTAGAAGGGGTAGGAGAAAGTGGGCTGTTGGTTAACTAGGATCTGCAGGTTATCCAATAGGTAGGGAAATGGGCAGACTAGGTGGGCCAATTGGTCCTTATCTGCCATCAAAGTCTATGTTTCTATGTTTCTTATTGTAGCACTGCTTAGATCTATTTATTTTGGCAGACAATTTACAATAGACTGGACTGTGATTACTCAAGCTATCAAGAAGGACATCACAACTTTGAACCCTAGAGGAGCGATGCCATTCAGAACAGACTGGTAGGCTGTTTTGAAATTCACCCTTGTGTTAGATGTAAAAATTTAATGATGTTCGAAGGAATTGCATAATTCATGGAAAGTACCAGCAGATATGTTATTCCTATTGGAGTTATACTCACCCATCAAAATCTATTCATGTTCCCTCAGGAGTGAACTACCAAAAGTTAAGATTAATTTCTTACCAGCTTCTGGGGGAATATAAATGACACTAATCATAATTATATAATTATTAGGGAATTGAATTATGTGGAAATGTACTAAACTGGTACCTAATTTATAGGCTACTGATATTTATAATGCCCATTCACAGTCATTAACAATAAGGGAACCATGTGAGGCAAGTTATGATTAGGTCTGTAAGTAATTTGCGATATATATGGAGTTTACAATTTCCATGTTAAGGCCCTGTCACCATGATCTCCCCTGCCGTGCCATGAAATTGCCATAGCTTTAAGCTGACGAGGGACCGCAGGAGATTCCCAAGGTATGGTTAAAAACTTCTGGATCACAAGTGATTTCGCTTGCAGCCCCAACCCTGTGGAATTCTCTTCCTCATCCGATACTAGAGTTTCTGACAGCAGAGAACTTCAAAACTGCATTAAAAACATATTTATTTGGGCTCGCCTTTGGAGAAACTATTTAATTCTTGCTAGATTATCATAACCTGTGATTTTAACAATATTGACTGGATTTTAGGATGTGATAGGAATTGAACTGTTTATGTACTTTTAGAATTCCTATCGATTTTAATTGACATTGTATAGATTGTACAGTGCTTTGGTACATTGTGAACAGTGCTTTAGAAATGAAGATATTGTTATTAGTATTTAAGTAAAAAAAACTATCAACTTGTGAATGGATCTGAACATAGCATGACATAGCTTAGCCATAGCAAAAACAGGTTAGCAGCAAATGACAGCAATTGACAATACTTAACACCTTAGCGTGTTTCTGGCTGCAATGAATCTCACCAACACCTGTGATCACAAGGTGGAATACCTAGTGTCATACAGCTTTTCATCATACAGATCACCTGGAGGAATACATAGAATAATTTACAGATAAAATTGCAGAGTGCAAGGATGTAGTAAAAATCTGCACTCACAGCTGCAGTTCCAAAGCTTTAATATAGAAAGTTTAAAAGTGCCACCAACATTCAGCACAAGTATGCTGAAGAACCAGACCAGTTTCATGCTCTAGCACATCAGCAGGGGGAAGTACAAACACATTGTCATAGTGCTCTTGAATAGTACAACCTCTTAAAGGTATAGTGCACATTTTTCTCATATTCCATTTAATAAGTTTCTAAAGTGCTCAGTGCCGTTCCATAACATAAAGTGACCAATCTATTGCATGTGCAAAAAAAACCTTTACCATAAATACTGTGTGTTTTTTTTTTAAAGACCTTATGTACAATTAATATTACTGCTTTACCACAGTGCTGGGAAATTTTTTCAGTGCAGTTTGATTCCGTGTCTGTCTCCTTTCTGGATAATGGGACATTGCAGAACAACCTATTTAGGATGGAGACAGACAGGAATTCACTGTTGCTGGCCTCCAGTTGCCACTCACACCATGTGCCCTATGCACTATTCGGGCATAGGGTACATACCAAAGGCATGTACTCCACCCATGCAGCTTGAGATCCATGGATGGATGGATGCATTGTGGCCATATTCATGAACACCGGCCACCATGCACCACCCATCCATGCCCCCGCAGTGTGCAGGTGCATGAAGGACTGTTCAGTGGAATGGGCACATATAAAATGGGATTCCCGGTCCTGGTCTGCTACTGGATCCCTTTTTCCAGTTATGTGCGGATGGTAGCAGGCAGCACCCTGTGCACTGGTGTCACATGGGCATCAGGTGCCCAGTTGGCTGCCCTCAGACACCTTGTGGTCTCATTGGGCTGGGATGGCTTGATGAGGGGGTCTGCTGTATTCCAACATCCCCACAGCAGCCAGCGGTGGCATTCTGGGGGGACACGCATCCCTTACAGCAGGGGGATACCGAGTATAATGTGCACTCCCCATGCCCCACACCTTTGTGAATGGCACAGTGTGGAGGCATGCCCCCGGCATGCCCCCTGACCACCCCGGCATGCTGCTGTCCACATGGCAGGGGGATCAGATGTATACCTGTCCTGCACCCCCTAGTGAATGCCATGTGGGGTCTGTGGGACCCTGCTCCACGGTATTCAGATGTAGATATGCCAACATGCCCAGTTTCCACAGTGCGTTGGCATAGTGAATAGAGCCCCATATGATTAAGAACATCCCAAAAGCCCAGTTACTAAGGGTCTTCAGGAATTATAGTAAGGATGCAGACTTAAAAAAATGTGGTGTGGAAATGTATGACAGGTTCATTGTACAGTCAGGGTACTGTGGAACAAGCGTATAGAGTTGCAAAGGAAACAGACTGATCTTGCCTTTTCACTGTTAGGGACCCTCAGATAAACAGATGACACCAAACAGATGAAGTTTATTACAACTCACTTCAGGCACAAAAAAGAAATAAAGAACATTTTAGACAGAAATTGGAATATTCTTGAATTTGATCCCGATTTAACAGTGTTTGTGAAAGAAAAGCCACGAATGGTCTTTAAAAGGCGAACAAACCTTAAGGATAGACTTGTGCTGAGCTATTTGCCAACATTGACACTGAGAGGGGATTGAGCTAGCAGAGAACACCACCACCATGAGGTACTTTTCAGTGTGGCAATAGTAAATTTTGCAGTCACATCATCAGGTGTAAAACTGCTACAACATGTAACAGTAGTACTGACTATGAAATCAGGGATTTCATAAATTGCTCAATAGAAAATATTGTCTATCTGGCCACATGCCAATGAGTTTTTTTTATGTTGGGACGTCTACAAGACTTTTCAAAATGAGGGTAAGTGAGCACATTATATCCATATTGGGTCAGGATGATAGAAGTGCTCTATACAACCATTGTAGGAACAGTGGAATAACAACATGGCTCATGTTTTTAAATTCTGTGGAATTGAAAAGGTAAAATTGAGTAACATGTGGTGATCTTGATACAAAGTTATCAGAGAGGGAATCCTTTTGGATTTTCACCCTAGGGGCCTTACAACCATCCAGTTTAAATGACAGAATTGATTTGATTCCTTGTAGAAAATGTACACAGTAAAGTTAGATGGGTGGTACCTTCTATTACTCTGGATTGGTTAACAAATAGAATGTGGGAGATGTTTAAAAATTAAATGACTTGTGTAAATTTGTTATCTGCATTTAGTATGCACTGCTAGCAGTACTAATATTCTTTTTTTCTTGCTATCCTTTCTTTTCTGGTTATAGAAGGAACTGTCCCTGGCTGCCTCACCTTGAAAAATTATGGGACTGTGTGATGTTTTTTTATCAGCACAAGGAATTATCAGCACAATCCTTGTTATTCCCCAGCATAGTGGTAAAACAGTAATATTAATTGTATACAAGGTCATTTTTTCAGAAAACTACATTATTTATGGTAATTTTTTTTTGTACATGCAATAGATTGGTCACTTTATGTGACAGTAAGACACTGAACACTTCAGAAACTTATTACATGAAATATGAGAAAAATGCACATTATCCCTTTAAGGGGCTGTACTATTTAAGAGAATTTTGAGTATGTGTTTGTATTTTCCCCTGATGACGTGCTATAGCATGAAACCAGTAACAGTCTTCAGTATATTTGTGCTAAATGTGGGTGGCACTTTTAAACTTTATATATTAAAGCTTTGGAACTGCAGTGGTGAGTATAGATTTTTGTTGAACCTGTCTTGCTTGGAATTGTCACACCTTTAGCCAGTGGAGCAGTGACTGTTGGGTGAAAGGATGTAGTAAACATTGAAGCTACACAGTATGTCAAGTTCAGCAATAATCAAATTGCATCCAGTGCTCCTGCACCTTGTGCAGATGCATGAGAACTACAAGAGGGATGAAATGAAAGCTAACCTTGTGTACGACAATTTGCTAGACTTTGTCACATTTATGGAGGTGAAATCAGATGTGGCAGAACACTTGCCTAGAAAAACAACTTTGGCCTTTTGTGCCAAAAAGTCAAGGACTCCAACTCCAGCAAAGGCAGATTTCATCAATCTGCCACAAAGTTTTTCAAAGCTGCTAGAGTTTTTAACCCAGCAAGGCTGGTGACAGTAGCTGTGTGTGAAGAGGAAGTTTGCAACAGCATACAGGCATTTGATGACAACATACATGCTAAGGCTGAGCTCCAAAAATACATTCAAGAAATTCAGTGCAACAAAGTAACCCTGAATGATCGGACTGTCATCCAATATTGGCAGGACATTAGAGATTGCCTCCCAAACCTAGCATCCATTGCCCTCAGTTGTCTCAGTGTCCCAGTGCATAGCACCAGGGTGGAGCATTCTTTTTCAAAATATGGTGCAATGCTAACTGACAACCTGCGTAGCATTAAGCCACAGAATCTAAAAATGCATTCACATTAAGAATTAAGGCCCATGAATCTTGTCAAATGGAACCTCCTAAGGAAGATTCTGTTGTTTGTTTTTTCAGAACATGCCAGAAATAGTATTTTCAGACTTTGGGTTTGTTCTCGTGCAATTTGTGGTTTGTGAACCAAAAATGCTGGTTTGCAAACTAAAAAATTTGGTGCCAACCAAAAAATGTTGGTTCACAAACCAAAGATTTTGGTTCGAACAGAAAATTAGGGTTCACAAAACAAAATTTTTCAGTTTGCACCAAAACTAGTCCTCAGTGATTGCAGTTACTGTTAGCAGGCATGAATGTCCTCTTGTCCCCTAACAAAATTCCCCTTTATTCTAAAGCTCTTATTCTGAATCTCAGTCTTCACTTACACATCCCAAGTCACAATATAGTGATGCATTTCTATTTTGCATAGGACCCAGAGGGCCCTGCAACTCTGGACCCATAACTGCATGGAAGCACAGGGTCTAGAAGGCCCTACACTTCCACAGTCAGAATTACTTTTGGCCCAGCATGTCTGTATCAGTAGCTACATGGAAACACAGAGGCCAGAGGGCCCCCTGTGGTTCCACAGCCCCCCAGACAGACCCACAGATAATTAACTTTCATAACCAGCAACAGGTAGATACTTCAGCTTGCACATGGACTGTTTCCTTGGCATAGGACCTGGAGGGCCTTGTGTGTCTGCATCTGTTAATGAGGGGACTTGCATGAATGAGGATACAATTCCACTATCTTAAAAACAAAGGAAATTCATTACAAAAAAATGCATTAATGCACCAGTTAGGATTCAACTTAACATCACTAAAGTAGGGAAATATGGCATTATGGTTTCCAACCCTAACTTGACCCCCCCCCCAAGCAGCAAAAGGACAAGACCACACAAGCAACCAGAGACACATCATCAGATAAGACAAACAACATACCCTGTTTCCAGATTATACAAATGCATTAGCACTGATATGATATCCTGTGGGCACTATGTGAAGACAGGAGATCATGTCTGACAATGTTTGCTCATGGAACTGGGTGGGCATCAGGGTTGACAACTCCAAAGAAGATCCCACCACTGATTCACCAAGACTCCGGAGGCACAAAACACTAATGTTTTTTTCTTTTGCTGCTGGGGGGGGTTAGGGGTGGAAACCCTAACACCATATTTCCCTACTTTAATGATGTTAAATTGAACCATAACTGGTGCGTCAATGCAATTTTAGGCAAAGAATATACAGTATATATATATATATATATATCTATATATATATAGATATATATATATATCTATATATATATAGATAGATAGATATATATATATATATATATATATATATATATATATATATACACACACACACATATATGTATTTTATAGTGTTGCTGTAGCAGATTCTTTAATGTTAAATCCCCAACTTTGCACTTTACTAGCTTTTCCCCTGTTCAACAGATTTGCATGACATTATGCACTCACAATCCCTGCAGCAAGGTCTCTTGATGTGCCATGTTTTGTTCCAGTTGGATGTGTGGATTCTGAGATCCAGATAGTGAAAACAATAAAACATTTTGGGGGTGCTGTTTTTTTGTCATCACCTATTGCCCAGATGGTTTGGAATTTTAGTCTGAAATGTTCAGGCTAGAAAGGGCTTGCATCAGAATGGTGCCTTTTATTGGTTTAGTGAGAAAATATTAATCTGTTCCAGAGTTATGAGGATTTGAAACTTTGGTTCTGAGCATGCTCACTATGGTCTTTTGGATAGCTGTTTCATATGAAACAAGACTTTGGCCATATGAAACAAGATTCTGTTTTGTATTGGGGATAATCTTATTTTGTGAGAAAAAAGTTCTTGTGCTCTCAGTGACATCGCTGACTGTACGGCCGCATAGTGTGAACACTCCAGGAGCTGCCAACATTTAAACATTGGAATTACTGGCAAAACTTAAATAATTTAACAGCAAAATAATAGTCCAGCAGTTTTGGGTATGGTGATGGCTAAATCAAAAGGAAAGCATTCACAAGCAGCCAGGATCAAATCCCTGATGGATTCAGACAAAAATCAAGGCCCGCATGACAACTATAGACCTGTCTCTCCAGTAGCAAGCATCGCCGACTCAGAGGATTGTATGGAAACTTTAGATCAGCATGCAATTATGGCTAAATTGGGTGGTATTATAAAAACCATCCACCGAGTTGAATCCTCAGTTGTGGATGTTAGAGCCGACATCAAACAGATCAACAAGTGCACAATGGCAGTTGAACAGGCTGTTGGAACCCTCTCAGATTCAGCAGGCCAACATAACCAAGCCAATTTTTGAGTACCTAGTGGCCAGTGGGGCACAGGACCCAAGGCAGCATGGATTCACAATGGGAAGGTCATGTCAGATGAATCTAATAGAGTTCTTTGACTGGGTGACCAAAGTAGTAGACCAGGGAGGGGTTGTGGACATGGCTTACCTAGATTTTAGCAAGGCATTTGATACAGTCCCACACAAAAGATTAATACACAAGTTAGCCAGCCTTGGAGTGGGTCCCAAGGTGGTAGCCTGGATAAAAAATTGGCTAGACAACAGGATGCAAAGGGTAGTAGTAAATGGAGTCCACAGTGAAGAAAGGAGGGTTACTAGCGGGGTACCGCAGGATTCAGTACTCGGACCGGTCCTTTTTAATGTCTTTATAGTGACATTGCAGAGGAACTGGAAGGAAAAGTATGTCTCTTTGCAGATGACACAAAGATCTGCAACAGGGTTGATACACCAGATGGAGTGAAAAGGATGAGAAGGGTACTTGGCAAGGTTGGAGGAATGGTCAAATGTATGGCAGCTCAGATTCAATGCAAAGAAATGCAAGGTAATGCACCTGGGAAACAAAAATCCAGGGCAAGAGTACACAATGGGGGGTGAGATATTGACAACAGTAAAAATGGAAAGGGACCTGGGGGTAATTATATCAGATGACCTAAAGGTGGGCAAGCAATGTGAGAAGGCAGTAAGGAAGGCTGGGGGGATATTGGGATGCATAGGGAGAGGCATCAATAGTAGAAAACAGGAAGTTGTTATCCCTCTGTACAGACAGTTGGTGAGACCCCATCTGGAGTACTGTGTGCAGTTCTGGAGACCCCTTCTCTGCAAAGACATAGACAGAGTGGAGGCTGTCCAGAGGAGGGCAACCAAAATGGTGCAGGGTCTGCACCAGAAGACATATGAAGAAAGACTAAAGGAGCTTAATATGTATACCCTTGAGGAAAGAAGGAGGAGAGGGACATGATAGAAACTTTCAAATACCTCAAGGGAATCAACAAAGTCCAAGAGGGTGGCATCTTTCAGAAAAAGAGATGTGCCATAACAAGGGGGCACAATTTGAAGATAGAGGGGGGATGGCTCAGAGGTAATGTGAGGAAGTATTTTTTCACAGAGAGGGTTGTGGATGCATGGAACAGCCTCACTGAGGAGGTTGTGGAGTCAAGAACAGTGGGAGAATTCAAGAATGCATGGGACAGACATAAGGCAATCCTAGTGGGGGGTAGGAGGTAGTAAGCTGTTGGTTAATTAGGATCTGCAGCTTATCTGTTAGGTAGGAAAATGGGCAGACTAGTTGAGCCAAGTGGTCCTTATCTGCCATCAAATTCTATGTTTCTATTTTATATTTACTAGCTAGGGAGAAAGCTCCAAAATAAATTGGATGACCAAGAGAATCGTTCCAGAAGGAACAATTTTTGCATATACAGAGTCCCAGAAGGAATGGAAAGTTCATACCATTGTATGGAGAACTTTATTGTAAACATTTTAAAATCAATGCTGAAACTCCCAGATGATCAGCAACTTCTGACAGAGAGGGCCCACTGCTCTCCAATTCCATGGCTGAAAGAACAATCAGCCCATCCTAGATCTATCATAGTCAGGATGCTGAATTACAGAGACAGACAACTTCTGTTACAAACAGCATGGAAGCCAAAGGATCTCACCTTTAATGGGCAGCATATAACACTGGACCAAGACTTCTCAGACTATCTTAATGGCCAAATGAGACAGGTCAGAGAAATTATCAAGCTTGCCAGAGAAAAGATCATCAAGATCCAGATCCTACACCCCACTTTGCTTAGCCTTATGACAGATAAAGAGCTTCAGATATTTGAATCCCTGTATGATGCAACACCTACCTTGAAGGGAATGTTCATTGAGATACCAGACCTCCCTTCCTCAGCTCAGGAACAAAAGGTTGTGCGAGCAGCATGAAGCAGCGCCGGGAAGCTAAAATGGGGTCAGTCAACAACTATTTCCTAGCCATCACATTTAAATGTTGATTTTAGGGAATTGCTAGCTAGAGAAAACAAGATGATCACAGAAGAAAACCAAGTGGAAGGCATTTATCATGCTGGCTCCTTTACTTGACTGAACTCGTGGGATTTGGAGCACTCCTGTATCTTACTCCTATTGAGTTCCATGAGTGTGGATCCTTAGTCCTGATGGAAACACATATTGTAGGATATTCACCATATTATGTACCAGCGTTCTTGCTTCCTCAAGACCCCAGTTCTGGTCTCGATACTTATTATACATCCAGAACCGAGGGATATGGAACTATATGGGGTTAGAAACTGGTAGAACCTGGTTAACTCCACCAAATACTTCTCTGAAATCTGTTCAGAAAAAAACAATTCTTTTGAAATGATATAACTGAACACTTACAAAAGTAACAAATTATCTATTTTTGGTTTTTTACATTTCAAAATTTTCTGGGGATTTAACTCAGCCCTCAGGTTTTTGGGGTTATGGGCAGTGACCCCAGAGATGAGGGACAAGTGATAGCTATGTACACATTTGATTTAAACTGTGTATAGGGTGGGAGGTGTAGGGGAAGTTGAAGAACCCTGGTAAATGATAATACTGAAATCAAAGGGTACAGTGTAAAAAACTCTCCCCTCTCACTTTTTCCTTCATGTACTATTTTTGCCAGTATTTAAATACCTGATAAGTGGAGAAAAAAACTAAAGTTGATGTTTTGGAGGTTGCCCTGGAAAGTGGATGAACAGTTGCATTTTTTATTTAAGAAGTTTATGATGAGCACTTGCAGCTAATTCATATCATTCATGGCAGTGCTGCCCCATTTTTCTGACCTGGTAGGTTAGGCTTGTTATTTAACAAGCACCACAGGAACTGCTGTAACATACATTTTTCCTTGGAAGCAAATTCATGTTCTTTTATATATTGTTATGTATCCAGGGAATTTGATAAATGTGTTGACTTTTTTTGAGTTTGTGTTTTATGGTTCACATGTTGATGTTTATTATTTACAGGCACCGGTTGTGCCAAGTTGGCAGATACAATGACTGAAGAAATCTGAGGACATTATAAGAGTTTGCATATTATTAAAGTTAGCTGGGATAGCAGGGATGGAAAAGAGAACATGTCGAAGTGGGGATTACTCAGGGCAGATCTTAAGGAAAGGGCAGGTTTTCCCCAATAAACAAAAATGGGTACTTTAAAAAACATCTCATTAAATGTCCAGGGAATTAACTCCCACATAAAAAGAACGGCGATTTTACATTATTTAAAGAAACTTAACCCAGATATTTGTTTCCTCCAAGAGACTAGGCTGTCACCTCTGGAACACCAAAAATTACAAAGGTCTTGGGTGGGAAAGATGGTTAGTTCATCTCATCCTTTGGGCAAGAAAACTGGTGCAGCAATATTATTTAAGAAAGGCCTACCCTTTGAATTCGAATCCAAAGCCACTACTGGAGATGGTGTGGTGGTGAGGGTGTTGGGATACTTATACTCCCAAAAGATGCATTTAATAAATATCTATACACCAAATGTGGAAAATACCCACTTTTACAAAAAGCTAATTGGTCAGATTTTAGAACTGGGGGAGGACATCATACTTCTGGGAAGAGACTTCAAATGTGTATTGAACCCAGCAATAGATCACTACTCACAGAATGCAACCACCAATAAAAAGATGAGTAAGGTGGTTGGGGGGTATGTAGAAATTAGCCCTACTTCATATCTGGAGGGAACAGAATCCCACCTTAAGAGATTATACCTTCTATTCTAATCCAAATAAAACATACTCATGAATTGATTATTTAATGTGTGGTCAGTTGGACATGCATAGGGTGGACGACTGTACAATCTACCCCAGACTGATTTCAGACCACTCGGCAGTCGGAGTAGTGCTTCGGGAGGGTGACTGGGAGAGGTGCACCTCTTGGAGATTGAATGCGTCTCTGCTTGGAAGAGAAGATTTTAAAGATTTAATAAAAAAGTAATAAAAGATTACCAAAGTAACAATAACATGCAAGGCACAGGTTGGAAATAGTATTGGGATGGTCTTAAGGCAGTCCTAAGGGGTGCAGTAATCTCTTATTCATCCAACTTGAAGCAACAGTGTAGAGATCAGCAGATAAGGTTGGAACATAAATTACAATGACTAGAAACAACACATAAAAATTCTGGTTCACGGTAAATTTGAGATGAAATGCAGAGAGTCAGAACAGAATTTCAAACTATTTTGGACAGACAAATTGAAGGAAAGTTAAGATACATTAATCAGAAATATTATGAGCATGGCAATTGAGCAGGAAGGCTCTTAGCCTTTTAGCTGAGGAAACTCCAGGCTGAACATTTTATTAAAAAAATCCAGACAACTCAGCAGGGCCAAACAGCCACAGTTTATACTCCCAAGGACATGGCCGAAATATTTAGGGAATATGACATCACGCTTTACACAGCAGAAGCTTCAACTTTGGAGGGTCAAGAGAAGCTACAGGAATTTTTGGCAGGGGTAACACTACCTAAACTGTTAGAGGAAGACAGGCAGAGTCTGGAATCCCCCTTCACAGAAGCAGAAATTGCTCAGGCTGTAACTAAATCCCCAGGGCCTAATTGCCTCACTGCTGAATTTTATCAGAAATTCTCCCCTCCAGTTAACTCCCCTGTTGGTAGATTTATTCAGCTCTTGTGAAATAGCCATTGACCTCCCCCATACCTGGACAGATGCATTTATCACAGTTTTATCTAAAGAGCGTAAACCCTCAGAAAACTGTAATTCCTACAGGCCAATTTCCCTTCTTAATGTTGACTCTAAAATTTTCACTAAGATACTAGCCATTAGGTAAACAGATTTCTATCCTATTTAGTACACATGGATCAGGCAGGTTCTGTGCTGGAAAGACACCTCCAAGATAATATCAGGCGTTGTCTTGGTATACTCCAGATTGGGGCGTTAGCAAAAGACAAGCAGGTGGTGATCATGGTGGATGCCAAAAAAGCATTTGAACACCTTTGTTGGGACTATTTAATAGGGGGTTTGAACAAATTTGGATTTGGGAAGCAATTTTTAATTTGGATCCAAGCTATTTACCAATCACCCAAACCAGGATCAGGGTCAAGGGGACTCTGGTGGATACATTGAGTATACAAAATGGCACAAGACAGGGCTGACCACTGTCCCCTCTGTCATTTGCTTTGAGTATGGAACCTCTAGCTGAGTATATTAGAACACACCCTGGATTGGAAGGTATTAAAGTTGGGGGAGTAGAACATCGTATTTCTTTATATGCTGATGACACAATGCTTTATTTAAAAAACCCTGTCTTGACCTACCCAATCTTGGCTAATATACTTCTATTATATAGTCAAGTTTCTGGTTTCAAAATGAACATAAATAAAACTGAAGTTTTCTTGGTTAGTGGTACTCGTACTCCAGAACTTAAGCGAACTCTGCCTTTCAAATGGGTAACTACTAGTATACGATATCTAAGGATTCACCTCCCACTAAACCTTAAAGATCTCTACCAAGTAAACTATGGTAGGCTAATGCAAGAGGTCTTTACAGTTCTGAAATGGTGGGACCTGCTACTTTTATCCTTAATGGGTAGAATAGACACAATTCATATGAATGTTCTCCCATGTTTTCTATTCTTGTTTAGCTCATTACCCCTGCATATCTCTAGCACCAAGTGGCATAAAATAGATAAAGCTTTACACACATTCATCTGCAGTGGCAAGAGGGCAGGGGTGCTTTGTAGACACTTATAAGCCCTAATCTGAAGGGGGGACTTGGCCTGCCTCAATTGAAAACATTATCTTATGGTTCAATTAACTCCTTGGGTGGAACATTTAAAGAAACACTTACAGGCCATATGAGTAGATATGGAAGACAGCAGCAGCCTGGGGCTAGACCTTCCCTGGATTTTCTGTCCACACCCGGTAGCTTACTGAACTCTAAATTTATGAACCCCAGTATGGAACAACTTTATATAGTATGGGGACAGGGAAAAGTAGTCTAGGAATTGTGAATTCCCTTTCCAACCAAACACAGATTTCCCAGTACCCAGGTTTTGCACACACACACACACACACACACACACACCCCGATGGGACCATTTCCTCAACAGATGGCGACAATATGGTTTCTGTTATTTTACACAATTTATAAATCAAAACCAAATCAAAACATTCCAGACTATACAACAAGAATTTGGCATCCTGACATCTCACTTTTTTCATTATTTACAAGTGGTCTCCTTTTTGAAGACAGATACCAATTTGGTGGAGGTCCAACGAGACTCACACCTACTGGAGAATGTTCTCCTAAATGCAGCTAACACTCAGGGGAGGGAGACGCATCTAGTCTTTAAGTTGGTCAAGGCTTATATGGAGGCCATAAATAAAAACACACACAGGTGTCAAACAGCATGAGAAAGAGAATCAGGCCCACAATTGGAAGACGTACATGGTCCCAAATCTGGGAAGGGGTCTTCAGGACCTCTGCCTTGGCAAACTGGAAACAGTTTCTTTGGAAACTAGTCAGCAGATTTTTTAACACCTCCACAAAAACTAAACATTATGTTACATCTTATTCAGAATATTGTTGGAGAAACTGTGGAGAGGTAGAAACA
The DNA here is from genome assembly GCA_016271365.2 of Neoceratodus forsteri. Lineage (NCBI taxonomy): Eukaryota > Metazoa > Chordata > Ceratodontiformes > Ceratodontidae > Neoceratodus > Neoceratodus forsteri. The sequence goes on along the minus strand of CM028130.1, from coordinate 798,809,105 downwards.
CATTACCACATTTTTGGGGGATGCCCAATATTAAAACCTTTCTGGACAGAGGTAATACAAAATTATCATAAAATGGTGGAAAGTATAGAACATATATAATTTCAACATATAGTTCTATGAGTTTGGCCAAAGGGCAGGGAGTCCAATGTCCAAAAATCATTTAGTGGGATTTTGTTGGCAGCAGTGGAAAAGGCTATTATTAAAAAACGGTTAATCCCACAGCCCCCAACTTTACATGAATGGATAGTCATTATCAAAAATATACAAAGAATGGAGAGGGTTACAGCCGAGCTGGACCTACAGAAAGATTAGTTCAATGGAACTTGGCTTCTCTTTATGAATTTATGTGAAGAACTGGAAATGATTACAGTGCTTTCTCAGCAAGCCTTTGCATTATAATTGTATCCATTAATTTCATAAAGTATTATATTAATACTATGAGATATGTCCATCAGACCCATAGTAAAGGGTTTAGCAATTAATATCAGGAAAAAGAAACCAGCCAACTCAGGTTTTAAGTTTTTTTATTGGATTTATTATTTGTCTTTAATAAATGCATAATAATCAGATACAGAAGGTACAGATGTAAAATATAACAGTATTCTGAGCTAAGAATTTTCTTAGAGAGAATTTGTAAGTAATATGCCATGACAGGGTGTGCATTAAAGGATTTTTAATGCACGCCCCAGAGGTGTGCTAAGGCATGAGACCAAAGGCTGAGTATTCTTACACCCCTAGGAAGTGCTTTAAAATACTTTAATACACACCCTGGAGTGGCTTATCACACTTATAAAATGGGCCACTATCATAAAAGAATTAGTTTGATTTATCTGATAAGGATTAACACTTATTTGCTATTTTCAAAAGAGTGTATAATACATTACCTATACAACATCTAAAATCTCGAAAAAAGTAGTCCCTATTAATTAAAATAGCATATCTCGACAATAGATTAACTAGTACAGTACTTTGCAGTAAAAGTATTTATTAATAGAGTTGGTTGAAAACAAATATTTTCTCTGTAACATTTAAATTATCATATACATGCACTGTAACATCTGTAAATTTGTAAAACGTAAGTAGTGTTTAAAACTTAATGTTCATTACACTGTAGTTATATACTTTCATTGAAGGCAACCTTCTCTTTATTTTTGTTTTTTACTAATGTGTTGTGGTCTAGTACATAAAAGGAAAACTGCTATAGGATTGAGGTGAAAGGTTAGTAAGAAAAACAACTTTAAACCAGCCAAGTTGCCTTTATTTTCCATGATGGTGATGGTGGGGGGGTGGTAGATTTCACATGAAAACACCTATATGTGATTAAAATGTATACGCTTTTATAAACATCAGCAATGTAGTTGAGCAGCTTGGATCTGCCTCTGCCTATGTAAATGTGTTTTTCCACCTTTTCTCTTTGTTTATAAAGTATTATTATATTGCCTACTTTCTTCATCCTGTTTTTTTTCTGTTTTTCCCCACATTCAAGACATAGAATGTTTGTCATGGAATATTTACCATGGAATACAGGGATTCAAAATTCTGCTCAGTTCCACTATTAGAATGTTACTCTCCTAACATACTGTACACACAGACTACAAAGGCCTATGTTAGAGCCAGAGACTCAATTATCTCACTGTCAGGGCAAGCAGAGGAGATTTCCCTGATGAGCAGGTAAAGATAGACGTGGTATTTTTCACTATCAGTAAAGAAACAGCTGTAAAGAAAACTATAAACATTACTTAATGTTTCTAATTTGTTTATGTGTGTAAGGAGAGCGTGATGATCAGGTAAAGAACATTGTATTAATTTGTTTTATTTTTTATTTAAGGTAGTTTTATTTTTAGGGCACAGTTGAAGGTTTTTACAGTGTGAAGGTAGCAGCCATGTTTGTGATGGAAGATCAGTTCTGGTTACGGGGGACTGATAGAAGATAGCTCTGGTTGTAGGAGGACTGATTTGCTCATTGTGAGATGTGGTTTAGGACCTGGATGACTGTGTGTATATAGAGATTTAATGTACAGTCAGCTGATGTCTCTTGGCCAATGAGATTTCTAGATTATTTCTTGCCATTTTATAAGGTTAGATAATGCACAGACATTGAGAACTTTTTATTCCTTAGGCACCAAGAAGACCACTGATGGAAGAAATCTGAAAGAAAGAAAACACAAAAGGACTGACAGTTATCTACATTACTTGATTGTTAAAGTAATTCAGTCAAAAAATCATTGTTGTGCCAATTATTTTGCAATAGAAAAGCGTCATATTTGTACCATCTTGTTTAATTTTTTTTTCAAAAGGAACTTTTTTGAAAACCCATAAAAATCATAAAGAAACATTTTTGAAAACTCATAAAAATCATATCCTGCAGAAACACCAACACGTGTATCTTGCTAAACGAGACCCCATTAGCTGTATTCTGCAGTTAGTGTTTGGAAAAAAAGGTTCCAGAAATGTGTTTTTCAAACATTTTCAAAATCTTGTTTCGTGAGATGATTTTTTAATTCTATATGGCCTCATGAAACAAGAAGAGGGCCATACAAAATAAGATTAGGTTCATATGAAACAAGAATTTAGACTTTTTTTCACATTCTGGTGTTATATTAACCAGTTCTAGTACTGGAGAATGACACAATCTCACAAAAGAAGATTGGTTCACATGAAACAGAAATTTGGACTTGGTCTTTTTTTTTTGGCATATTTGAACTTTAACAAGCCATAACTCCATCAATATCTGGAATTAAAGGGGAAGTCTCCCATAGTTTCACACCAATATTTTCCCAACTCCTTATGTGTAACTGTTCTGTGCCTCCTCCAGTTGCCAGCAGTCATATTGCTATCCAAATCTAGATCATAAATAAAAATATACAGCCCCCAGAAGTTATCAATGTGTTTGTCCTCCATTTTACCATCAATGTTGCTGGAGGATGATGTCATCAGAGCAAAAGATAATGGTGCTGTACTAAATGCACTTCCACCAGTAAACCAAACCCACAATGTTTGGTTCCCCACTTGAGTAACGGAGGAACCCTTTAAGTGTTGTGCACATCCTGAAGTGCAGGTCTAACAGGGACTAGGACAATGTGAGTGAGATGCAGCACTGATCTAAGGTATATACAGTATTCATACAAGAAAGTGCCTGTATGTTTTGTGTTACTGTTTCTGTTAGCCAAAACAGTTTACCCAATAAATGACTCTGGGTACAACAAGAGTTTTAAGTGGTATTATACAGCTGTTGTATTATGTTCTGTGTGTTAGCATTCTCTGTTTTGATTGACACCAACAGGGGGACACAATCTTGCAAATATGCCCCTTTCCCCTTGTAACTAGGCAGTCAGTGATTGGATGGCTGCTGCAAGGCAATAAGGAGTTCAGCTATAACAAGGAATAGTTTGCCAGCAAAGCATCAGCTGCAGCATATGGAAGAAGGGTAATCCAGTGGTTAAAGCACAGGCACAAGAACTGGGAGACTCTGATTCAAAGCCTACTAAAGCCCATTACTCTGTAACCCTTAACAAGTTCCCCTAACCTCCTTGAGAACTGTGATGGCCCCTCAGGTCCATGACTTTAAAAGTGCCCCCATTCCCATTATAAATCATTAGCAGTGATGTGACAGCTACAGCACTTCACTTAGAAGTAGTGAGGACAAGCTGTGGCAGCCCCCCCCCACACTTTGTAATGCCAGTATTTGAAGTAGGATGTCCCTCACAAATCCCATGCAACACTTTAGATGTTGTAGGTAAAGAAACTAATCAGTCTCAGTGTGTGTAGTGCTCTTTATTTACATAGCTCATTACTCCCATGTCATATGCATTATGTGTCTTGGTATTTCCAGTCAGAAACTCAGATTTAAGGAGCATTTGAAATGTAAAATAATACACTTTATAAAGTAAGTGATCTAGCTCTCCACGTTCAGGCTGCTGAAATGGGGTGTGTATCATTTGTGCAGGAGAGGAATTCAGTCTTGTGTGATCCTTTGGGAAACAACCCAGGGCCACCTTGTAAATGAATCTTCTCAAGGGTGTTCACCTGGTTCAATACAGATTGACTCCTTGATTGTCTGATTGATTGACTGATTCAGTCTACTGCTCTCCACAACATGTTACAACTGTCTCACAGAGAGAAATGAGCAGAACAAAGAAACAGATTTTGTTTCCTGTGAATGAAATACTATTAGATATATTCTTTGCTCAACACATACAGTATTAAGGCTACAAGTACTATTCCCTGTTTGAGCCGCATGACAGAACTGCCATAAGCCATTGCAAACTTAAACTAAAATCAGGTTAGACAGCTTTGATACCTTTATGTTTTCTTCTGCACTGTTGCTGCAGTGACATCAAGTGACTCATCTGCATGTAAATGGAGGTTTGCTTGACACTTTACTACCTTGTGTCAGAGCCTCAGACTCTAGATATGTGTTGCAAAAGAAGAAATGACTGAACTCTTACTGACATACCTACAGTAATTGCATGTATAAAAAAATACATCACACATATCCAAATCATAAATAAACAGGAGTCTTCTCCTTTAAGGGACAATCTATAGATAGAGATGTTGTGAAGTTTTACTTCACTGGTGAAGTTCTGGTGAAATTTAAAAATTCACCTTCATGGATAACTTCATGAATTGCCAGCTTCATCACTTTGCCACTTCACATTGAGTTTTCCTTGGGAAATCACACTTTTTGAGGTAAAGTCAGGTGAAGTTAAGGCAAAGTTAAAGTGAAGTTTCAACTTCACCTTAACTTCGCCTGACAATAGTGCCATTTCACCTGCCAAAACCTTCACAAATCTGACACTTCGCACTTTTGTGAATATAGCAAATGTGACTAATTTTGCGGAGCAAAGTTTGCCAACTTCACACATCTCTATATATCAAAAGAAAGGTCTCAATGAGTACTGCAGCACTAACATATAATGCCCTCAAAAAAATTCATGGGCCATATAAAAAGTCATAACAATTTTAAAATTAAAATTCCCATAGGATAAGATTGCAACTTTAACAAGTCATAACTCTGTCACTCTTTGGAGTTAAGGGACAATCTATGTATAAAAAAGAGGTCTCAATGAGTACTACAATACTAACACTATTACCTACCAATAAAAAACATAACATTTTAACAATTAACATAACAATTTTAACAATTAAATTTCCCATAGGATAAGACTGTAACTTTAACAAGCCATAGCTCTGTCACTCTTTGGAGCTAAAGGACAATCTATGTATCAAAATTATGTCTCAATGAATACTACAGCATTAACATATAATATCCCCTCTAAAAGTTAGGGACCATATAAACAACATAAAAAAAAATCCCATAAGGTAAGATTGCAACTTTAATAAGTGTAGCTCCATCATTCATTTGAGTTGAGGGAGAAGGTACAGTATCCAAAGAAAGGTGTCAATTAGTACTACAACACAAAGTCCCTAAGGAATACCAGCTGAAAATACACATATAAAAAAATTTAAATTAAAAAATGAAAATTTCCATAGGATAATATTGCTACCTTAACAAGCTATAACTCCAGCAATATTTGCAATTATGGAACAATGAGCCAGATATTCAAAATGTTGCCCCCGTACTAAATTAACACTCCCCGGTGTGCTAAATTAGCCTGCAACCAATAGCCCACTATATTCAAAAGGGATAGCCACAGTGCTAAACCTGCTGAATATAGCATGCTAAGGAAGCTGGACAAATTGGGCTGGGTGTGCAGTGCAAAAATAGCCTGGGAAAAAGACAGCTCTGAATAAAGCACCCAGCACCCAGGGAAGTGCAAACCACAGCAGCAGCCCAGTGCACAGAGACATTAAGGAAGGTAAAGGTAAACTATGTGGACAATGCATGTGCTAGCAAAGGAGTGGATTAATTAAAGCTGCAAGCACTAACACATATGAAATTCTGCAGGAATGTACCATGTTTCTGAATCATTTGCACTGCACAGACATATTTGATCAGGTTTTGCGTGGAGAGCTAAGACGTTTGCCTGGGGCAAAATTTTTCTATATTCAAAAGTGACATGCAAATGAGCCTACTTAGGCATTCTGTGGGCAAACATCCAGATTAGCCTCTCATTATGTCCTGATTTGCATGCAGTTTTCCCAGCGCTGTTGCAGGGTCCCACAGCTCCACCTGTAGGTTGGTCTGGAAGTGCATGGTGGTAGCTGCAGGCTACATTTTTACAGAACTACATAGCATATCGTGCCACAGGGGACTATACAGCACAGGCACAGATGGTGGTGCTGCATGCAATAGTCAGTTTGTAGCCCCTGCTACAGTGTACAGCAGACACTACAATAACAAGGGGGCCAGTAGTGTGAGGGACACAGCAGAGCCCATGGTGTGTAGGGCATCATTGACTGCTGCAATTTGCACAGTGACAGGACCATCTTGCAGGTGTATACTGACAGTGGACATTAATGTTATGCTGTCGTGCTACCCACAGATGCTGCATCACTGGCATGGGAAACTCACAGTGACATATACATGGCTGGCTGTGTGTACTGTGATGTCTGTACAGATGTGCAGTGTGTTGCTGGGGGGCACATACCATCAAACAGGCACACTGGTGCTGGGGTATTCCCTACACTGGACTATTTGCACTACCTTGTGGCAGCACCCACTATGTACTGCAGCCTGGCCACCTGTATATCCTTCACACAACACCCTCCATGCCCCAGTGCTGCATGTCTGTGCTGGATTCTGTTGGTGACCACTGAAGGGTGGTCTGCAGGTATGTGCTGTATGGACACACTTCCATAGTGTCCACTGGGTGCAGGGTCACCACTTAATGCCTGCGACTGGTGGCACATGATGGCATCATAGGAGGTGCCATCCATGTGCAGCATGTTTCTTCTATGGTTTTTTTCTGTGTTTAGTATTTACTGGTTAGGGTCAATAAACCTCCACTAGCAGACCCTTGCAAACTCCAAAATTCACACTTGTGAATTACAGAGTTCCATAAACCATGGTTTTATGTCATCAAAGCTGTGCTAAGCCACAAAGTCGCACAAAGCTGGTTTGCACAGAATTAAGACTACCTTTTCCTGGGCGGTAATTTGCACCACTCAAAGTGTCACGCTAAGTCATGCAAAAACACCTTGTGCAGTGCTAATGCACTGAATATAGCATAGCACCTGTATTCATGTACTCACCCCCTCTCTTTGTATATTACATACATTATACTTTTGCCCGACGCTAATGCAGTTTGCCCACACTATTTGGCCTTTTGAATATAGTGGACCTATGCAAACACAGTGCAAATCAAGTGCAAATGGTTTGCACCCAGTAAAGTTTTGAATATTTGGCTCAATGTGTATATAAAAAGGCCTCAGTGAGTAGTACAACACTAATACATAATACCACCAAAAAATGTAGAGGCCATATAAAAACATAAAATAAAAAAAATTAAAACTCCCATATGGTAACATTGCAACTTTAACAAGTAATAACTCTGTCACTGTTTGGAGATAAGAGACAATCTATGTATCAAACGAAAGGAGCCAATGACCACTACAAGACTAAGTTCTTACAAAATATCAGTTTAGAATAGAAATATAATAAACTAAAAAGTTATAAAATGAAAATTCTCATAGGATAACATTGCAACTTTAACAAGCCATAAATCCATCAATAATTGGAGTTAATGGACAATGTATATATAAAAATAAAGGTGACAATGAGTAGTATAACACTAACACACAATCCCCCCCATTAATGGGGTATGCACTGCACCTCAAAATTATCTCCAATTTTCAGCATGGTGCAAAATCTACAATGAAAGTCTAATCATCATAAAAAAGCACCAGGGGTGTATCTTTTCTTCCAGTGAGAATGCAGCAAACTTCAGAGCAAACTGGCAAAATTATGAGTAAAAAAACAAAAAACACATTTGCCCATATATAATCAACCACTGGCAGTTAAGAGGGACCCTTAATACATATTTTTTTCTTTGGAGTGAGCCCTACAAAAAAAAAATTACAACCAAGTGCATAAGCTGCTTATCTGGAGCAATGGAAGCACAGAGCCAGATGGATGTGTGCATCTATGGTGGGATGGAAGTACAGGGCTCAGAGTGCCCTGCATTTCCCTAGTAAGATGGATGTTTTCACAAAGGTCCAGAAGGGACCTGTGTGAATGAGGATATAATTGTACTATCTCTAAAAGTCTGGAAAGTCTTAGCAAAAAATTGTGTTAATGCACCAGTTAGGGTTGAGATTAAAATGACAAAAGTAGGGAAATGTGGTGTTAAGGTTTCCAACCCTAAATCCCCACAACCACCAAAGCAAAAAAAGGAAAAAAAACATTATAATTTTCACTGTCCTGGTTGTTGGTGACTCAAGGGTGGGTCTTCATTGTGGTTCTGAACTTAACACTCACCCCATTCTATGACCAAAGAAGGTGAAATGTGATATGTTTTCTTCAGGCAGGGCCTACAGATTGTTGGCAGCATGTGGGGAGACACAGTTCTATATGTCTGAAGACTACATCACAATGGGGTGAGTGTTAGGGTTGAGAACACCAAGGAAATTCCCACCCCTGATTCACCAACTGTCTAGACAGCAAGAACCGTAATATTTTTTTTCCTTCTTCTTTTCTGGGGGTAGGGTTGTGAATTAGAGTTGGAAACCTTAATGTCACATTTCCTGACTTTTGTGGTTTTAATATGAACTCTAACTGGTGCATTAATGCATTTTCTTTTTGCAAAGAGAGTAAATATTCATATTCTTTGAAAAGAAAAAACATTTTTAATGCAACAGTTAGGGTTCAGATTAAAACAATGAAAGTAGAGAGATGTAGCATTAGGATGTGCAACCCTATCCCCACACTCCATGGAGCAAAATGAAAAAACATTATGGTTTTGACTGTCCTGAGTCTTGGCAGATCAGGGCTGGGGTCTTCCTTGTGGTTATCAGTCCTTTTGCTCAACTCATTCTTTCAGCAAATAAGCTCAGATGTGCAGAGTATATGAAATGGGGTGAGAGTTAGGTTTGATAGTCCCAAGGAAGACCCTAGCACTGAAAAAAGAATGTGAAAAAATTACAATCCAAATTCTTTTTTCATATGAAGGAATGTTTTTTTCATGAGAATGAAACAATCACATGAAAAAGATTCCTTCATGCGAAAAAAAAGGATATGAAAAAAAGACAATTTTTTTTTCATATGAAGAACTCCTTCTCATAAGATTGTGTCATTCTCATGAAAGAAGATTCTTTACATGGAGAAAGAATATTAAAAAAAAACTAGTTTCAAAGTCTTTTTTCATATGAAGGAAATCTTGTTTTGTATGGCCTTATTCTTGTTTCATATGACCATGGCAGAGTTGTAGGTGATTGTTTCTGGACAGCATAGATTTACTCCCACCCACCCTTCATCTCACCCCAATTGCCCCAAGCACATAACTTCCTTTATAGCAGGGGCTCTGACATCACTTCCTCAAAACTGCTAACAACATACACCTGTTCATATCCTTAAAGACACAGTACACTGAATAGGGGGTAGAGACACTCACAAATTTGCACACACCAAAACAAGAACAAAAAACAAAAAAGCATCTGTAACTGGAAGGGACACAGACATGTGGAGAGTGATGCAATGCACTGGCTGTGGAGCAGCAGTCTTCTGGGAGACATTCTGGAAACTGTGTTGCTGCCCTATTTGCAGACACCTCTCTGGTCTGAGGGAGGAGGTTGTTCATCTCCATGCTGACCTGGCAAGGATTTGGGAAACCTGCTCCCCCACCCAGGGACCACCCAGGCCACCACCACTACCTCAGATGTTGCCAAGAAGGAGGAGTGGTTGGACCACGGTGGGCTCAGGGAGGGTGAGGGTGGTGGAACAAAGGCGCATTCCTCCAGTTGTGCCTCTTCACAATTCATTTTCCATTCTGGCAAAGCATGGTTCCTCTATGGAGGCACCTGCAGTGGACACCAAGGAGGATGCTGGGAACCTCCACGATGGAGACCCACAGGAGGGTGGCACAGGACTCCACAGGGGAAGGAAACAACTCCTGGTGGGGAACTCAGTTGTTAGGGGTAGAACTGGGGGAGGGAGGGGAAAGGGAGCTAAGGTACCTGCCTGGTGCCAAGGCTTGGAGGGACAGGAAATGAATCCTCAGGATCGTGGGAGCAGTGACAAGGGGTAGGGAGCTGGATGTCATTATTCACCTAGGGATGAATAACCTGGCTGAAAATGGGATCAGAACAGTGCAACAGGAGTTTGTGGAGTTGGGAAGGGGCCTTAGACAAGCAGCACACATGGTAACTTTCTCGGAAGTGCTACCTGTCTATGGCATGGATGAGGCTAGGGCACTCCACACCATGGGATTCAATGACTGGTTGAAAAGCTGGTGTAGAGCTCAGGGATTTGGCTTCATTGGGGACTGGTGCTCCACCTGGAGGGATGCAGGCCTATGCAGGTGTGATGGTCTGCATCTATCCTGGAGGGGAACCAGGATCCTTGGTGTTAGGTTTAAATGCTACAGTGGCAAGCATTTAAACTAGCCTTGGGGGGGGGCACTGAAGAGGAGAAGGGAAATCCTAGCCCTCCCCAAATCAGGGTAATTAGTGAGGTAAACATCAAAATAGAGCAGTCGATAGGGAGAAGGGCAGGGGTAAATGGAGAAAAAGATGAAGGCAGTAGGGACAGGGATGGGGCAAAAAGAAATAAAGCCATAAAAAATGGAGGGTAATGAGTACCAATGCCCGTATTCTAGGTAAAAAGCTCCCCAAAATGGTGGCCTTGATGGAAAAGGGATGCCTGGATATTGTGGCAGTCATAGAAACATGGTACATAGAGAACCATGACTGGGATGTCAACATACCAGGGTACACAGTTTACAGGAGGGACGGGAAGGGAAGAAGAGGAGGAGAAGTAGGTTTCTATGTAAGGGAAGGGATAAAAGCAACAGAACTAAAGGGTAAACAGGGAGGAGAGGAAGCACTATGGGTCACCCTGGAGACTGGAAATGGCTCCACAATCTGCACAGGAGTTGTATACAGACCCCTGTCTCAGGGGGAGGAAATGGACAAGGAAATAATAATAATAATAATAAGCTTTATTTATCTGTGCCTTTCTTGAAACCAAGGTGCATTACAATAAAATACAGGATAAAACATAATAAAACATATTAAAAACTAAGTTAACTACAGAATAATTAATCGGCATCCAAGTTATCTGCAAATGCCTTACTCCATAAAAAAGACTTTAGGCCCCTTTTAAAACCCTCCACCATCATACACTCTCTAATCCAACATGGTAGAGAATTCCAGAGGGTCAGCGCCATGAACATAAAAGCTCGGGTGCCGGAAGATTTTAAAGTTACCCTTGGGATCTCTATCAATCCCTCGTTGGCTGAGTGGAGTGGTCGTGTCAGTAGGTAAGGCACCAGAAGCTCTTTCAGGTAATCAGGGCCCAACCCATGTAGGGCTTTATATGTCAGAAATCTGACTTGATCCGTCACTGAATCGGCAGCCAGTGCAGATCTCGGAGCACTGGTGTAATAAGAGAGGAACGAGAAGTCCCCATTAACAACCAGGCTGCCGAGTTCTGCACTAGCTGCAAGCAGTGGATATCAACCCCAGGCAGCCCAAAGTAAAGGGAGTTACAGTAGTCCAGACACGAGGTCACAAAGGCGTGGATCAGCGTGGGTAGGTCGCCGGATGGAACAAGGTGCCTGATCCTGGTGATGTTCCTAAGATGGTAAAAGGATACCTTAACGACCGCCGACACTTGCGCACGCAGTGTCAGCTGATCGTCAAGGATCACCCCCAGGTCTCGCACCCGTTCAGAGGTCAGGAGCTCCGCATCCCCCAGGAATAAACCAGAGGTTTGAAGTGACCCCAACCCCTCAATCCAGTGGCCAGGATCCACAACCAACACCTCCGTCTTCCCAGAGTTCAGCTTCAACCAACTGGACCTCATCCAATCCTGGATCCCACTGAGACAGTTGTTAAACACTGAGAGTGCTCTATTCTGGTCAGGCACAAAGGACAGATAGAGCTGGGTATCATTGGCATAACAGTGAAACTCAGCCCATATCATCTTACAATGTCTCTGAGGGGAAGCATGTACACCACAAACAACATGGGGGACAGCACAGAGCCCTGGGGCACCCCACAGATCAGAGTGGTAGGATCGGAGGAAAAAATCCCCGATACCACCCTCTGCATTCTACCTGTGAGGAAAGAAGTAAACCATCTGTGCACCAAACCCGACAACCCACAGATGCATCTCAGGCGCTCAAGCAACACCCCATGGTCTACGGTGTCAAATGCTGCTGACGAATCCAGAAGGACCAAAATGGACCATTTTTTTCTGGTCTCTCGCCATCAGGAGATCATTGAGGACCCGAACCAGTGCAGTCTCAGTGCTGTGCCTCTTTCGAAAGCCTGATTGAAGAGGATCGTAGATGTTATGGATGGTAAGATGGTTGTCCAACTGGGCTGCCACCACTTTCTCGATTACCTTCCCAACAAAGAGGAGGTTCGAGATGGGTCTGTAGTTTGTTTATTGTTTATTGTATTCTAGGAATTAATACCTTTGAGCCAAGGCTCTTTTACAAAGGTTCCGTGTCAAATTAGGTACAAACAAAAGGGTTACAGTGAGTTGCACATTTAGATTACATTGTGGAAACAAACAGAGACATGAAACAGTTAAACATCAAAGACATTTGTGAATGACAGATAATTACCAATTAAACACTTTCATCATTTAGAAAACATATGGGAAAGGGAAAGATAGGTAAGGGAAGTGTGATAGGTAGTACAAGAGAGAGAGAGAAAGGAGGGAGGAGCGGACCATAGTTAGAGAAAAGGAAACCTCTACCAGGCCTTTGTCAGGTAAGTGGTCTGGGTGGAGAAAGGGAAATAGTTAGGATTTAATCAAGGCAGTCACAAGAGTTGAAGGTGGCAAGGTGAGAGAATAGGCTAGATTTAAATGCACCTAAAGAGTTAGAGGAGGTAATAGTGGTGCTAAGAGTATTTAGCCAGTTGGGGGCACGATAGGCAAAAGATCGTTGACCCTGTGTGGTCCGGCAATGGGGGACCTGAAGAGGCTGATTTTCTGATCTTCTGGTGGGTCAGACACTTGTGTTCTGGCATAACAGGTCTTGAATGCAAGGTGGGGTGAAGCCCATGATGGATTTCTTAGCCATAAGGCAGGTGAGGTACTTTAAGCAGTTTGAGAGTTGTAACCACCCAGTTTTCAGAATAGAGAATAGAGCAGAATAGAGTTTGCTAGGGAGTCGGGGTCCAAAGATGCCTTTTTCAACACTGGTGTCACCACTGCTTCCTTCAGGGAGTGGGGATATTCACCAGTGCCTAGGGAGCACCAGACTATCCTAACTAGAACTGGGAAGATAACCTCCCCACAGCCCATGATCAGGCCTGTGGGATCCGGGTCTAAACTACAGCTTGTGGTATGCATACTCTGGACAATCCTCATAACATCCTCGATTTCCGGCCTTTTGAAGGAACTCCAAGTGAACGGTGTGCTTGCAACCATAGGCTGGAGCACCACAACTCCCATGGAGGGGGTGGCGCAAATCTCGGCCCTGATGTTTGCCACCTTATCTGCAAAGAATCGAGCAAGCTCCACACACTGCATCTGTGAACAGGCTCGATGAACCTGCAGACAGGCTGGGTTGCACAGCCTGTCTACGGTTCAAAAGAGCTGGGCTGGTCGATTCTGAGCAGCAGCAATTTCTCTGGACAGGAACACTGCCTTCTTATGAGTGATTGCTGACTGATAGAGTTTATAATGCTCTAAGAGTCTAAGATGGTCGGCATCTAAGCCAGACTTCCGCCAACATCTCTCCAACCTGCGACCTAATCTCCGCAACTCCCCAGATCCCGATCAAACCAAGGGATCGGGGCAAGGGAGACAGGTCAAGACAGGTGGGGAGCAATTAAATCCAAAGCGGAGGTGACAGCTTTATTATAGGCTTGCACCATCACTTCAGGATTTAAGCTCAACCAGGAAATTCTGATAGGTCAAGAACCACAGTTAGACCGGTGGAGTAACATCCCGTGAAGGGCGTGTACTTGACCATCTCCACTGGGGTAGGTCTACACAGGGGGGTGCAAAAATTGAACCTCACAGTGTGGTGGTCAGACCATCTGACTGGTTCCACCCCCACATCGGAGGCCTCCATCCCCAGCAGGAAGACCAGATCGAGTGAATGGCCATGTTTATGAGTGGCAGAGGTAACCACCTGTGAGAGGCCCAATGAACACATCAATTGGAGGAAGTGCTGACCAAATTGTGAGAGTTCGTCGACGATCCAGGCATTAAAATCACCCAGCACCATCAACCTGGGCGATTCAAATACCAGGTCGATGACGAAGTCCGCCACTTCCTTTAGAAATAGTTTCTCATCACCGGGTGGATGATAGACGAGCGCCATTCTATAGCCCCCACCTACCACTACGACACATTCAAAGGATCTGGTCTCCTCCACTGGAACACTAGTGAGGTCCAATTCGGTCTTGAAACAGACCGCAACCCCCCCACCCCGGCGATCCAATCTCGGGTGGTGAATCACTGAATATCCAGCCGGAACTGCTGCCTCAAGAACTGGGGCAGCATTACTATCCAGCCAGGTTTCGGTGATGCAGGTCAGGTCCACCATGCCTACCAAGTCTGCTACAATGGCAGTCTTGTTCACAATGGACCTGGCATTGCACAACACCGCCCGAGTTGGATAGGACTCCTGGTAAGCCCCGACCACCTGCCCATCATTTACAAAAGTGGTGGTGCCCTTGGGTATGGGGGCCAAACAGGAAGGACCACGTTCAGCACTCCATTTTGCCCCAGGGCGTCTTCTGGACTTAACCACTCGAACGCGAGCACCCCCCTCACCCATCCCCCACTGTTCACGCCCCCCCTCCGAACCCCACCACGCGCAATTCCCAAAGCCCTACAGCGTTGGTAAATGGGGAAAAGCAAAGGGAGGGCAAAGAAAGGGCGGAGGGCATGAAGAGCGGCGGATGAATAGTGCATGACGGGGGGGTGGAATAACAATATCTAGCGTCATCCACAGACATCAGGCCAAAATGATCTCTAAACTCCCAAGAAATCCCAATAAAATTAAAATAAAATACTAAAACTTGAAAAAACAAATCAACTTGACATAAATTAAACTATACAATTGAAATATCTAAATAAACATACAATAACAATAATAATTACTTAACAATAATAACCGGTTCAAATAAGTATTAAAAAAGTCAATTTGAACAGTGGAGCTCCCACCTTCCACTGCAAAAGATGTCCAAATATAGAACCACAGACTCTCACTCCATGCTTCCAATAACCAGCAAAGCAATTTAAAATTAAAACAAAACCCAAAAAGGCAAAAAGGGCCCCCCCAATTCGGACCCCCCAAGGAACTCTCACCACCCAGGAGGAATCAGAACAGGCAGAAAAATTATCCAAAACAGTGTACTGAGGTCAGCAGGTCCCGGAGAGTTAATGAGAAAACAGAGTACAGTACAATTTACAATCCCTCATGGGCTCTCACCACCACGATGAATTACAGCTCAAACTGTCTCTTTTCTTCAAGAGCCCCATGGAATCAACTCCACCTTTGGAAGGATTTAACAGCAGCAGCGTAATGAAGATCTTACTTTATTAAAGGCTTTCAAAGTTAAAACCATGAAGAAAAGGACCAAAGGAGCCTCTGCCAATACCAGGGACTTACCCTAGGAACAACCCGCCTCTAACCGGGACCTTACCACCTCCTGGTCAGCTCTCCAGCTGATCCGGAGTGGGTCAGAAGAGCCAAGAGACCTGCCGCCAAATAGCCGCAGCCTCCCAGCCCACCACCTTCCAGAGGACAGGTGTCCAAAGGGCAGCCCACAAACACGGACAGGGGGCCTGCGAAGAGGCCAGGAGCTACTAGCCCCACACTCTTTTCCTCCAGAAACGAAAAGGCTCAGCACAGATCCGAACACCACTAAAGGAGATCCCTTCTCAAGCTCCACAATCCTCAGGAACGCACGAACACCACAGCTCCAATCAACAATCGAGACATGATAGAAGGCATCCTTGGGATAGCAGAGAAAGGGGAGATATTGCTCATGGGGGACCTGAATATGCCAGATGTTGATGGGAGCACCTTTGCTGCAGCCACATCCAAGAGCAGGGCCATTCTCGATGCCCTACAGGGGGCATGCCTCAGACAGCTAGTTTTGGAACCCACTTGGGAGACAGCAGTCTTGGACCTGGTGCTCTCAAATGGGGATGGAGAGAGGATCTCTGATCTTGAAGTGGGTAGCCATCTGGGAACAAGTGACCACCAAACAGTGTGGTTCATGATAAACATAGCTGTAGAGTCAAGCCACACAAAAGTGAAGGTACTGGACTTCAGGAGGGTGATTTTGTCAAAATGGGAGAGTGCCTCAGAAAAGCATTAGCAAACAGGCAAGAAGGTGAGGTGGAGCAACAATGGGGAAACATCAAAACTGCCATCACAGAGGCAACAAATCTTTGTGTGAAGCAAATAAACAAATCAAAATGAAAGAAAAAAACACTATGGTTCTCAAAAGAAGTGGTAGGGAAGGTAAGGGGAAAAAAGATAGCATTCAGGAAGTATAATGAAACACAGAAGGCGCAGGACAGAGAACTGTACCAGTTAAAGCAGAAGGAAGTTGGTAAGGCAGTCAGAATAGCAAAGGCCCAAACTGTGGAAAAGATAGCAAACTCGGTTAAGAAGGGGGATAAAACCTTTTATAGGTACATTAGGAAGCAAAGAAAGACTAAGGCAATGATACTGAGGCTGGGCAAAGAGGAATGTGGTTGGGCAGGGAGCGACAGTGAAAAAGCAGGGATACTGAATGAATACTTCTGCTCAGTATTCACAATGGAAAAGCAAGGGGAAATACCTAATCTGGTCAATAGAAGCACTCTGGATAGGGGGGTTGATATTAGTTCTTTCACAGAAGAAAGGGTTCTGACAGAACTCTTAAAACTGAAGGTGTGTACAGTTCTGGAGACCCCATCTCCGCATAGACATAGACAGGGTGGAGGCTGTCCAGAGGAGGGCAACCAAAATGATGCAGGGTCTGCATCAGAAGACATATGAAGAAAGACTAAAGGAACTAAAGATGTATAGCCTCAAGGAAAGGAGGGAGGGGGGACATGATAGAAACTTTCAAATGCCTCAAGGGAATCAACAAAGTCCAAGAGGTTAGCATCTTTTAGAAAAAGAGATGTGCAAAAACAAAGGGGCATAATTTGAAGAAAGAGGGGGAGATGACTCAGAGGTAACGTGAGGAAGTATTTCTTCACAGAGAGGGTTGTGGATACATGGAACAGCCTTCCTGAGGAGCTGTAGAGTCAAAAACAGTGGGGGAATTCAAGAATGCATGGGACAGACATAAGGTAATTCTAGTGGGGGGGGTTAGGAGGAAGTAGGCTGTTGGTTAACTAGGATCTGCAGCTTATCCATTAGGTAAGGGAAATGAGCAGACTAGGTGGGCCAAGCGGTCCTTATCTGATGTGAAATTCTATGTTTCTATACAAAAAAGGAAAATCTGTCAAGAAAATGCTATTAGGATTAACAAGCATTTGTCAATACTGAATGTTTGCCACTAGTATTTCTGTTGTACTGGGTCTTGCTTATGCACATTATTACTATGTATTTACCCAGGATGGAGTAGATGAGATGCAGTATTTCATTTTCAGTGGTGCCCTGCTTTGACACTTAGTTAGACTGTAATTACCCAGCACAGGGCAGCTGAGAGGCAACATTTACTTTTAAGTGGGCTCCCACATTTTGACTCCAAATGTCCAACAGTCTTTTTATGACCTGATGTTATGGTCAAGAAAGGTGGCATTTTTAAAATCTCATCTGAAAGGTGATTGTGCTGTAAGACTGTGGAAACAAGTTTTGGAGAGGACTTGAAAAATGACACCTGCCTTGTTCAGGAGGTCAGGTAACACAAGGGATTTGTTGAACATTAGGGGTCAAAACCTGCAAAAAATAGTTATGAGTAAATGTTGGAACAATTTGTTTCCTCATAATTTAGTTGGTTTTTCACATTTTTACCCCAGATTTTCAACATAATCTTTTTATGACCACTCCTTCTGAGCAAGACAGGTGTCAGTTATAAAACAATGGCTGAAACATCATTTTGAGCCACAAGTGTTAAAACACATTTTGGGTAGAATTTGAGAAATGACAGTTGTCACATTTATGAGATGGTGTGAAAATAGCTATGCTGAAAAGTTGGGGTCAAAATATTGAAAATGACCATAGTTTTGAATGTGCATTGAAACATTGCAATGTAGACTCATGACTGTTGATGTCTCATATTTTTATCCCAAATTTGTAACAATTTTTACAAGGGATGGTTTTCTTTATTTCAGGTGGTGACACTGGAGGAACTGGGCACCTTCAGTGTCACTGTTATGTCTGGGGATCGGGGTGGTGGGTGCTGAGTTGGGGGGGACCAATGGCGGCTGCAGCAACAGACATTAATGGATGGTTTTCTTTTTTACAGGATATATTTATTAATAAAAAAAAGCAAACCACTAGGGATGATTTTCTTTATTTCAGATGATGACACTGGGGGACTGAGCACCCCCAATGTCCATTTTATGTTTGTAGGGGGTGTGGATTGGTGGCTGCTGTGAGAAAAGGTTGGGTGGGGGAACAGTAACAGAGCTGGCAGCAACAAACATCGATGGACAGCTTTGTTACAGGGTATATAAGAAAGCAACTATGAGGGACAGTTTTCTTTATTTCAGGTGGTGACACTGGGTATTGGGTACCCCCAGTGTCAGTGTTATGCTTGTGGGGGGGGGTGATGTGGTGGGTGTTGAGTGGGAGGGTCGAGTACAGTAATGGGGGGTTAGCAACAGACATTGATGGACCATTTTCTATGTTTCAGAGTGTAATTCGACCTCAGCAGGCTGATCATGACATATCAGCTGTGCTTGCTGAGTGGCAAAGATCAGAGGAAAGAGCTGACCTATGATTGGGTTGACTCTTTTCTTTGAATTAAACAAAGTTTCCACCCATGCAACCTTTGCACTAGAACTGTGCTAAACAAAATTCCTCCAGCGAAATTTGCACGAAAGTCAGACTTTCACTTCCATGAAAGTTTGGAAATCATTTTGCCCCCGCTGATCGCCATCTCAATGTAAAATGTCCTGGTGTCTAGTGGTCCACCCCACTGATTGCTGGCCAGATGTTAAAAAAATCTTTCTCTGGTGTCTAGTTGACCTCCCTCACTATCCCTGATTCCTGTAATAAAACAAAAGGTAGTTAAGTCTATCCATTCCCTTGTGTCTAGCAGACCCCCCATCCCTGATCCCCTGTAATAAATCAAAAGTCATCCATTCCCTAATCACTGGTGGCTAGCAGACCCACCCCAGCAGGTAGTTCCCCCCACCCCACTCCCACTACCCTGACCTCGAGCTGGTAACTTGCACAACCCTCCTCTCTCAATCTCAATCTCAATCTCAATCTCAGCCAGCCAACAGACTCAGCTACCAGTGGACGAGCACGTATTTATAGATCCAACGTTTGGATGGGGGGGGGGCACTAGAAGAGTGCAAAAATTCGCCCAAAATATATTAGGGAGATTTCTGATCCACCAAAAGCAGAAGTTCAGAAAATTCCATTAAAGATGCCGAGCTTTCACAAAAGTTCTACTCAAGCAGAATCCACAACTTTCACCCAGTCCTACTTTACACCATTTTGGTTGCACTTCTCTGTAGTGCCTCCACCCTCTCAATGTTCTTGTGGAGGTGCATCCTACAGACCTGTACACAGTACTCCAGGTGTGGCCTCACTAATGAGCAATACAGTGGCAACACCTCCTATCTCCTTCTGCTAGAAATCCCACTCCTAATGTACCCCAGCATCCCACTAGCCTTTCCTACTGCATTGTTACACTGACCAGCTACCTTGAGGTCATTAGATATGACAACCCAGAGGTCTCTTAATTGCTTGGTGACTGTAAGTACCTCTCCCCACATCTTATACACAGCTTCTGTGTTTCTCTGACCCAGCTGCATAACCATGTACTTTTTGACATTGAAACCCAGCTGGCATACTTTAGACAACTACTCTAAGTTTCCCCAGATCCCTTTGTATTCTCTCCACCCCTTCCTGAGTGCTCACCCTGTGGTATATGTTTTTATCATCTGCAGAGACACACCTTCCCCTCCAGCTCCTCAGCAATGTCTCTTATGAAGACATTGAAGAGGACGGGTCCCAGCATCGATCCCTGTGGCACCCCACTTGTCAGTCTTCCATCCCCTGAGTGTCTGACATGTACTGCCACACTTTGCCTCCAATCCTTCAACCAGTTTGATACCCAGCCTTCCACTTTCTCCTCCACCCCAGGCTGCCTAGTTTCTTGACTAGCCTCCTGTCTGGCACAGTGCTGAAGGCCTTACAGAAGTCCAGATAGGCCACATCCACTGATCTTCTTCGATCTACCTCCTGCTAGTAACCCAGTCAAAGAAATCTATGAGATTTGTTTGACATGACCTTCCGCCTGCAAAGTTATGCTTCTAGTCAAGGCCCCTTGTTTTCCATGTTTCTGTAGCCATGGAGATTTCCACAGAATTTATTGTAAACAGCCTGCACAATTTGCATCACTGCGCGGTAGCAGTATACAAGTTTTTCAATGGTACCACACTTATACAGTGCTCAGTATACCATGCAACCAGTAAACATTTGCGTGATTTACCACTAATTATTCCACAGTGTACATCACAGAATAGTTTTCCACAGTTTACATAAATTGAGGAATACTGTTCTGCAGTTTATCTAAACTGAGGAATACTGTTTCGCAGTTTACATAAACTGAGGAATACTGTTCTGCAGCTTATATAAACTGAGGAATACTGTTCCACAGTTTTCATAAACTGAGGAATATTGTTTTGCAGTTTACATAAACTGAGAAATATTGTTCCGCAGTTAACGTAAACTGAGGAATATTGTTCCGCAGCTTACATAAACTGAGGAACAATATTCTAAACTGAGGAATAATGTTCTGCAGTTTACATAAACTGAGGCATATTATTCTGCAGTGTACATGGACTATTCAGTGCAAACTGAAGAAAAGTATTCCAGGGTTTATATAATATTCGGCAGGATGCTTTTTGGAATTCTGCAGAATTTTTAAAAAATTCTGAAAATATTTTGGAACAGCTCTTGCCCATTATTTTGCATGCTACTGCTTTACCTTAAAATCCAAAATAAGCTGACCCAGAGGTGTGCTGGGCTGAGATGCTGCTTGCCACACAATATTGAGAAACATCTGACTCACTTACATTCACAGCCATGAGTATCTGCCATTAAAACACTCTCTCTGCTAATTGCTATACCTACAGTAATGTATACTTAGTCTCAGAAATCTCCCAGAGTTTGTTCTTTGTCTTTCAGTACCACTGCACCATTGATCTGAGTGAACTTTCCACTGACATAAGAGGGGCCTCCTCAGTAGACATTTTTAAGATTCATTGAAAATGGATTTGTTGCTGTTATTATGATTTACTTAAGTGGTGACTGACATGGCTTGTAGGAGGTGACCTGGAATGATGTTCCTTTCCTCTGCTCTGACAAAGAACATAGGGGACAACAATGTATAATTGTAACCAACCTGTGTGATGTCTGTACATCATTCTGCCTACTAGCAAAGGGTTGCAAGTGGGTATATAGGGCCTTCCTATCCAGACCTTGGTCATTAAGGTATATTAATCAAGAGCTGCAAGGAAGGGAGTTCAGCCCACACCTTTCCTGGATTCTATGTGTGCCATGTATGGAGTCCAGCACTCATACAAAAAAGAACCATGATGTTGCCCACCTTGTGGGAGATTCTATCTAAGGATGCTATCCCTGTAAGGGAGTTCAAGAATTCTGTGAGAGTAGGGGTATCTGTGGATCTCAATTTACATAACAGTAGTCGTTTGGTCTGTATACCCAGCAGAACCAGACATCTTTTTTCTGATATTGTGATCAGGGGTGTCCACTGGAGGGAGCCCTAATAGCCAGAATTGTGCTGTGTTTGGGGTAAATTTGCATGAGACATCCTCAGCTAATGCCCTTACATGGGTCCAGAAGGGCTGTATGACAGGGCAGTTACAGAACATGTGGAGAAGGTCATCAGCGAATGTTTCACATCTCCAAAACTTACTATTCAGAAGGAGCTTAGCTTTATAAAGTACCTGGGGGTTTTATACCAAGAATGTAGAATTTTGTTTTGTATCAGCTAGCTCCTGAGGTTGGGGTATAATGTATATGCCACTTTCCAGCCAGCTAGACACTGTGTGTCAGTGATCTTTTCCCCAAGGGAAATCTCCCATTTCCTCTTTGATTTTTGTGCTTGGCTAGGTATGTGGTTTCTAATGTCCAAGTATATCCTACTGGCTACCCCATTTTTTACTGCCGGCCATCCTTGTACACTGCCAGGCATTGGAGGCTTAGGCTGTCTGTAGAAGCAAGGTTGGACTACACTTCTCAGCTGCAGGCATCTCCAGAAGTCCAACTGGACAATGACATACTTTGCCTGGAGAGTTCGAAATTGTGCAACTTGTCTGCTCATTGGAGCCAGTAAGTGTTGAATCTGAGATATCCCTTTCTTCAACCAGAGTGGCCAAAAGAAGGGACCATCACCTATGCATATGGCCTGATTGCCCCAAATGGGGGTATATTTTAGGGGAGAGGGATTAGTCTCTAGTTTGCAATGGATCACCGACCAGTATCTGATGGAGGCTCCAATGGTCACGTGTGTCTTGAGAGGGGTAGCAGGGGTACCATATAGAAATGAGGATAGAATGGTAAAACCTGCTTGGGCTTCCTCCATCTGGAGCCATTGCTGGGAGGCATCAGAGTGGGGGCTGAACCACCTCAATGTTTGTGCAGTTAGTTGGGCCAATGCATAGCCCTCAAACCATGGCAGGTTCTACCCACCTTCCTTCCAATGTGCCCTCAGTTTATTCCTACTGTACCTAGGCTTCTTCCCCTCCCAGATGAAGTTAACAATAGTCTTATCTATACGCATGTACCATCGGGTGGAAGATATGTGGCCAGGTGGGAGAAAACGAACAGCAATTTAGATGATACAATCATTTTAATGGCTGCAATCTTACCAGCCATGGTGAGCTGAAGCTGTTTCCACCTTGCAAACTCTGCGTTAATCTCTGCCAAGAGGGGTTTGAGATTTAGATCCCAGAGGTGGGGGATATCTTGACTGAAATGAATGCCAAGATAGGTGATACCATTCAGAGCCCATCTCAGGCCATGTAATGTTACCAGCCCGTCCTTGCAAATCCCATTGAGGGACATTGCCTCCATCTTATTCAGGTTTACCTTGAGGTCTGAGAGATGGGCACAATTGCCCAGCAAGTCCAGCAGAGGGGTTATGGACTGATTGATAGCCACAAGGGGTACTAGGAGGTCATCTGCATACATCAGGGTGGAGTATGTATTGATCCCCAGCTTCACGCCCTGTATCAGGGGGGTGTTGTCTGATGGCTGCCACTAGGAGCTCCACTGCAAGGATGAACAGGAGTGGGGGGGGGGCAGTCTTGCCGTGTTCCCCTGCCTAGGAGGAAGGGGTTTGATAGGCGGGAGTTGGTTAGGATTTCTGCTGTGGGGTCTATATATAAGGCTCTGGCCCATGCCAAGAAGGCCTCTCCAAACCCAATGTGTGCCAGCACTGACTGTAGATAGCCCCATTCTACAGAATCGAAAGCATTTTCAAAATCTACAACCAGTGCTGCTGCAGGTGTGGGTAGGGACTTAGCAGCCGTGGTTATATTAACATGGGACCTTTGTGGTCTGCACTGTATGGTCTGGGGATGAAATCCACTTGCAAAAGGTCGATTAGATGGGGCAGGATGGGGCCAAGTCTAAGAGCCATTATTTTGGTGAAGACTTTGCTGTCCACATTGAACAGAGATATGGATCTATAGCTCGCTGGCAAGGTGGGGTCCTTCCCTTTCTTGGGGAGGATTGTTATCACTACCTGCCTGAGTGTCGGCAGAAGTTGCCCCAGGGTTAGGGCTTCCATGTATAGCCAACTTAGTGGAGTGGCTATCACTGGGGTAAGGTAGTTCCATACTGTAGCTCTGCAGGGAAGCCATCTTTCCCCGGGGCTTTTCCTGGCATCAGAGTATGCATTGCTTCACTCACCTCTTGCCCTGTGATGGGTGTGTCCAGTCAGTCAGCCTGCACTGCTGTAAGGTGAGGGAGGTTTAGGCTAGACAAAAAGTTCTGTGTCTCAGTGGGGATAGGAGGCTGGGACCAGAAGTACAGGGCACCATAAAATGACTTAATTACAGCATTTACCTTTTCAGTATTGGTATGGATATGTACACTGTCATTTTTGAGAACTGCTATGAATCTCTTGGCCAGCTGTTTCCTTAATCTATAGGCCAGGACTTTGCCTCCCTTCTTCCCTGTGTCCCAGTATTTATGTTTCAATCTTAGTATGGCATTCTCCACTTTACATGCCAGGATAGCATTAATCTCTATCCTTAACCCTGGAAATGTACAGCCCAGGGGTGAGTGTATGCTGACTTGGGGGGGGGGGGTCTGTTTAAAAGTCATTTCAGCTGTTTTCAGTTTCTCTTCCAGATCTAGTAACTGTTTCTCTCTCTCCCTCCCCTTAGATGTCACAGATTCCATTATCTCACCCTGAAGTGTGGCCTTGTGCACCTCCCAGGTGATTCCAGCTGTGGTGTCCCCTGCCAGGTTTTCTTGAAAGAAGAGGGTGGAGGTTGTGGTTGCCCATGCCTGAAAGTCTGAATCCATGAGGAGAAGTGGGTCCAGTCTCCAGGATGGGGATACTTGTGGGAGAAGGCCCCATGGCAGATGTAATTGGATGGGGATGTGGTCAGACACAACCCTGGGGGTTATCTGTGATCCCAAGGAGGTTTGGGCCACTTGGGCAGAGACCATCCAATAGTCCAGCCTACTGTGGGAACCATGCACCTGGGAGAAGTAACAGTAATCACGGTCTCGGGGTGGAAATTCCACCATATGTCCATGAGGCTATCACCCCATATGCTGCAAGAGGGCCACTGCCCCTTTGTTATGTGCTTTCACCAGGCTGGGATTCCTATTCATCATGGGATCAAGTGCAAGATTAAAATCTCCCCCTATGATGTTTGAGATCGGCACTGGAACAAGGGATTCAATATTCTGGGCCAGATCATGGAAGAACCTCGGGCCATCATTATTGGGGCCATATACATTCCACAGGAGCACCTGCCCTGAGGTGAGTCCATCAGAATCAGAACCCAGCGCCCTGGATGGTCCATCTTCTTGATCGCCAGGGACCACCTTAGCTTCTTGTGGACCAGTATGGTGACTCCTCTCTTGCATGTGGGGGCTGAGGAGTGGAACACTAGTCCCACCCATTCCCTAGCCAACCTATCATGGTCTACCTGGGATAATTTAGTCTCTTGCAGAAAGGCGAGGTCCAACCTTAGCTTTTCGAGATGTGAGAGGACCTGTTCCCTTTTGACAGGGGTGTTAAGACCTCTTACATTCCATTTAGTGTGTGTGAGTTCACCCATATTCAGTCCTTAGGGGTTTAGTAATAGTGGATATCGATGGGATGAGAGGGCTTAAGGTCAGATCAGGACTTCCACTCCATATCAGTGACATATCCATACCATAAATATCATGCATGTTCTGTATCAAAGTTGTCCTTTCCAGTAAGCATTCAACCATTTTGTATGTTTCATATGACATCAACATTAATAACAAGTGAACATTACTACAAATTACAGAACAGCAACTAAAACTATATACACAGGCCGAGGCCTTGAGCAACTTGGGTAAGAGGGTATTCTGGTCCAGCTGCCACAGTCACCAGGGACCCATCACCTTTCTCTGTGGGGGTGGTGTATACCTTCTCCTAACTACACTTTGCTGCATGTATGCTTTACCCAAGGGGTAATTGCTCATCACTGCTGGTAGAGGTGTGATATATGGGGAGACATTTTGGCCCTCTTACACCACCTATGGTGACAGCTTAAGTTCAGATCCATGCAAGTCAAGAGGACAGGGAGAGGGGGTCTGCAAGTCAGGCATGTCTTTGTGCTTAATGGGTGAGGGGGGATGGAGGTGCATGCTCCTGGACTGCAGACAGGCATGGCATTGCTCAAGGATGTTTTCCCTAACACGCTGTTTGCCATGCCTATTGCGGGTGGGATCCCATATCCTGCAACCACCCAGTGGGCACCAGCCTCTCCCTCTATTGCCCCATGCTTGTTAGTGGGAGGAAAGTATAGGTAAGGGAAGATGTGGCAACATCCGAGGTGGGGGAGTAGTCCTCCTCAGGGGTTCAGAGAGAGGGCTGAGAGGTTGGGTACCTCCATGCCAGCAACTGGCTTCAGGAACAGACTCAAATTGCTGGAGGTCAGCTGGGGTGGGAGAGGACTGAGCATCCAATGGACTGCTCTCCTCTCTTTGTCAGAGGTGGCCAGCCAACTTGGCCTACAATTACCACAAGGTCAAGACATGATGGTAGTACAGATTCTGAGTGACTCAAAGGGCCTAAATGCACACGTCCTAATTGTCACCATGGTAGGAGAAAGGAGAGCAAGGAAAAATTGGGGAAGCTAGGCTTTGTGAAGCCCTGTCTGCTCCCCTTCAGACCACACTGCTGCCTGACTGCCAAAGTAATTCTTGATTGCGTACTGGGGTGGAAGGATGACCCTCCCTCTTCTGGCAATGCCACGGGGGGGGTAGTCCAT
This sequence comes from Neoceratodus forsteri, assembly GCA_016271365.2. NCBI lineage: Eukaryota > Metazoa > Chordata > Ceratodontiformes > Ceratodontidae > Neoceratodus > Neoceratodus forsteri. Next base: position 798,782,377 of record CM028130.1, on the reverse strand, counting down.
GAGGACTCAGCTCTGGTAGGTCAGGGGAGGTGGACGTCAGCCACAGGGAACTGGTACATGGCTCAGATTCTACTCACCGTACCAAGGGAGAAAAAAAAAACAATATGAAAGAAAGATATAAGTCAAGCCTAAAAGTCAGCTACACTAGAGGATTTGTTTTTGACAGGAAAACAAACTCTGCTTAATAACATCCTCCAAAGGGGGGTGGGCATCAGTCCCTCATCAATAGCATACCAGTCAGTGAGCAACAAAGGATGATTTTTAGTAACAGAATATTCAGAGGAAATGAAAATGTCTCTTTCATTCTGTTGGTCTGTCAAAAGGTTTACATACCACACATGCTGCTCACACCACACTCCCAGACCACAGCCTGCCTCAGCTCACCCTACAGCAAATGAAGATGGTGAAATAAAATACAGCTGGTAACAAAAATGCTCTCAAGGGGGAAAAAGCATAACGCTGTTTATTTTCTGTTTGATTTTCTTCTCTTTAAGCTACCACCAACAGAACCTTCTCTTCTCTTCTCAGTTGCCACAGTATGGGTGAAGGACCTGGAGAACTGATGAAACAAAACCAAAAAGATCTGCAGGGAGGGTGTAGTGAACAAATTATGACATTTATGACTCTTCAGTTCTCAGTAGCTTTAATCAATTTGCTAGGCATGGGAAACAATCAAAATGTTAATTCAAATTAGGATTGCAAGCCGGGCTCCTAATGTTTGATTTTTTTCCTCAGTAAACAATTGACCCTCCCCCAAATGCTTGATTGTTCTGACTGCTCACAGAGTGGCAACACTTTAAAGTATACAGACTGTATCACAATGGACATTTTATCACAATATGTATTCTGTTGCTGCTTGCCTTCAACTGTAGCTTTAAATCCATGACTAATGCATATCTTGAACCCCTCTTAGACCCTACTGTGTCTTTAATGATGCTCTCTTATTAACACTATGTACAGTATATCATGTATATACAGTAGTTCATACACACTGTGTCTTTGTTTCACTGGTGCACTGTTAAGATTGTGGAAAGTTACTGTTACACACAGTATATAGTCATACACTCATTCACATTCATTCAGCTTACAACAACAATAAAAGTAGTAAAAAGTGCAGTTACAGAGAACACTGACCAAGGACTACTCCTGGCAGGACAATCCTGATACAGTTAATGAAAGCTGGTGCTTAGTAATTACATTGTATTGTAACTCTAGAATCACTCATGTGGGAGGTTATATTAGTCAAGAAGGTTCTTTTAATATATACATCTGCAAAAGCCACATGTGAGGATTTCTAGATTTAAAAGGGAGCTCTAACTTTAATTTTCTTTATCTGGGTTGTCCCACTAGGGGTGACCATTCTATTAGACAGAACTTAGGGCCTGGTCCCCAAAAGCTCCAGGAGGAGGCTTACTTAGCTACATTTCAAAACTGCTCAGGCGTATACATGCCAAAGTCACGAAGTCTGACTGGAAGCATACCTACAGGACATTTACACACTGTATATGTGAGGTGTAGAGATATGGACCAACAGATGGTGATATTCCTGGACATACACAGGTTTTGCTTGTGTAGGGTGCCAATTCACAGCATGAAATAGGCATTTTTGTGTGTGGAACACAAAGTCAGATATGTCATGATTTAAGGGGATTCAGTAACACTAATAAGGGCTGAACACGAATGTGCACAGCAAACACATTACTGGTACACTGTACCTGTCTGGGAGGGGAAAACAGTGGTGGGGTTCAAGAATACATGGGGTAGGCATGAAGAAAGCTGACATTTGAAGCTCAGGTGTTGACTATCATCAAAAGTGATTTCTACTATCTGAGGAACATCGCCCAGATTAAACCCCTTATTCCGCCCAAAGACCTACCATCATTGGTGTATGCCTTTGTATAGTTCAGACTCGACTACTGTAATGCTCTCTACCTCGTGGTCACTGGAGGGAACCTCCACTGGCTGCAGCTAGTGCAGAATGTAGCAGCCAGGCTGTTGACAGGGCTGGCAAGGTTCTGTCATGCGAACATGGTTCTGCAGGGTCTGCACTGGCTGCTGGTCAGGTGAAGTGTTCACGCAAGGTGAGCTTGCTCACCTATAAGGCCTTATACAGATTGGGCCCTGGCTACCTGTCAGACCTCACTCCTGCCATCTCAGCCCGCTCCCTCTATTCCTCCACAGTGGGACTCCTGGCGGTTCTGAGGACCAGGCTGAAAACCTCGATGGTCGCTCATTTGGAGTGGCTGGCCTGGTCCTCTGGAACTTGTTGCCAAGATCTTTGAAGGAGACCCCTACAGTGGAGGTGTTTTCGGAGGGCCCTGAAGACTCTCCTTTTTAGCTTGGCCTTTCCTGCAGATATTTTTTAACCAATACTAATACTGGATTTTTAATCATCTTATGTTATTTTTATTGTATTGCCTACTTATATATTTGAATGTTTTATTATTCTGTAAATTTTGATTCTACAGCACCCAGAGCCTCCATGATTATCTGTCTGTCTGTCTGTCTGTCTGTCTGTCTGTCTCTGTCTGTCTGTCTGTCTATCTATCTATCTATCTACCTATCTATCTATCTATGGAAAGGAAAGGGGTGGTGAATGGACCAGAGATCAAGTAGGATCTGTGGTGCTACTATAAACAAGGAAAAATCAGCAGACTAGGTAGGACAAGTTGTCCTTATCTGCAGGCAGATTCTATGTTTCTATGTTTCCGTGTTACACAGTGTGCAATGGAAAAACTGATGCCAGACATGCATGCTATCATGCAACGACACACTGAGCACCCATACTATGTAAAACTGCAACCAGCAGATGGTAGAATGGAACCCTGTACACTACAGACAGATACATACACGCATGCACGCATGCACACAGACACACACACACGCGCACACACCTGCCAGTGAAAACGCAGAAACAAGCTGATGGTGGTGCAGCACATATGTATTAATGCAACTGCAATGAGTGCAACGGTAAAAAGACCCACTTTTCCTGCGACAGAGAGTATCAGCACAGCCAGGCTGCCACAAAAAATGTTGTTACCACAGGCACAAATATGGTCATGTAATGAACAAGACACACACAGATGAAACAGCACTTGTTGATCCCCACAAATTCCCTCACATTTCATTCCATGCCCTTTGGATGCATAAGCATGGGCACCATATCCATGTGTGGTGCCCTAAAAAAAATGGACAAAGCTGCCTTTTCACCAGGATATATTGGAGCTAGATCAGACAGGGACCTCAAGTTGATCGACACCACCACTGTTGAGAAAGATCCTCCACAAAGAACCATACTTCTGCATGGATCCATATAAAGAACAGACTTTTAACATTATCTACTATGTATTTCTTCAGCTTATTTCATCTGTATGTTTTATGGCTGTTCTCAGGGAAGAAGCTTATCTATTCCATGACATTTGACCTTGACATATATTTCTTGTGATGGAACTCTGTTCTTTATAGGGATAGTGCTGTTTTTTAAAAAAGCAGTTTAAGTCAATGGAATTTTTAACATTGTTTTACTCTGTTCTGTTGTTTATGATCTGGAATTTAAGAAAGTGTATTTTTCCAAACCAACTGTTATTTTTCTGGTGAAACATTCTATGCAATCCGAAAGCTCACGCACCTATTTTCCATTGTAAAATTTATGTTGATCCAATAAAAGGTATCAAATCATATATTTTTTTCTGGATCTTTTTTACTCATGAGATATTTGAAAGTCTTTATCATACCCCCCTCTGTCCTTTCCTCCAGGGTGTACATATTGAGGTCCTTTAGTCTCGCCTCATAAGGCTTTTGATGCAGACCATACATCATTTTAGTTGCCCTCCTCTGGGCCACCTCTACTCTGTCTATGCCCTTCCAGAGGTGTGGTCTCCAGAACTGAACACAGTACTCTAGGTGTGGTCTCACCAGTGATCCATAGTGGTAACATGACCTCTATCTTTCTGCTGGTGATACCCCTCTTTATGCACCCTAGCATTCCACTGGCTCTACCCACTGCTTTATCACACTGTCTGGCAATGTTTAGGTCATCAGAAAGGTCTCTTTCCTGTTCATTAATACTACACCCAACATTTTGTATTCTGCCCCTGGGTTTAGGTGCCCCAAGTGCATGATTTTGCATTTCTTCACATTGAAACACAGCTGCCACACCCTTGACCACTCCTCTAGCTTTCTTAAATCTGTAATCACCCCCCGCCGAGTGTCTACCCTATTGCAGATTTTAGTGTTGTCAGCAAAAATGCATACCTTCCTTTCTAGCCCCTCTGCAATGTTGCTAATAAAGACATTAAAGAGGGATGGTCACATTACTGCTCCCTGTTGCATCCTACTGGTCACTCTCCTTTCCTCAGAGTGAACTCCATTTAGCACCACCCTCTTTCTCCTGTCCCCTAACACATTCCTACCCAGTTTACCACCTTTGGACCCACTCCTAAGCTGCCCAGCTTATTTATGAGTATTCTACAGTATGTGGCATGGTGTTGAAGGCCTTAATAAAATCTAGGTAGGCCGCATCTGCTGATCTACCCTGATCTAATTCCTGGTCACCCAGTCAAAGAAACCTATCAGATTTGTTTGACATGACCTCTCCTCAGTGAATCCATGCTGCCTTGGATCTTGTAAGCCACTGAATTCAAGATATTCCAATATCCTTTCCTTCAGTTGTGATTCTTTTAATTTCCCCACCATCGAAGTCAGGCTGACTGGCCTGTAATTGCCAGCCTCCTTCCTGCTACCACTTCTGTAAAGTGGGACTACCTGTGTCCTCCTCCAGTCCTCCAGAACCACTCCTATCACCAGTGAGTGGTTGACCAGGAGCTGTCAGAAGTGCAGCCAGTACCTCTCTGAGCTCCCTCAATATCCTTGAATGCACCCCGTCTGGCCCCATTGCCTTTTCCACTTTCAGATTTGAGAGTTCCTGCAGGACTCTGTCCTCTATAAATGGACTAGTGTCCACCTACCTTCCTTCAATGCTCCTGGCATTTATATGTATTCCATTGCCTTCCCCTTCCTCTATGAAAACTAAACAAAAGTTTTTGTTCAGGATCTCCTCTTTTACCTGGTCCCCCTTCGCACACTCCTCCTTCCCTCCCAAGCCTTACTATTGCTCCCCTGATCTTTCTCTTTTCACTTACATGTCTGAAAAATGCCTTGTCCCCTTTCTTTACTGCCTGGGCTATTTTCTCCACCATTTGCACCTTTGGTCCCTTAATTGCTTTCCCTGCCTCCATCTGTTGTTCCTGATACACCGCCCTAGCCTTCTCCCTATGTGTCTCCATATACCTCTTGAATTCTACCTTTGTTGCCCTTACATTCCTGGCCACCCTGTTTGAGAACCATAGCAGTCTCTGTTTCCTTTTGCTTTTGCTTACTTGCTTGATGCAAAAGTATGTTGCCATCGCCATCGCTATCCCCTCTTTTAGTTTCACCCACTATCTCTCCATTCCACCCAAGTCTCGTCCCCTCCCCCCTCCCCTCTAAAGCATCCCTGAGGCATTCCTCCATCTTTTTAAAATTGGGCTCCTGATGTCCAGGGCCCTCACCTTTGTGGGGTTAAATTCTGCCACAGTGCTAATATTGAACCACACTGTACGGTGATGACTGGTGCCCAGGTGGCCACCCACAAGGGCCAGTATAACAACAACTAATTCCTGTTGTATAAGATACTTAGCTATCTGCTTTGCATATGGTCAGTATCTGAGTTTGCATTTGTTTTAAAATGTTTTACTGCTTTGAATGTATTGTCATTGGAAGCAATTTTTCCACTATCTGCTTTATCCAGTGGAGCCACTGTCTAAGTGCCTGTAGATGAGAATATCACTCCTGCTCTCACCCCATGCACTGTACATATTGTCAGTCATAGGCCTTAGGCCTTGTTCAACTTCAAGAATAATTAAGAAATCATTTAGAGTTCTTGACAGCTATTGCCCTTTGTATCGCCAGACTTTCTGTCTTGACAGACTTTGTTTTAAGCATTTATCAGCTATATAAAAAATAGTACAACAGCAATGTAAGCAATATGGTGACCATTCAGCATTGAAAAATGCTTTTTTGTCTTGATTTCCTGATTTTGCATTTTACATTTTGTACTGTGACTGTTTTGATTTATTTCTGTAAAAATATCCCCTACTTTTCTTTTTTAACTTTATTTTTCTTTTCTTTTAATAAATGACATTGACATTCAAACCATTAATAAAGTGATTATAACAATGAACACATAATATACAGTCTATTCCCAGTGTATAACCAGTATTCTTATTACATTCAGAATAAATTATCACATTTCATGAAGTACGTGGAGTGGAATAACTTTACTTAAGTAGACAGTATATCACAATGAAAAAAATCTTGCTAGGGTCAGTCAAGCTATGCAATCTTCAGTGTAAAAAATAAATTCTGGCCCGAACCAACAGGGCTGCAGCTGACGAATTTGGGGTTATAAATATTGAAAATTACCAAAGTTATGAGCATGCATTATCAAAGTGTAACATAGGATTATGAATGTGTTTTTTTTGTAATATTTGTACACCAAATGTACAACATAGCTTTGTTATGACCCTGCCTCATGAAGAAGGGCAGAGCAAATGTCCAACTCCTGCCAAAAGGTGATTTCATGCAGGGAGTGTGAAATCAACTTTTGGGACACAAAAACACATTTTGGGCAGCAGTTGAAAAATGACAGCTGTTACATTTATGAGGTGCTGTAAAGAAATGGCTATGCTGAAAATTTGGGGGGGAAATATTGAACATTACCAAACTTGCGCTGCCTGGCGAGCTGGTTCAGAGGTCCGCAGTGAAGGGCTTCAAGAGAGGGTGGGACAGACACAGAAAGAGGATGTATCAGATGATGGCCTGCCCAGGGGGGTGGGGATGGATGATAAGGGTTTCTGGAACACAAGGGGGGGAGGGTCTCGGCACCCAACTAGAGATCTGAGGTTCGAGCAGACTCTATAGACCTTAAGGCCTAATCTACTGGCAAGTAACATGTTAGTATGTTAGTATGTTATGAGCCTGCATTTACAAAATTCAGCATAGTCTCATAACATTTTTGTTTTTAAATATTTTTACACCAAATTTAGAACATAGCCTTCTTAGGACTCCACCTCATGAACAATGGCAGAGAACATTTTCAACTCCTGCTTGAAAGGTGATTTCGTGCAGGGACAACAAAATCACCTTTTGGAATGTATAGTTCTAGATTCCCTCCAATGGCCCTCAGTCCCTGGCAGGCTTGAATATGCAACACTATGCCTAGCCTTAGAGCTGATAAGCCCCTGACCTACGTGGTCTGTTAAAGAATAAACCTGATTGACGACCCCTCAGATCATCTTGTAAAAAGTTTCTTCTGGTCCGTAAAGTTAAAACTGCTACTGGGAGTAGATCTTTTGCAAAATCTATCCCTACTATCTGGAATTCTGTTCCAAATGCACTGCAGGTACTCTTCTTTGGGGGGGGGAGGTAAGAAGGGCCTAAAAGACCATATATTAGAAAGAAGCTAATGCAATTGTTATCGCTGATTAACCTTTGTTCCAAACATGCTGATTGCTTGGTATTGGCAGCACTGCTGTTTGTCCGTGTCTGCCTTAGTGGCTAATTTTATTATACTCATATGTAAATTGATGAGAATTCATACTGTAGTCTAAATGTATGTTTATTGCTAACCATTAAGTTATCTTTGTCATGTAATCTGTACCAACTTGTACTACCTACTGTCTGTATCTCCCTGTACTGTATTTATTTATTTAGGAAATCAGAATTACAACCCTTTGAGTCATTGACTCATTTTCAAAGGCTCCACATCAGAATAAAACATAGACATTCATATAGTACATACATAGAATAAATGTGGGTAAGAAATCATACAGAGTATAATTATAATGAGCACTGGTTAATGTCTATACATTTGGTAGCTAAAACTGGACAGAGCTATCGACATATTTACCTAATGAGCAGTTAAGGCCTATACAATTGGTAGCTAAAGCAATGCATGATATGAGTTGGTAGTAAGCCACCTCAGGGAGGCCTTGTCTTATACATAATACAATGCATTCATAGTCCAGTGCAACTATATGGTAACCAAGGGAGGGAGGAGTCTGTAGGCTAGAAATAGTGAGGACACTCCACTGCCAGGAAATGGTCGGGTGTGTGGCCTAGTAGGGGTGGTGCAGGTGCAAGTGTATTCCCGTTTTATAATTCATTTAATTAATCCCAGGTCAACATTGAAAACTGGACTTTCTGAGGCCCAATGGGTTCACTCGGTCAACAAAATTAAATAAATAAATAAATACATATAAAAATAAAACATTTGGGCCAGGATTTGAAAAATGACAGCTGTCACATTCACGAGGTGTTGTAATGATATGGCTATGTTGTAAATTTGGGGCAAAAATATTGAAAATGACCAAAGTTATGAGCCTGTGTTAGCAAAATTCAATGTTGGCTCATAAATGTGTTGTTTTATAATGTTGTACACCAAATTTGAACATAGCCTTCTTATGACCCTACCTCATGAACAATGGCAGAGAAAATGTTCAACTCCTGCCTGAAAGGTGATTTCTCACAGGGACTACAAAATCACCTTTTGTGACAGATTTACCTAACGGTACTTGCATTGTTCATAAGGTGGTGTCCCAAAAATAGTATGATGAAAATTTGGGGCAAAAATATTGTGAAATGGCCAAGTTATGCTACTAAGTTCAAAACACCACTAATTACGCTGAACCACACACCTGTTTTCCTCTGTTTGCGGTCCAGCGTTGAAGAGTGAAAACGTGTCTGCAGTCTATAGAGGATTACAGCACTGGACTCCCGATGGGTAAGTAAGGGCTTGGGGGGTGCAGGGTGGTGGGCGCTGAGCTGGAGGGTCAGTGAGGGGCAGTTACAGCTGCAAAAGACATTGATGTATTTTTTACAGGGTTTTACAAACAAAAAACAAAACCTGAGGCTCCAGATCATGACACTGGGGGATTCGGCATCCCCCAGTGTAACTATTATGTTTCTTGGGGGGGGCAGGTGCTGAGAGGGAGAGTTGGGTGGAGGAATACTTAAAAAAAACATGGAGGAGTCCTGATGGTGACACTGGAGGATTGGCACCCCAAGTGTCAAGAGGGTTGGGTGGGGGAATATTAAAAAAGAAAATAAACATGGAGGAGTCCTGATGGTGACACTGAGGGATTGGGCACCCCCAGTCTCATTGTTATGTTTCTGGGGGGGTGCTGAGATAGAGGGTCAGATGGGGGTATGTACAATTTAAAGAACAAAAATTGGTGGTGCCTTGATCATGACACTGGGGGATTGGGCACCCCAGTGTCACTTTTATGTTTCTGGGTAGGGGGTGGGGTGGTGGGTGCTGAGAGGGAGGGGCAGGTGGGGGGCTCTATAAGTTTAAAGAAAAAAAATTCTGTGGTCATGGCACATGCCATGTCAAAGTTGGTTGCTGCAGTGTACTGTGCATACACTAATAATTGTACATGTACAGTAGACTGCAGAGGCCATCTTTGACATGGCACTGTGCCGTGACCAACCAATTTTTTTTTTATTATAGCTATCCCCCAATTCGACCCTTCCTCTCAGCATCCACCTCCCCAGAAACATAAGAGTGACACTGGGGGTGCCCAGTCCCTCAGTGTTGCAATCAGGACACTACCTAGGTGTACACAAATAGTGCAGTGCCCTTGGAGACAAGGAGTGGAGTGCTCCACGGACACCATGGAACATGAAGGTGACTGTTCTCCATGTCCAGCATGTTGTTTGGTCAGTAGGAATGCCCTGCATCCTTTTTCTGTAACAAGAAGTCTGCAGGGTTATGCCCAGTGCAGCCCTAAAAGGAAAAATAAGTAAATACCAGGAATAAAGTGCACTGTGAGCCTTCCTAATCCCCTACTTTTCATCAGTAAATGCCATAGGAGTTTTTACTTCCACCTGGACAGTTACCAGAGGTGGGCAGATAGGACCTCAGTTTAACATCTCGTCTGAAAGACAGAATCTCAACAGTGCAGTACCCCTCTTCTACTGCACTATAGTGTCACTTATGTGTATTATCTCAAGTACCTGGCTTAGTTGAGTGCTTAGCTCTCTGAATGCTCCACTGGCCAAGCTGCCATTTCAGTTGAGTGCTACTATAGTTATCAGGTAATTCACCGCTAATTAAAGTGTTAACCAATCAAATAGCAAGAATTGTTACAAAGCTGTTACAAAGTTACCAACTTCTACACATCATTGTAGTCTTTATGATGGCTTGGGATGGTTACAGTTAAAACAGAGGTACAAGTTGCAAATTGGGATCTTGGCAAAAAAGATTTCACTTAACAGGGTTCCTTGTTGCTTTCACAACATTTTCAGTAGCTAAAACACAAACCAGTTTTACTCATTATACTAGGTTTGTAGTTCCTATGATGAAAACATGTCTTGGAAAAAATCATTATAATATTCTTTACTGTATGTATACAATACTCTACCTTTGGCGGTAACTTATGTTTGTACTACATTACTTGTGTTTAAAAAAGTGTTAAATAAGTATCTCATAGATGTCAATGCCTGCAGATGTTTGACTGTATAGTAGTTTTGTGTATTGAGTATTACTGTTGTTATTTATATTTGTTTAGAAAATGGTTAAAATGATTTCAGCCTTCTGATTGGCTGAGGATCTTCTCTAGCTGGACATCTATCAGACAACAGATGCCCAGCTATTAAAAGTACCAGCCCAGCCAACCCCATCACCACAATCACGCTGCCCAGCCTGCCATGTAATTGGTTGAAAACCCTCATTTTGTATTTAAATGTCTGCCATTTTTTTCTCTCGTTTAGCGAGACACGAAACGCTCCCCCCCCTCCCGTCACTGATCCGTCACCAATTCCCGCAAAACAGCAGCCAGCAAAAGCCCACGAATGTACCTGCTCTTTACAGGTTTACTTTCTCTTTCTGCCACCTCATTTCACGTCCTCCCACAAAATCTACGGACCTTCCCTGACGTCTGCTCTGCTGCTGTACAGCGCCACCTGCCCGCCACCTTAGCTCCTCTCATACAGAAGACTCCACCCTGCTCTGCTCCCCATTTCATATTGCGCTGCACAGCAAAGAAGGAAACTGCAGTCTTGCAGTGCTGCCAGTCTCTCCAACAAAACTTATTTGATCTCTCGCTTCTGTTTCATCTCCATGGCAGCACAACGTTCACCAGTTTGCAATCGCTCTGCCCTGAAAATGAGGTGAGAAAAAATAACTGGGGTGCGAATACACTGCTCTATACCGCGACCCCCCCACTCGCATACTTCCGGGCTCATGCAGTCAGCATCTGCTCACATACGCAGCACAGGGATAAATGACAATCATCAGTTTTATTCTAAAATAAAAAAATAGTTAGCATTCTGCTGCCTCTCCTCGTCCCTCCATTCAGTAGTTTAGAGAGTCACGTCATCGAGCACGTGCGACGTAACGGCTGGATCTCCTACAGAACTGCATATCAATAAAGAAAGAAACAAAACAGCCAAGACGGTACAAAAAAAAAAAAAGGCTGCAGATATGCTCAGTACATGGGACCGTGTGTGTGTGTGTGGGGGACTTGAATTCAGCAGAATGGCTAGCTACAGCCCAATACTGCACTTCCTGATTTACATAACAAGTCAAATAAATGGCACACAGGTAACAGCCGCAACTTTAAAACTGCAAAAAAAAAACTCCTTCATGTGGGGCAGAAAATGGTTTTGTGGTGGTTATTTATTTTTAAGGGGAAGGGGATTGTATTTTTTTTTTTGTTTTTTTTTAAGAAGACTGCTCATGAGAAAAACTTAATGCAATGTCATGTTTTGGGGGGGATACCAGAATGGCACTGTAGTGGGAGTGTAAACAAAAGATAGAATAGCACAGAAAGGAAGGGACTACTTTAACAGCAAAACACTTAAAAGTAACTCTTAGTACGTTTTTCTAATTATTTCTTTAATTTTGTAAAAACCCACACAAAACTGCCAACAGTAGTCTATTTTTTCTAAGCGGCATTGGTTACCTGGTACAGCTATACCGACCTCCATAGGTTATAGCCCCCCGCCCGCGGCGTCGGGCCTCATTACGCCCCTGGGCGGTCCGGTATAGCACAATACCGCCCACCCTGTTGGGTATTATTGCTTACTTATTGTTCTGGTCACCCATGTAAGCGAGTCTTTGGCCCACGGCCTTATCCAGATTTAAATAAATAAACACATAATTCATTGTCTACTATATTTTTTCATATGGAATTAAGGTTGTTACCTGTCCAGTTTTGAGCCAGATCATCAAGTTTTTAGGGTCATTATGTGGTCAGCTATGGCTGGTTGTACAACAATAGTCTTCAAATTGAGGCCTGAGACCGGTCTTAAGACCGATAAAAATTACCAAGTTCATGAATTTTGACTGTTGCACAAACAAAAATAATGTTGTGCTAGATTGGTATTAATCTAATATTGCTAGACAGTGAAGACTGGGCTCATGGCCTTTATGTTAAAATTCAAGATGGCTGTCAAAAAGAAGAAAACTAACTTTCTGTGGATACAAAATATGCTATAACTGAACACATTTATCTCAGAATTTATATTATTAGCAAACTTGGGCCAACTATGAAAAATGTAGACTAAAAACAACTGGGCCAAAATTACATAAAAGGTAAATGAGAAAAATCCAATTGATGTTAGGACAATTGGAGAAAATGGTAAAAAATAATAATTTATATTCTGATAAGTGATACAACATTGTTCCAAATAGTTTAAAAAAAGTCTTTGTCACCCTTTTTTGATGCCTTTTTTCAAATAAACGTTTGCGTGAGCTGCAGTCCATTTTCCATTGTGTTTCAAATACTCTGAAGCTTCATCATCACTCCCCCTTCCCCCCATTAACATACCTTTAAGTGTAGCCTTTATGCAGTTATAGAATTTTTTCCTTAATCTCTGTTTTAAATAGATATTGTTATGGTAACATTGTTTGTACTGTTATGTTTAGTGTGTGCTAACTGATATTTTTTTCAGGTCAGCTGTTGGAAACTGACTGATCTTAAGACCAACTGCAGGTCTAAATTGGATAGATTAGGAGGACTTTGTGATGTTCATGCTTGAAATGCATAGTTGTTTGATACTGCCTTATAAATATAAATTATTGGTAAAATGTTGCAATCAAAATTACTGCCAGATGAGCTGTCATGCTCAGTAGTTCAGCCAAAAATGGGATGTTTTCAAAACACACTTACCCCCCACCACACACACACACACAGATGCACTCTTGATCCTGATTTTGTGTAGAAATGCAGTCAGCAGCCTTTGAGTACTGCACATATGACATTTGTAAAGCTGTTGATTTCTGTCCTTCATATTATGCACAGAAATCAGTTATGTCAAATAACTGCAAACTTTATGTCTTGCATTTTTGACAGTGTTCTAAGCTCGCACAGAAAGAAAGCAACTTCAACTTGAACTTTATTTATAAAGCTCAATTCAGAATATCAAAGCGCTTATGCAATAATTAAAAATACAGCAGTTAAAATCAATAAATAATAAGAATAAATAACCATCATGACATTTCATTCAAATCCTTGGAAAGTAAGACTCAGCTTATCGGAGCTGGAGGAGGATGAACAGCACAATTCTTCATTTTAATTTATTTGTGCTAAAAGTCTGTAGCAACTGGGGCTCCTCGGGGCTCAGTTTGTATTTCAACCAAGGACTTGTGCCAGTTGGGGCTCCCGACTAGAGTTTTGGGACTGATTTTGAAAAAAAAAAGGTGCCAAGTCCTCCCTGCCTTGTTCACCCCACTGGGCTACAAAAAGGGCTGTTTCTCTCCTGATCTGGCTGCAGACTCAGCTCATTGGAGCTGGAGGAGGATGAACAGCACAATTCTTCATTTTAATTTATGTGTGCTAAAAGTCTACAGCAACTCAAGCTCCTCAGGGCTCAATTTGTATTTCGACCAAGGACTTGTGCCAGTCAGGGCCCCCGACTAGAGTTTTGGGACTGATTTTAAAAAATTTCTCCCCCACCCACCCCGTTTCATCCTCCCCTTAAATGCGCTCTAGCCCCTGCCTCTTACTTGGTGGGACTATTGTATTCTGTTTCTGCTGGTTGTTACACCTGCCTGTCCCTCCACTCAGCTGACCCCCTTGTGGTGATCACTAAAAACTGCTTCTTTTTCACATAAACTGTTACTTGATATGCTATGCTTTATAACCCTGTACCAGACTGATCTTACTCTCTGCTGACTCACTTGTGGTGGCAATTTGAACTGTTTATTTTTAGCTAACTAGTGATACTGATTACAGCACCCTAGTTCAGAATTTACTTACTGATGTCTGCATTTTTAGTTGTAAATTGATCTGCCTGCTAAGAATGTTATCTGCCGACCACTGTAATCAAGTCATAGAATTTATTCAACGCCACTGCACTTCTGCTAGACTTTAGCTACCTGTGCGGAGAAGTATTACCGCGTAGCTGTTATATGTTCTTTTGTACTAGACTCCCCTTCCTCCTGTCTGGTCTTGCTGTAATAGGCACACACCTGACCCCCCCCCCCATCATTTCAGCATGCCTCCCCCCCAGTGGCAGAATGCTAAGGGCTTAAAGATTGCCCACCTCAATATCTGCAGCCTTCTTGATAATATCTCAGACCTAACGTCCTGGGTCACCAACTACAATGCGGACATCCTGGGGATCTCTGAAACCTAGCTTAAACTTGCCCATCCTGACTCTGTCTGTGCTCTCCCTGGCTACCTTGTGATCAGACAGGACAGACTGGGTACCAAATGGGGGGGGTGGACTGCTGCTCTACTATAAACCCCACCTCAAAGTGACTGTCATACCTCACCCCTTCCCCCTCTTGTGAGTTCCTACATGCCCTTCTATTGGGCAATGCTAAGAAGCTCCACTTGGTCTGTGTGTACAATTCACCCAAAAGTGGTGTTCATGGCCTCTCCCATCTCCTTGACTGACTCAGTCCCAAGGTGGGGACTAGTGAACTCTTAGTGTTTGGGGATTTTAACCTAAACTGGCTGAGTGACAATGCTAAAATTTATGAACCCCTTATGTCTAGTCTCGCCCTAGGTCAACTTATCACTGAGCCCACCAGACCCTCTTCCTCTGGGGGAAAAAGGCCCTCTTCTTGACTGGATGCTGAGCAATCGGCCTGACCATATCTCTGCTAATGGCCTCTTCTCTGATTCCATCTCTGACCATTCCCCTACCTACTGCATCAGGAAGGTCCTTACCTCCAGGTTCCCCCCAAAAGTCATTCAAATGAAGGACTATTCAAAATTTGACTACAACAACATCCTTACTGACCTCAGCAAGACAGACTGGTCCCCGGTCTATACTGACTGCGACCCCTCTGCAGCGCTTGACTGCTTCCTAACCTTATTTGCCCCATTACAAGACAGACATGCCTCACTCATAAAAAGGAGAGTGAGGGGCACTGTCACTAAATGGTTGCAATGGGACCTGTTTGCTCTGATGTTGCTTAGGGACAAAAGCTGGAAAAAATGTAAGGCCTCTGGGGACAGATCAGACTTTGAGGTTTACAGCCAGCTCAGGAACTCATGTAAGCAGGTGATCCACTCGGCTAAGAGTGACTTATGCAAATTCTCCCTTGAAGCATCTGCCAAGAACCCTAGGAGCTTCTGACACACCATCAAACATACTGTTAATTGTCCTGCCTCCCCCCAGGTCTCTGACATGCAAACTGACAGAGTCAGCTGCAACAATGCCCTAACTATAGCCAATGCCTTTAATGTCCTCTTCTCTGACCTGTCTGACTACACCTCCATACCTCCAGTTACAAATGATCTGGGTCCCACTAGTGGCACTGTGTCCCACCCTCCTTCCCCTCCCTCCTACTTTAAGTCTGTCTCCTGCATAGAGACATGGAAGCTCCTAGCTGGACTCTCCCCTCACTCTGGCTCCAGGCATGACAAACTTGAGCCCAAATTACTCAACCTGGGGGACTCCCACATGGCCCAGCCAATCTATGACATTCTCAGCTCCTCTCTCATATTTGGGTCTATCCCAGCCATATGGAAGGTGGCTCATGTGATCCCAGTCCTCAAATGTGGAGATCCCAAGATACTTGAAAACTATTTCCCCATAACGATTCTATCTGCAGTTAACAAACTGCTTGAAAAGGTAGTGGCCTCCCAGCTTGCTCTCTTCCTTCAAACCTATGGCCTCCTCTCCCCTGCACAGCATGGGTTCCAAAAAGGGTACAGCAACTCCACTGCCCTCACACAGCTCACCTCGAAAATCAGAACTGCGACTGACCAAGGCAAACTCACAGGGGCCATCTTCATCAACCTGTCTAAGACATTTGATCTGGTTGATCACACTCTCCTGGGCTCTGCTCTCCAGTCCCTCAGTCTTTCCCCTCCTGTCCTAGCCTGATTTGCCAACTACTTCATGGGTAGGCAACAGTACACAAGGTTCCGGAAAGCCCTCTCTGGGCTAGCACCAGTTACCTGTGGGGTGCCCCAGGGGTCTGTCCTCTGCCCCTTAATGTTCTCCTTCTTTATCAATCAGTTGCCCTCGGTCCCTGCCTCCGGACATGTCACCCTATATGCTGATGACCTTGTGTTTCTTGTTAGCTCCCAGGATATCAGAGACATAAACACTAGACTAAACTCTGATTTCAACCTCATCCAATCCTGGCTCAAGGCAAATAAGTTTGTCATCAACCTCCAGAAGACGCAGGCCATGTTTTTTAGCTCCCTTGCCAAGGTTAGAGCACTCGGCGGAACTCAAAGTCATTGGTACCGATGGCATCCCTGTGTCAGTGATCGACCTTTCAAGTACCTGGGTGTAAGCCTTGACCCTCAGCTGGACCTCTCCCTGCAATTACATAACTCCTGCAAGGCCACAAACTGTAAACTTGGTCTGGCATACAGGGCCAAAAGCTGCCTCACCCCAGCTGCCTGACTTGCCCTTGCAAAAGGGTTTTTTCTCCCCACGCACTGCTATGGGCTCACCTCCTTTGTGAATGCCCCAAAATCCTGGCTCATGAAATGAGACACTGCATACAGCAACGTGTGTCCCTTTGCCCTATCCACCCCCCATCTCACCCATCACTGCCAGCTCTACTCCAGGCTGGGGTGGCTCTCCCCTAGTAATCATTGATCCTTTGTTATGGGCAACTTTACAGACAACATCATCTGACCGTCCACTCCCACAGCACTTGCTTATCTGCTCCAGCTTGCCCCCTCTGGCTATCAGCTGAGGTTTAGCAACTCCCAGGTTCTCATGGTCCCTAAAACTCACTCTCTCACAGGGGGTTGTGCCTGCTCATGTCAGAGCTGCCCCCTGCCTCAGCTGTTTCAGGTCCTCCCTCTGAGGCTACTTAAAACAAGTTTCTGTCTGCCTTTGCTCTTAGCTGTCCTATCCTCCATGGTGCGCCAGTGTCCATTCTTGACAGCCCGTGTGCATATGTCCATAGTGCACACTTCAATAATGTCCTGCTGATATTTGTTTGCTTCCTTGACTGCCTCCTGTGATTGCCATGCCTTAACACTGTATTTGCATTGTATTTGTTCTCTGTCTGTACCTGACTGTTGCTCTCTGCCTTTACTTGTCTGTACCTTGTTGATTGCTGCTACCTTTTCTCTGTATTTGGTTATTGCCTGAGTTCTGAACTTGTACCTGACTGTACCTTGTTGATTGCTGTTACCTTGTCTCTGAATTGTTATTGCCTGTACCTTTGTAATTCTCCCAGGTCGCACCTGAAAACAGGCACTTGACTCTCTAGCGTGCTTACCTGGTAAACAAAAGCTAAATAAATAAATAAATAGATATGTATTTAATGCAGATTTAAAACTCTCCACAGTCAGGCATTCTCTTATCTGACGAGGTAGAGAATTCCACAGGATAGGGGCTACAAAAGTAAATGCCCTGGTACCTGAGGTCTTCAAAAGAACCCTGGAAACCTCTAGCAATCCCTCGTCAGTGGAGCAGAGTGGCAGAGGGGACAGTAGGGGTGAAGAAGCTCCTGCAGGTAATGCGGTCCCTGTCCATGCAGGGCTTTAAAGGTCAGCAAGCTGACCATGAAGGTGATCCGCCATTGAACAGGCAGCCAGTACAGGCCACAGAGCACAGGCATGACATGGCAAGATCGAGATAAACCAGTCAACAGTCTGCAGCTGCATTCTGGACCAGCTGCAAGTGGTGGATCTCAACCCCTGCTAACCCTAGGTAGAGGGAGTTGCAATAGTCAAGGTGGGAGGTCACAAAGACATGGACCAGTGTTGGAAGGTCATCAGGTGGGACCAGGTGCTTAATCCAGGTGATATTCCTCAGGTGGTAAAATAAGGTTTTGATGACAAATGACACCTGAGATTTAAGCATCAGACCATCATCAAAAATAACTCCCAGGTTTTGCTCCTGATCAGAGATCCTTAGCTGGCAGCCTTCAAGTCAAAGCCTGGAGGACCCTCCAGCTAAGTGCCCCTCTGCCCGATGGCCTAGGTCCACAACCAGCACCTCAATTTTGTCAGGGTTGAACCTTAGCCAGTTGGCACTCTTCCAGAGAGCAATCAGGGTGCATGACAGGAGATGCACTCACTTAATGTGGGCTTGCCTTGTGGCACATTACGGCACATTTATTAATTGCAAAGCAACTATTGAAATGTTTTCAAGGTCCCATCTTCCCTTACTGTGATGCTTTAAAATTTATAGAGTACAATGGCACATTGCAATGCAAATATGTCTTGTTACAGACAGCATGGTTTCTCTCTTGTATGTGGGAATGATTGCATGGAAATGCAGCCTTTGTAATGAAATGTCTTCCTGGCTAACATGTTGTTATGTTTCTCCTAGGATTGGCTGATCTGTGTGTGTGTGTGTGTGTGTGTGTGTGTGTGTGTGTGTGTGTGTGTGTGCATATACATCTCATTTTTCACACCTGTGCCTATCACAGCCTTGCTCTGCTTCACTTCACTTCACTCTGAGTCCATGCCTCCACTTATATAATGGAATACAGGACTGACTCACCCTCACAAAGTCTGACTGCTTTAGTGAAGTGGGCATGCTGTAGGAAGCAGACGACTGAGCTATACAGATCTGAATATCTACTTAATTCTCCCACAAAATCATACATTATGAGGGAAAGACATAGAGATAAGTATGAATATGTACAGTAAATGTTGTGAATAGTAAGCAGACATGATTCCCCTCCCAGTGAAATGCCTCGGGGAGGGCAAAGAGTTTGTTTCTATTCCATAAGGCTTTTTGCCTCATGGTCATTGCAGGTAAGCTCTCAGCCATGTTCCCACCTTCCTTCATACTCAGTTGAACTGAAGACCACCAAGAATTGCTATCCCATTGTAGGGCTTTGAAGGGGAGGGTTGTCCTCACTTCTCATCTACAAGGTGACTCTCATCCATGCCTGTTGTCCAGTGGGTGTGTGGGCTGGGAGAAGGCTGTCAGGGCTTCATGTAGCCTGTGCTGACCTTTTCCATTTTCTCCCCTTGGTTCTGCTGCTGCCACATGCACACATGCTACAGAACAACAGCCCTTCCCATCTGTGTTGCTCACACTCAGGTGCTACCATAGACCTCCACCCCCGGTAGCAGCCAAGGGCCAATTCAGCATGTCTTCCTATCCTGGGAAAGCAGAACAGTCCATCAGATGCTCAATCCTATCCCACTGGTCAACCCCCTGTGATATGAGTTCGCTCTAGAACCATGGTTGCCAGCATGGTAGGAGATAAGGTCCCTAGCACCTCAGCTCTCCATGATACTGGGCTGAATAGGCAGTTAGTTTAATTTTTTTTTATACTGTGTTTACTATTTTGTTCAAAATGAAAATTAAGATACAGACATTCCATCAATAAAAGCCATCTGACATAAAACCAAGTTGCAAAGTGACCAATACAACCACAGAACCTAACCAAACAATTGCTCGGAAATATTATTCATTTCCTTTTATCCACCCAAGGTGGTACTTGACAAGTAATGTTTTGGAATTGTATGTTGTTTTACATGAAAAAAAAATAGGCAGGCACCAATAAGAAATTAAATTGCATCCTGTGTTTCATCATTTATATGACAGTTATGAGCTTCTTCAATCAATTCAGGTGACTGCCCATAAATAATAATAATAGCTTAAAAACGTGAAGACATATTTTATGTCTTGAATAGAGTTAATCAGAAGAAATTTAAAGGGAAGTAAAGTCAACCTGTATACTGAGGCTTAACTGGGTAGTCCATTATATAATTCCATCTGTTTTGGAAGCTACTGTTGTTGGTTTATGTTGTAATCCAAATGTAAACTTTTCAAATCTATGTATGTATGTATTGTACTATGGTGGACCAGTCCAATACCTCTGGAGGGTCTGGTTTAAGCCATCTCTTTGTAAAAGCCATTATAGCCACAGCTATTAATACTAGCCAAAGGTATTTGGCCTCCCTCCCACGGAGTTCTACTGTGAAAATCCCCAGAATGAGCTGTAGCAGGCCCAGGGGTGAAGTAATGTTCAAAAGTTGCTTTAACTGTGTTGTGACCTCATCCCAATAGGGGCAGATTCTTAGACAGGTCAAAAAAATTTGAGCCTGAGAGATGTTAGACGCTACACAACTCCTCCAGCAACTAGAAGAGAAGGAGGGATACCAACGAGCAACTGTAGTAGGAATTAAAAAATAGCATGCCCTAAGTTTCCATAAAAACTATCTCCAGGTCGGGGAGGATGTGATCCACCAAGTATTCGCCCACATACAGTGCCACTGCTTCTCTTCTATAGTTATATTTTAGTCTGATTCCCACTTCTGTTTCATTATGTTTGAGGAGTATGCTTTATCTTTAAGGAAGTTAAGGTAAAGTTTTGAAATTGCTCTTTCACTATTTATGGGTGGTCCAAATAGATTCAAATGGAGTTTCTTGGGGGACCTCTTGTAACTCCCGTACTGTAGCTCCCATTTGGGTGTTAATGTAATCTCTTGACTGGAAGAACCAAAACCGGTCAGGTGCAGTCCAGTTAAAACAGTAAAAAATATGGAGGCAGTATAACGCAGTGGTCTAAGGCTCTGAGCTACAAATCTGGTGACATCCAGCAGACAAGACCTGGGTTTGAATCCCACAGCTTCCACTTGCATACTGTGTGACCCTAAGCAAGTCACTTAACCTCCTTGTGCTCCCAGGTCACTCCTGTAGCTTAGTGTACTATACCTGGTTAAAAAAAACAACTATAAAACGATGTTGGTCTAACTCAAATGGGATTAACGTGTTTGCCTACAGGAGCTGCCGGGGGGGGCACAAATACCTAGTGCAGCTTGTTTTAGGAACCATGGATCCAGCTGTGATGGCATAAAAGTGGGGTCTAACATCCACTATTTATATTTCCAAAATATTAGCTTTGTTGGACCTTGAATGGTACCTCTGCACCAGTCTTCCAGAGCTGCCTCCATTCCTGTAAATTTCGTATGAATCAAGCCCACTCAGTGGGGCTGGAACAATTGTGCTTGGAATGGGAGGCTGTGATGCTCTGCTAAGTCTATTGTTTTCCAATGGGAAGTGTTGTGATGATTACTTCAGAGAAGTGCTATTCTCTTCTGGGTGGGTACCCAGTAACTTTGGAGGTTAGGCATAGCAAGCCCACCTTGTTTCTTAGGAAGAAACAACACATGTCTTCGAATCCTTGGACATTTGTTGCCCCAGCGAAAGGAAATAAATTGTGTTTGTCAAGCCTGAAGATCCTTTTTTGACACCAGGCATGGCACACTTAGAAACAAACATAGCATTCGGGGTAGATCATTCATCTTTAATGTCTGTAGTTGGGAATGTAAGGGTAGGGGTAGCAGTAGCTACCTCTGAAAGTCTGTTTGCGTTTGGGCCCACAGGTGAATATAGTTTAAAGCATAAAGCTGGGAGGAGCTAGTACCCAGGTGGATGCTGAGGTAGTTCATTAAAATGAGGTCCCAATTCATGGGAAAATTCCTGTGGGTCAAGGATGGAGCCGAATAGTAAAAGCTGAGGATTTCGGTTTTTGCTGTATTCAATATACAGCTGGATAGCTTTGAGTAATGATTTAGCTGGGTAAAAACTGCTGGCAACAAATGATCTGGGTCTGTTACATAGAGTAAAATATCAACAGCATACAAGGCCAGTTAGTGTTCCACCCCACGCAGCTGCACTCCCTTAATGGCTTGATTTTGCATGATACTCTGGGCCAAGGGTTCGGCCAATATAGAGGGTGATCAGGAGCTGGGATGGGGTCACCCCAGGTGCGTGCCTCTACCTGGTGTAAATTTGGTGGAAATATGTCCATTTGCTCTAATGTAGGCAGTGAGGCTACTGTTAAATAAACAATGTTGGAAGGGTTGGGAGAACCAAGATCTGGAAAGGACCATCCACAGGAAAGGCCATGATACTTTATCAAAAGCCTTCTTGGTG